>CM070099.1:1805378-1845378 GCA_036178185.1 Liparis tanakae
GATGCAGCATCTGCCCGTCGTCCTGACTTCTATGTACTGTTTAATGCAGTCGGCCACTCACTTACACCCCCGGCTCCTGAATGGACCGGCCCGCCCAAAGTAAACGCCGCGTTTGTCTCCTCGGCCTTTTGTTTTGTTCCGTGTGGATGGAGAGAATAAAGAGAGAGGGAGGAGGGAGGAGGAGGGGGGAGGCACATTATAGCCTGGCTATTAAGCCCCCAGAAGAGTTACTGGGATGTCCAGAGGAGAGGGAACCGTCTGGAGCCGGTGGGCCGGTCCCCCGGGACCCAAGATACACAACCCCCCCCCCCCACACACACACACACACACACACACACACACACGGACACACACAGACACACAACAGACACTCAAAAAACTAAAATAAAACAAAAACAGTTTTATAGCCCGTTTGCAGCAAGTCCTCCTCCCTCCTCCCTCCTCCTTCCTCCCTCCTCCCTCCTCCCTCCTTCCTCTCCTCCTCCCCCCCCCCCCCCCCTCCATGGTAATACGGTGCCGCTCGGCCGGGATCCATTTGGGGGTCCTTCTCGGTGGTTTTCTCTCGGGGCTCCAGTTTGGTTAAATTAAACAGTTTTCTTTTCTCCTCCCTCCACCCTCCCCATCCTCCCCCACCTCCCCCCCACCCTCCCCCACCTCCTCACTGCTCCTCTCTTATTCGGAGGCTTATATACTTTCTCTCTCCCCGGCGATTTCAGGAGGTTCCTCCGATAATTGTTGATCCTTTTAACGGCTCATATTTTATCATATTTCAACGAACTGACAAGAGCCAGAGCACGAAGTCTGGGACCCCCCCCCCCGCTCCCCCCCAACCCCCCCCCCCATGCTACTCCTTTACGCTGAGGTGGAGAAAAAGTAAATTTGAGTGTTTACAGGAGCCATAAATACAGTATTTTAAGACGTAGCGTGTGTGTGCGTCTGTGTGTGTGTGTGTGTGTGTGTGTGTGTGTGTGTGTGTGCAGGCGGGCAGCGATACCAGGGCTAGAGTGGATAATTTGATTGGCTCAGGCTATCTGACGGTGCCAAATCCATGTGATGAGATCTGGGGGATAGCGAGGCGATGACGGCAAAGGGGGCACTCTGAGACCACAGGCCGGATAAGAGGGGGGCCGGGGGGGGCTGTGTGTGTGTGTGTGTGTGTGTGTGTGGAGGGGGGGGGGGGTCTAGGGTCTCCTCTACCCGTCCCTCTCGACCTCTTTGTCCCGAGCGAAAGGTAAAATAGATCCTGATGCTGATTTGACGTTTCATCAGTGTATGGTGTGTGTGTGTGTGTGTGTTTGTGTGTGTATGTGTGTATGTGTGTGTGTGTGTGTATGTGTGTGTGTGTGTGTGTGTGTGTGTGTGTCTGTGTGTGCAGGGGGATCACTGGACTTGAGGTGGAGACGCCTCGGGGTTGACAAGCTCGATTAACGTAGCCTCAAAAAGTGGAACCGGACTGATGTGTGTGTGTGTGTGGGGGGGGGGGGGGGGCAGGCTTGCTGTGTGTTTATATATTTATATTTATATATATATATATATATATATACATACAAATATATATTTATATTTTTATATATATATATATATATATATATATATACATACAAATATATATTTTATTTATATCAATATATCAATTTATATTTATATATATATACAAATATATATTTTATTTATGTATATTTATATTTATATATAGATATATATAAATATATATATATTCTAACTTTTGACTAAGTAAAGAGGAGATGGAGGAAGTAAAGAGGAGATGGAGGAAGTAAAGAGGAAACAGAGGAAGTAAAGAGGAGATGGAGGAAGTAAAGAGGAGACGGAGTAAGTAAAGAGGAGATGGAGGAAGTAAAGAGGAGACGGAGGAAGGAAAGAGAAGATAGAGGAAGTAAGTAAAGAGGAGATGGAGGAAGTAAAGAGGAAACAGAGGAAGTAAAGAGGAGACGGAGGAAGTAAGTAAAGAGGAGATGAGGAAGTAAAGAGGAGACGGAGGAAGGAAAGAGGAGATGGAGGAAGTAAAGAGGAGATGGAGGAAGTAAAGAGGAGATGGATGAAGTAAAGAGGAGACGGAGGAAGTAAAGAGGAGATGGAGGAAGTAAGTAAAGAGGAGATGAGGAAGTAAAGAGGAGATGAGGAAGTAAAGAGGAGACGGAGGAAGGAAAGAGGAGATGGAGGAAGTAAGTAAAGAAGAGACGGAGGAAGTAAAGAGGAGATGGAGGAAGTAAAGAGGAGATGGAGGAAGTAAAGAGGAGATGGAGGAAGTAAAGAGGAGATGGAGGAAGTAAGTAAAGAGGAGACGGAGGAAGTAAAGAGGAGATGGAGGAAGTAAAGAGGAGATGGAGGAAGTAAGTAAAGAGGAGATGGAGGAAGTAAAGAGGAGATGGAGGAAGTAAAGAGGAGATGGAGGAAGTAAAGAGGAGATGGAGGAAGTAAAGAGGAGATGGAGGAAGTAAAGAGGAGATGGAGGAAGTAAAGAGGAGATGGAGGAAGGAAAGAGGAGATGGAGGAAGGAAAGAGGAGATGGAGGAAGGAAAGAGGAGCTGGAGGGTGGGTCGTGCTTCCTTTCACATGACGAAGGCCCACAAACAAGTGTGTGTACTATGCTTACAACAACAACAACAACAACAACAACAACAACAACAACAACAACAACACAGACCCCCCCCCTCCCCCCCAGGTGTTCTTACACTTCCCTCTGGAGGAAGGGGGTGTTTCTTTTGGGGGGGATAGTAATGCCCCCCAGCTGTGCACCCCCCCCCCGAGCCCTCTGAGCGGAGCCTCTTTATGCCCCCCCCCCCCCGTGGGGCAGGTGACAGCCTCCACTGAGAGGGGCCGAAGGAGCCATGACGGATTCCACAGATGGAGCGTGGAAATCGCGGCAAAGAACCTCTCACAAAGAGAGTCAGGGAGAAATATGGTGGAGGAGGGAGAGAGAGAGAGAGGGGGAGAGAGAGAGAGGGGGGAGGAGGAGGAGGAGGAGGTGCTTGTTTAAAGAGGTCTTTCGCTGATGTTTTCAACTCAAGAATGAAAGCTTTATTTTATTTAGTTGTATCTTTTACGGCGTGTGTTTCCCCTCTTGGTATCACCCGTATCGGTGTGTGTGTGTGTGTGTGTGTGTGTGTGTGTGGGGGGGGGGGGGGGTACAGAGGTGCCACTCTGTCGCTTCTTTTGAAAACCTTCCTGCAAACCCCCGGTAGCATCCACAACCGATAGGTAATTCCAAAGTGATTAAGGATATCCCTCCTCCCTCTATCCTCCCTCCTCCCTCCTCCCTCCTCCCCTCCCTCCTCCCTCCTCCTCTCCCTCCCTCCTCCCCCAGCGCTCGGCTTTTCCCAGGACCCCCACAAATCCCTGTGAAATGCGGAGGAACGTGCACACTGCTCTCATCAGGGAGGGGAAGAAGAGGAAAGAGAACACAGTCACACCAAGAAAACTGAAGCTGCTGCTTCTTCTTCTTCTTCTTCTTCTTCTTCTTCTTCTTCTTCTTCTTCTTCTTCTTCTTCTTCTTCTTCTTCTTCTTCTTCTTCTTCTTCTTCTTCTTCTTCTTCTTCGAGGGATTCCACCCCTGCAGAGGCTTGAGGCCATGTCTCCATTCCCCTCCTCCTCCTCCCCCCTCCTCCCCCCTCCTCCCCCCTCCTCCCTTTTGAAAATATTTCCCTTCTTTCCTCCTCTTGCTCGAATGTTTCTTTACCAATTTGAAGCGTAATGCATGTTCAGTCGACTCCCACCGCCGTCGGTGTTGCAGAGCGAGAGGATCAGTTTCACATGAGGGGCCCCAGATATTTGGGTCCTCTTGTATTTTATTGTTGCGTCTGGAGGGGAACGAATACACGACCCCCCCCCCCCCCCAATACGGCGAAGGGGGGAATGAATTAAGTGTAACGCACAAATATAAAATAAAAAAAAGAAGAAGACGTGGGGGCTCTGCCCTCGGTGGACTTTTTTCAAACAAAAAATTCCAGAAATACTTGTTTGTTTCTCCTGTTTAGGACGTTGACGATATCTTTAAATGGTGTCTAATTTATTTTATTTAAATTTTTTACAAACAATTTTTTTTTGAACAAAAAAGAATGCGGCGAAACATTGTAAAACTTTAATAAACTTTAATAAAATAGAAAATAATAATAATAAAACAAATATTAAAATACAAATAAATAAAAGACAGACATAATTAGAAAATATACAGTATATTAAATTGTATCTAATTTATTTAATCTTATACTTTTAATTTATTTTATTTTTTTCACTTTCACTGAACAAAAAAGAACGCGACAAAACATTTAATAAAATAGAAAATAATAATAATAAAAAAAAAAGTAAAATACAAATAAAGAAAAGACAGATTAAATAACTTAATAACTTCATTTAAAGACGTCACTATCGATTCTGGGGATTTTCTTTTCCATTTTTCTGATATGTAGACGACAAAAACAACTCTTCACACACACACACACACGCATACACACACACACACACACGCCCCGCTCAGAGAATGGCGGCCCTGGATCCAAATTAGCCTTTTGTGTGGCTGTTAGTCCGCCGTTGCCCCCCCTGTGGCGCCCTGGGAATCTGGTCCAGTGGGATTAATCCTGAGGCTCAGAATATTCCTTCTGAATGGAGGTCTGTTGGGCCACAAGACCACGAGGAGGATGCAACGGGCCTTATGGCGCCATGTGTGTGTGTGTGTGTGTGTGTGTCTGTGAAAGGAAACAACACCAAGTGGTGGTAAACAACAGCCAACGCAGTGGGCCTCCGTCTGCTCTCCAGGGTCCTAAAGGGGGCCCCCTCCCTTATGTTTGTCCCCCCGCAGCGAGTCCCTCCGACGAGGGCTCGGACGTGGAGTCGGAGCCCGACCTGCCGCTGAAGAGGAAGCAGCGCCGCAGCCGCACCACCTTCACGGCGGAGCAGCTGGAGGAGCTGGAGCGCGCCTTCGAGAGGACGCACTACCCCGACATCTACACCCGCGAGGAGCTGGCCCAGAGGGCCAAGCTGACGGAGGCCCGGGTGCAGGTATACGAGGGGGGGGGTCGTTAAAACACAGGAATTCCTCTGATGGATTCAGAGAGAAGGTTCTTGGGGTCTTAAACGTGACCCGGGCTCCGGGGGGGGGGGGGCGTGAAATCCCCCCGCAGGAGTTCAGACATGAACGTGTTTACAAGACGGCTGCGACACGCCGCTCACACTCTCACCGGCCTGCCGACCCGGTGACCTTTGACTTAGTGACCTGTCACGTACACACACACACACACACACACACACACACACACACACACACACGCATGCACACGCACTCACACGCGCGCTTTTTACACCTCGTGGACATTATACACACTCTGATAAAAGGCAAACTGATGATCTTTGTTTGCACCATGCAACAACGTAAAAAACACACACATACACACATGCACACACACACACACACACACACTCCCAGGGGCCCAATCCTAGTTCCGATCTGGAGTCCAGTAAACTCTCCTCCACGGCCCCATGTGGGAAGTGTAAGCAGAGCCGGCGTGAGTCCCGTCCATATGGGCGCGGCATGTCAATCCCAACGCACACACACACACATGCACACACACACACGCACACACACACACACATGCACACACACATGCACACACACATGCACATGCACACGTACACGCACAACCTTTTTGTGTGTCCATCATTGGGACACGTGTAATAATGTTCAACAGTAGTTTATTTTATCGTACTTCTTTTCCTTTTTCTTTAAGTTAAATATTTCAATACACACACACACACACACTCACTCACTCACACCTACACACTCACACACACACGCTGGCTGGCGCTGACCGCACGCCATTTGTCCCCCCAGGTCTGGTTCAGCAACAGGCGGGCGCGGTGGAGGAAGCAGGCGGGCGCCAGTCAACTGATGGCGTTCAACCACCTGATCCCGGGGGGCTTCCCCCCCTCCGCCATGTCCGGCATCGCCCCCTACCAGCTGTCCGACAGCCCCTACCCCTCCTCCATCGCTCAAGGTGAGCCGCACACTCACCTGTGGAACAATGCAGGAGGGGGAGGGGGAGGGGAGGGGAGGGGGGGGGAAGACACGGTCTACGAGAAATAACTTCTCAGGGAGAAACATGCCGTCATTTATTGAAGATATATATATATATATATATATATATATATATATATATATATATATTCTTTAATAAAACATCTTTCTGATGGGTTTTATTTTGAGGCGCCTTTTTGAAATATTTGTGGAAATATTTGTGAAAATATTAGTTAAAACTTTTCAAAATATTAATAAAATATTAGTTAAACTATTTGATAACATATTTGATGAAATATTTATTAATATATTTGTTAACACTTTTTAAGATATTAATAAAATATTAGTTAAACTATATGATAACATATTTGTTTAAATATTTGTTATAATAGTTTGTTAAATATTTGTTTAAATATGTGTTAAAATATTTTTTTACATATTTGTTATAATAGTTTGTTAAATATTTGTTTAAATATGTGTTAAAATATTTTTTTACATATTTGTTAAAATAGTTTGTTAAATATTCTTTTTAAATAGTTTGTTTAATACATGTTAAAATATCTTTTTACACATTTGTTAAGATATTTGTTAAAATATTTGTTAAATATTTTTTAAATAGCTTGTTAAATATTTTTGTTAAATGTTTTTTTTAAATATTTTTTCTTTAAATAGCTTTTGGAATATTCTTTGAAATATTCTTTGAAATATTTTGTGAAATACTTTGGAACATATATTTGTATTAATGTTTTTTTAATTCCTAAAGTTAGTATATTTGGACATGTTTTCTAATCAGTGTTGCTCCGCCCCCCCCCCCCCCCCCCCCCGTAGTGTCGGAGCCCCCCAGCACGTTGCACCGGCCCCAGCCCCTCCCCCCCTCCTCGGGCCACCAGGCGGGCGGCGGCGGGCAGGTGGAAGGAGGCTCCGCCTACTGCCTCGCCTCCGGACGCCACTCCTTCTCGGGCTACTCGGACGGCTTCGTGGGCGCCGGGGGGCCGGCCAACGCCATGAACCCCGCCCTGGGGAACGGGCTCTCCCCTCAGGTGAGGCCGCCGCCCCGGAACCTGCATCAGCATCTCGTCTGAGAGACACCAGACAAACACCATCACGGCCGATTACCCGTGTCACGGAGGGGGGGGGGGGGGGGGGAGGCGGAGCCAATAACAGGCAGAACATTAGATCTAATCCCGAGGACACGCGTGCAGATAATGGATCGATTACGGGGCGCCAAGAGGATCAGCTCGGTGTCTTTGGAGGATCGATTACCGTGTTGTTGTTGTTGTTGTTGTTGTTGTTGTTGTTGTTGTTGTTGTTACATCCGACTACAAGGAGGAGATTTTTTATTCCAAAATTATCGGACATTTTCCAGTCTAGTCTAGGGGCAAAAGGAGGAGAGAAGAGGAAAGGAAAGGAAAGAAAGAAGAGGAAAGAAGAGGACATGAAAGAAAAGGAAAGGAACAAAGAGGAAAGGAAAGGAAACAAGAGGAAAGAAGAGGAAAGAAGAGGAAAGTAAAGAAACGAAGAGGAAAGAAGAGGAAAGGAAAGAAAGAAGAGGAAAGAAGAGGAAAGAAAGAAGAGGAAAGGAAAGAAACGAAGAGGAAAGGAAAGGAAAGAAGAGGAAAGGAAAGGAGAGGAATGTCTCGTCTCAGATGTTTCTCGGTCCTGACATTCTTTCTCTGTCCTGGACGGCACTGACTCGGCCGCCGGCGACGGAGTTAGAGGTGGAGGGGGGGGGGGGGCAGTGTGTGTGTGTGTGTGTGTGTGTGTGTGTGTGGGGGGGGGCAGTGGTCTCGGCCGTAGAGGCGAACAGACACAAAAGTCACCAAACTAGAAGAAGCATACTTCTCTCCCTCTCTGCCCTCTCTCTCTCCCTCTCTCCATCTCTCCCTCTCTCTCTCTCCCTCTCTCTCCTCCCCTCACTTGGGAAATGACTTAAGGAGGACCATGTGTCCGTGTGGATGTGTCACTTAGTGGGACCAGAGGGCAGAATACCTGCTTCCCATTAGGACGGCAGGAGGAGCCTCCAGGCCGAGGAGGAGGAGGAGGAGGAGGAGAGGAAGAGTAGGAGAGAGGAGGAGGAAGAGGAGGAAGAGGAGAAGAGGAGGAGGAAGAGGAGGATAGAGGAGGTGGAGGAGAGGAGGAGGAGAGAAGAGGAAGAGGAGAGGAGGATAGAGGAGGTGGAGGAGAGAGGAGGAAGAGGAGAGGATAGAGGAGGTGGAGGAGAGGAGGAGGAGAGAAGAGGAAGAGGAGAGGAGGA
Organism: Liparis tanakae; assembly: GCA_036178185.1. Taxonomy (NCBI): domain Eukaryota; kingdom Metazoa; phylum Chordata; class Actinopteri; order Perciformes; family Liparidae; genus Liparis; species Liparis tanakae. Next base: position 1,813,661 of record CM070099.1, read on the forward strand.
TAGAGGAGGGGGAGGAGAGAGGAGGAAGAGGAGAGGATAGAGGAGGTGGAGGAGAGAGGAGGAAGAGGAGAGGAGGAGGAGGAGGAGGGGAGGAGGAGGTGGGGACGTGACACATCTCGAGGTAGCAGATTGGGTTCAGTAACTTTGTCTCGATGTTTATCGGGTTTACCGAGCGCTTTGATGGCGGACAGGTAGCGGGGGTGGGGGAGGGAGGGGGGGGGAAGCCGGGGGGAGGCCGGGGGGAGGCCGGGGGGAGGCCGGGGGGAGGCGGTAAGTCGACCAGTTGAAACGTTTTGCCCCCACAGGCTCGTTTCCATCCCCCCCCCAAATGTGATTATCTGGTGGCTAATACAGACCAGGTCACCAGCTAACGGGATCCTCACACAACCTCTCCTTTGTGTTATCTCTCTCTCTCTCTCTCTCTCTCTCCTTATCTCTTCTTTTTATTTCCTGCATCGGTGTCAAAAGTGAATTTTGGACTAGAAGTGAATCGGAGACAAATTGCCTAATTCTTCCTCTGTGGTGCCGTCCCTCTCTCTCTCTCCCGTCTCTCTCTCCCGTCTCTCTCGCCCGTCTCTCTCGCCCGTCTCTCTCGCCCGTCTCTCTCGCCCGTCTCTCTCGCCCGTCTCTCTCGCCCTCGCCACGGACCAAAACATTGGAGATATTCGGAAAAAAACGGGAAACATGTTTTTCAGTTTGGGCTTCAAAACTGAAATTGGATGAATTCTGTTTTTATAATATATATATTGTTTATCTGTAGTTTTATAGTTTTTTATGCAACATTTTGTTTAAACAAACTAAAGAGGAAGAAAGTAAAGAAAGAAAGTAAAAAATATAACAATATAAGGATGAAGGATGATGATGAGCAAATTTTTCAGTTTTTATAACTCGTTTATCTTTCCAAATATTGAAATATAAAACATATACATTATATTGACGTATATTTGAAAACTTTTCCAATTTTCTAGTGTTTTTTTTTTGTGGAGATGGGGGGGGGGGGGGGGGGGGGTTTTCCTCGGCGCACCCGTCTCGACGTTGACGCACGTCGGCCACAAAAAAAAGAAATATTTAATATGTCGGAAACTAGAAAAACAGAAATCTCAAATATTCCCGTTGCTCATTTCCGACTGAAGTTAACCCCCTCTCCCCCCCCTCCCCCCCCCAGGTGATGGGCCTGCTGAACCCGGGCGGCGTGCCCCACCAGCCGCAGAGCGACTACGCGCTCTCCCCGCTGACGGGCGGCCTGGAGCCCCCCGCCAGCTGCAGCCAGCGCCTGGAGGGGCTGGGCAGCGTGCCCTCCATGGCCGCCCTGCCCTCGCTGCCCGGCTCGCAGTCCTACTGCCCCGCCTCCTACAGCTCGCCGGGCTACACCGTGGACCACGTGGCGTCGTACCAGTACGGCCAGTACGGACAAAGTAAGGTCAATAGACTCTGCCTTCTTTCTACTCGCACCTTCTGCAGGAAGTTAAGCACTCCTCGGAGCTTCCTGGAGCGTAATGTGACGCTGCGTATGAAGACGAGCTGCAGCTCTAACGGTCGGGCATCGACCCCAAAATATACAGATAAACTGGTTTGGGTCGTCACGGTGAAGTTTTAATAAGTCACAAATATGGTCAGTAAATACGTTTATTTAACAAAGTACAATGTAGAAGTATAAGAATAAAAAATAAAATAAAAAATACTAGATATTTATTAATATTTTAATATTTTCATTTATTTTGTTTGGGAAGTCTTTGTCAAATTATTAACAAATTATGGAGAGATGAATTATGTTTATATTTGTGTTTGAAAAAAAACTAAAGAAGAAAGTAAAGAAAGAAAGTAAAAATATTATATGTATAATATTTATATATATAATCTATATTAATATATATATATATATTTATACATGTTTATATATATATATATATATATTAATAAATCTATATATATATTAATATACTATTTTGTATATATTTATTATTATTTATTATTTTCAATGAATCTTTTTTGGTCCGTAAAATAGTGGAAGTACATATATATATATATATATATATATATATATATATATATATATATGACTATTTTAAATATAATTACATATATATATATATATATATATATATATTTGTAAATATTTAAATATACATATGTATATATATATGAATATATAAATATTATATATATATATATATATATATATATATATATATATATATATATATATATACACAACAAAACGGTTACGCGGCTCTCGCGGTTCGAAGTTATTCGTGTTTATCTGAATATTTAAATTCTTTCTTTTACATTTTGTCTGCTGGCATAAAACAACTAATTTGACAACTTCTCCAAACTTCTTGTGTTTTTTCCGGGGCCTTTCCCTTTGTTCCTCCAGAGGAACGTTCCAGACCCGTCCGCCTGCAATTACCGCGCGTTCCGCTAGAAAGACACGCGACTTGTAACCGGCCACTTCTCCACTTTGATCCCCGGGAAAATAAAATGGAAATAAAAAACGAGGAGAAAAGCTCCGGGCCGACGTCACGGTTCCGCTCGTTAGCGGCGGGCGTTCTGGTCCAATCAGGCGCTTCTCCGGTGTCGGGGTCAATCGCGCGGCTCTGATTCCGTCGGCCCGGCGCTGATCCCGAAAAACCTCGACGGCGAGCCGCGCCGCTCCAGCGCCGTCGGGGGGGAGGAGCCGAGGGCGGCTACCTGAGCCGGGAGTCACTCCACGTTACCCGTCACTCGGAGGTCGGAGGTCGGACTTCAAAGGGAGGAGCCGTCGGAGGGCGACGTCGCTCCCCGTCACGCCGTGATTACAAAGAGTTGGACAAGTTCTTTGCAGGGGGAGGTTTCGACCAATCGGGTTCATCCACCGACCTCGTGGCGACCTCCAGAGAACCCCCCCCCCCCCCCAAAGAAAAGAAACCCAGGAGCCTCAAAACCCGAGAGCAGAGAAACGTCTCGTGAAGTACACACACCTAAAAGTACACAACCAGAGCGACGCACTAGACACACACACACACACCAACATATACACATACACACACAGATACATATACACACAAATACACGCACACACAAACATATACACATATACACACACAGATACACACACAAATATACACACACACATACACACACAGACTGACACACACACGTACAATCACACACATCCACACAACCATACAGACACACAATCACCTCCACACACACACACACGATCACATAGACACAATCACACACACACACACACACACATCCACACAACCATACACACACAATCACCTCCACACACACACACACGCACACACACACAATCACAATCACATACACACACAGACTGACACACGCACAATCACACACACACACACACACACACAATCACATAGACACAATCACACACACACACACACAATCACAATCACATACACACACAGACTGACACACGCACAATCACACACACACACACACACACACACACACACACACACACACACACACAGCACGCGTCCTCCTCGCCGCTGCGTGGTTTCCATCTTGATTTGATTAATCAGCGCGACGGAGAGCCGGTGTGCGGTCGGGTTCGGTCCTTGTGTGTGTGTGTGTCTGTGTGTGTGTGTGTGTGTGGGGGGGGGGGAGGGGGGGTAGGATCCTAATCGCCTGTGGCAGGAGGGCGGCGATTAGAAACAGGTGGACGGAGGTCAGCTGGACCGGACCGCCCCGCGGAGGACTCGCCAGCGCTTTGTTGTTTAGCTAACGTCGGCCTGTTGCTAGGCGGAAACATTTATTTATCTTTCTTCATCAAAATCCTCATCAGCAGAACTTTGAAGCGATGACATGTTTACGCGTCTCCCTCGGGTCTCCGGCTGTAAACACAACGGACCTTCAGAGCGTATTAGCATGTAGTGGAGTTGCGCAACAGTTGGGGGCGTGGCCTATCCGGACAGAAGTAACACCAGCGCTACAACAAAAGGAATAATTGTTAACACACATGACATCAAACACTCTTTGTGCTAGAACACTGTGTTCCACCAAATAAAACACTTATTCCAGTAACCCGCCAAAGGAGATAGTGTTTCCACAATTTACCACGGATAATCAATGCATTAAAAAATAATAGAAATATTAAACCATGGCTATATTAAAGGCTGATACAGTATTCTTTTTTTTTAATGCATTTTTTATTAGTAGTACTTATTTACTAAATGTTGTTGAATGAGATCGCCACAGGAGGCTAGTGAAATACACTTACATTATATAGTTTTTAAGTGGAATACACTATATCATTTAAGTTAAATATATTTAAATTATATAGTTTTTAAGTGAAATAAACTAAGTTATTTAAGTGAAATACAGAATATAATTTAAGTGAAGTCGTCCGTTCGTGCAGCTCTTTAATTCAATTCTTTATTTGGTTTCTCTTTCTTTAAAGGTGCTATATAAATAAAGTTATTATTATAATTATTATTATAAATATAATTATTATTATATCATACAGCAGTTATAATATTATAAGCTTCTTTTGCGGTTGAACAGATATAGATCTTCTTATTGTATTTGCCCCCATGCTACGCTAACCGTAGCTACATGTGAATGTCCTTATAAAACCCGAGTCCTTGTATCTCATAATTCTCTCTTTGTGTCTCAGGTGCCATTTCTTATCTGAGGCCGGAGATCACCTGACCTGACGGGCAGCGAGAGGACAACGCCTTTTTTATTTGTATTTTTTTAATTATATATATCTGGACCAAATTTTTTATTTTGCTACCGTTTCCAAGGACACATTCTCTCTCTCTCTCTCGTGTTTATTTTGTATTATTTTGTATTATTATTGTTGTTGTTATTATTATTATTATTATTCATTTTTGATGGAGAAATGGACACAAAGTGAAGAAGAAGAAGAAGAAGAAAAAGGGACCACAAGGAGGAATATCAGACCAAAAAACTGACCAGCGAAGCTCCGCCCCCATCGAGCGAGGCACCTCCCACAAACAGGTTTCTTTAGTGTGTGTGTGTGTGTGTGTGTGTGGGGGGGCTTTGATGAAGACCGCAAATCTCTTATCGTCGTATTCTGCCAGCCTTTGGGAAAAAAAGTTGATGAGTACGTATGACATCATCAGGTTGTATCTGCTGGAAGGGGGGGGGGGGGGGAGAGGGGGGGGGGCTTTGTTTATTTGTTTTTATTTGTGTTGTTTTTGCATTTATTGTAGATCTCTGCGTCCCACGCATGAGGAGAAGTTCCAGAAACTCTTAATGTACACCACAGCTGTCCTGCAGCGGAGTCCATTCAAACATTCCTACCCCCCTCTCTTTCCGTCTCATTGATGTTCGTGGACGGTGAGGCGGGCGGGACCCCGGCGGCCTTTTGTAGTCTCAAGAGAGGGGGCGACTCGGTGGAGGTCAGGGGGGAGGAGGGGGGAGGAGGGGGGGGGTGACCTCAGGGAAAGTGACAGATGAGAGGAGGGCAGCAGAGAAGTGGCTTTAAGGAGGGGGGGGGGGGGGGGCGATCGATCACAGGGCCCAAAAGAGACCCTCTAAAGTCTCTTCTCGAGGCAGACGAGCTGAGAGGAGAGCTCGCCATTAAAACAAGAAGACGAAGAGGAGGAAGACGACGAAGAGGAAGACGACGAAGAGGAAGACGTCTGCGTCTCTGGAGTGGCTCTGGTTCTGGTTTGGGACACAAAGGAGCTCCACATGTTGCCTTTGAAGGCCTTTTGGGTCCGGAGCAAATATGAAACATGGATAATCCTCCTGCCGGAGCGCCGGAACGCCGGGTCGTCACGACGACTCGGACCGGAGGGAGAGGAAAAAGAGAGACAGAAAATCACAGGAACCAAAAACAAACCTCTAGTTATTTTTCTCGTTGCATTGGGACTTTTTCAATTTTTTTTTCTAGCAGATTTTTTCATTCCCCCCCATTATATATATTTTTTCCATCAATGAGTAATAATAATAATAATTTAGTTTTCATTCCGGACATATTTATCGTCTCGCAAAAAAAATAAAAATAAAAAACCTGTTCTGTACGTCTCTGTAAACTACAAATAAATAAATAAAAGACAAAAAATAATAAATCCCCCCCCACAATGTACAAGTGAGCGGCGATGCCTGTGAGTCTGTGTGTTGGGCATAACGCCCTAGGGACCATGTGAGCCTGTGAGTCTGTGTGTTGGGATTACCACCCTCTTCATTCCCTTGATATATATTGTTTTGGTATTATTGGACACATATGACGTCACATTATCACTATTTATAATAAAATTAAATCTTCTGGAAATAGACCCGCCTCTTGATGTTTCATTCATTTTGTTTTTTGTCTAAACATTTTTATCATCTGATGGTGACATCGTCTGAATGGATTCTTTGTCTGACATTTTTATTTTATTTCTGGCCACGGAAAAAAAACACGAAAAAAAACTATTTCCTCTCCCGTGGAAGAATACGTGAGCGCTGCGCCCGAAAATAGTCCCGAACACAACGAGCTTTACATGCTCAGACATCTGCATCGGAGTATTAATACCCCCCCCCCACACACACACACACACACATATACACACACACACACACACACACACACACACACACACACACATGCTACGGTAACAAACTGACTTTTGTTTCACGGCGTCTCCGATGAAGAAGCCTTAAAGCGCTTTGGACAAACGACACCCTCCAAAAACAAAACTCTGCAACCCGTCCAGCGCGCGCGCACACACACACACACACACACACGCACACACACACTCACACACACAGACGCACACACAGGGCCCGCTCTGTGTGTGTTTGTGCACCAAATGCATTCATACATTATGTTCATGTTCACATATAGTTTCAGTGTGTGTGTGTGTGTGTGTCTGTGTGTGTGTGTGTGTGTGTGTGTGTGCCCGGGGGGTATAAAGCCTAATTATAACATTCTTCTGATTAATCGTGTCTGCTGGAGGCCGCGACCACGCTCTATAAATAAAGTCTAAGTCAATAACAACGTCGAGGATCACTCAGTCTTGTCAGCTCTGTTTGCTAAGCACCAATGAGAGGACACAAACACACACACACACACACACACACACACACTCTCTCTCACACACACACACACACACACACTGTTTGCTTTCCTAATCAGTGCGCGTCATTAAAGATGGAGACTAATCACACCTGTGGAGTTCCATTACTTTTATTAATGAACGCTCCGCCGGCTCAAAAGACTTCTTTTATTTCTTTACTGGCCCAGAGTCGAGTTACATGGAGCTGTTGGGGGGGGGGGTTGTCAGACAAACACACACACACACACACACACACACACACACACACACACACACACAATCGTAAGCCCCCACTGAAGGCCGCCAGCCTCAAAAACTTGTTCCATGATTTGAGTTTCTTTTTTTTTTCGGGCTTAAATATTATTTTTTTTCCGAGCCGTGCTCACAACAGTTCCGTGTCTCGGAGGTTCCCGGTAACCGACGGTTACGCCACGCCCCGGTTCGGTTCCGGCCTCCGACGGGAAAAAAAGGCCCAAAAAATACTCCACAGGATCCTGAAGATAAGAGACGTTCACACCTGTGAGCTCCGAGGGGATCGTTGAGGTTTGAAAACACACACACACACACCCACACACACACACACACACGTGATAAATCACTCTGACACACACACACACACACACACCGGTGTGTGTCCGTGTGATCCAGTAACTGTAGACAACCCCCTGGTGAAAGAATCTGTTGTTTCCCTCCGTGTTGTGACCTCCAGGCAGCTGCTGCCGTCGCTCCGCCGCGGGAGGAGAACCCTCGGCTCCGGGAGGAGAACCCTCGGCTCCGGGAGGAGAACCCTCGGCTCCGGGAGGAGAACCCTCGGCTCCGGGAGGAGAACCCTTGGCTCCGGGGGGTTCTCCTCCCCGTGGAACCAGGAGGTGGAGGAGCGTCGCTATAGAAGACTTGAGGGGTACGTGGTCTGCTATGAAGGGGGTCAGACTCAGACTCGCTTTAGGCCACGTTGTTATTTACTTCTTTATGTGTGTGCTTGTTGTTGTTGTTGTTGTTCTTTTTCTTCTTGTTTTGTTCTCCTTCGTCTTGTTCTTGATCCTCCTCTTGTTCTTGTTCTTCCTCCTGCACAGTGTTGCAATCCGCACACCCAGGAGGCGACCAGGTGTGTTTTTTTTTTTCGGGGTGTCTCATGCCCCCCCCCGTACACACACTTAACCCCTGACCCCCGGGGCGTTCACACAGTCTGTCATCACAGGTCCTGCTGCTGCCGAGCGGAGCAGCGCCACATGCTGGGGACGACTTAACCTCCGGACCCCCAGACGGAACAACACATCCACCAGGGGGGGGGGGGGGGGTGTGTGTGTGTGTGTGTGTGTGTGTGTAAAGAAAGAGACTGGCAGACAGCCAACAGATGATACTCAAATGTAAAGTGACACATTATCGCTCTCATTTGTTAAATGTAGCGTCTTCGTCTGCACGATGGATCTCTTTGGTCACCTGAAAATATTCTCTATATATATAAATATATATATATATATATATATATATATTAAATATATATTTGTAAATATAATATGTAATAATGTATGTATGTATACATATATATATATATATATATATATATATATATATATATATATATATATATTTATATACGATGTATCTCTTTTGTCAAGTCAATATTTTTTATTTATTTATATATAAATATATAATAAATATATATAATATATAACTATTTATATAAATAAATATAAATAGTTACATATAAATATATATATATATATTTATATATAACTATAAATAAATATAAATATATATTTGTAAATATAATATGTAATAATGTATGTATGTATACATACATATATATATATATATATATATATATATATTTATATACGATGTATCTCTTTTGTCAAGTGAATATTTTTTATTTATTTATATATAAATATATATAATAAATATATATAATATATAACTATTTATATAAATAAATATAAATAGTTACATATAAATATATATATATATATATATATTTATATATAACTATAAATAAATATATATTTATTTATATATATATATATGTATATAATATATATATATATATATATATATATATATATATATACATAAATATATTTATGTATATATATATATATATATATATAAAGATAAATATATAGATAGATAGATACAAACATAAATAGATGTATTTGTTCATACCTTAAGATTGACTTCATAACTCTGAGGATTTGGAGAAACTCTTTTATACTTTATAATAAAACATTGCGTTTGAATTACAAAACCCTTATATTGCACAACAATTCTCTGGTTTTCATCCGGCAGCGTGTGTTTGTTATTGTTGCGTTTTTTAAATCTCTCTCTCTCTTGCCAACATCCTTAATATTACAATACGTTCATAACTTGGCTGCACAACCCACCCCCCCCCCCCCCCTCTCACCCCGTGGGTATCATATTTCATTTTGACTAAAAGAGGAAAAGAGGCTCAAAAAAGGGGGAATATTGTTGCCTATACGCCTGACAGGGATCGGTTATGGACCTCTTTTTATGGAGAAATTAGAAGAAAAATATGTCTTCAAGATGCTCGGGTCAGAGGACTTCATCACGACTCTGGAAACTGGAGCTATTGCTTTAAAATAAAAGTAGGAGAGTTTTTCTGATCGAGCCTCGTTGGCTGAACGTTTGCAGCATGCTGCACATTGACGGACAGATCAGAAAACACATGTCAGAGCGCAACGTTTAAAGTCTTACATCCATTGTGAAGCCATTAAAGAGCCTTTGATACTCCGACGACAAGACTGTCACTTTAAGGGCGGGGCCTAATCCACTGCAAATGTTGTGACAGCGGCGTGGGGCTGACACGATGAGAGGGAGATTACACCGAGGGGGGCGGAGAGAGAGAGAGAGAGAGAGAGAGAGAGAGAAGGATCAAAGGGGGAGGTAGACCCCTCCGTCACCCCTCCCCCTCCCCCCGAAGGGAACATCGGTGATACCCCCGCGCGATAGCGACACCGAAAACATGCCACAAACCATTTGGACGTGACCAGGTGACGATGTCGAGCGTTGATTGCGAGCAGCGGAAACATCGAGAATTATAAACAGACGCTCGGTTCTCCTCCTCCGGGCCGACATGGAGACATCTGTCGGCACGGCGACGCTCAGCGCCGACTTTTTAAAGAAAATAGTGTTTAACCCCGCGGCTTCTGTGATAAGACGCTCTACCCCGGGCCGAGCGGGTCGTTTCCCCTCGGCGTGCCGCTCATAAGTCACAGGAAGTGAGGCGTTGTATGTTTGGGATTTGTTGCCGATGCATGGACGGCAACGGTCCCCGTGAGCACGCTGCATTGTGGGGGATGGCGGGGGGAGATATGCGGGTCGTGTTGCAGCGAGGAATGTTGACGTAAAGCAAGAGGTCAGCGTTTTGGGAAAGGCTCTTTGTAGCCGAGAGCCAGAGCGGATACGACTCTACCAGCGTAGCTTAGCTTAGCGTAGCTTAGCATAGCTTAGCATAAAGACTGAAAACAGGGGAAGGGGCGGAGTCGCGTTACTCGGTCCACAGGGGCGTTTCGTCCAGAGTTCGTAACACAAGATAACGTCCTTTTATACATTATTAAGATCTTTTCTTACTTTATAAACATCCTTTCGTACGTTATTAAGATCCTTTCGTAGTTTATTAAGATCCTTTCGTACGTTAACATTCTTTCATATGTCATTAACATCCTTTCGTACGTTATTAAGATCCTTTTGTAGTTTATTAAGATCCTTTCGTACGTTATTAACATTCCTTCATATGTTAATATTCTTTCTAACGTTATTAAGATCCTTTCGTACGTTAACATTCTTTTTTTTACGTTAACAAACTTTTCGTACGTTATTAACATCCTTTCGTACGTTATTAACATCCTTTTGTACGTTAATATTCTTTCTTACGTTATTAACATCCTTTCGTACATTATTAACGTTCTTTCTTAAATTATTAACATATTTTCGTACGTTATTAAAATCTTTTCCTACGTTATTAAAATCTTTTCATACGTCATTAACATCCTTTCGTACATTATCCTCGTAAACGTGAACAAAGGTCACAAAAGGTCAACGCGGGGCAGGTGGGCGTCGTCAAACCAACACGAGGCCGCCGCCGTTCCCTCAACGTAGAAAGTCAACCTCGATTTTATTTATCGCGTAACTTACGTATTATTTTCTTTTCTTAGCGAAACGACACACTGAGCAACTTCCTGTGGAGACAGAAGAGTATTATTTAGAATACTGTCTGCATGAAGCCATCAGAAACGTGAAAGTTGGTGAAATCCTCGGAGCCGTCGTCAGATACGATCAACGTGCCGTCGACGTTCTTATCTAGCGAGAAAGCGAATAAGCACATTTCACTGTTCCTTTAAGAGACCGTCGCATGAATTAAACTGTCAGGCAGGATGCAGTGATGTCAAGATACTTTCCACAATAATAAAAATCTAATTTTCTTTACAATATAAGATAATTCAAAGATTTTACTCAACGCAGAGGAAAGATGCCAACTCAGCATTAACCCCCAAAATGCCTTATGCGTACCACATGTGCTCAGACCTTAAATATATGACCACGTGATACCACACGGCTTTATATTCATATCTCACACAACGATGACTCATACCTATTGATTATCTACACACTAATACACTTTTTAGGGCTCCACAACAACTTGAACATCGAGTGTGTAAACGAGGACACGGACGTTGGCACATTTTGAATTTTGTGTTGTAACTTAAAACGTTGAAGTTACGTCCAGCTGAGGATTATTACTTTTGATTTAAAGCAACTCAAATTCATTTTACGGACTCAGGATTATACGTTTCAGTCACAGAGTCACTCTGATCCCTCGTTGGTACAATTTTATAGTTTTTTTCCGTTTTTCTGGTTGAATTATGACTTTATTGATTGTTTGAAGTTACTCTTTTTTATTTGCCGACTTGGCAACTTCTTCACTATCGATTTAGCAACTTTTGGAGCTAGTTATGTTTATTAGAATAATAAATGGGATCCCTTGGTTGTCTAATTTAAAAGCATCTGGTGCTAAGTTTACTTTACTCAAGTACTGCATACAACCTGACCTGAACAATAACAGAACGCAATGTTTCCAAAACCTCCATTTTTACTTTAAATGTTGGACATTTATTTATATAACTTGTAATCCGTGCCAAATAACGTGAATGTAAGCAACGGTAGAATCCCCGTGAATCTGTGGGAGCAATTTAAATAACTCTAAAGTATCAAAAGAATATTTTACTCTAATAAAAACAGATTTACTGTAAAAATAATAAAACAAAATGACAGCAGCAGGACGCTTCAGTTTCATTTACAGTAGCTCGCCTGTATCGGAGAAATGACTTGTGATTCAGTTAAGTTCATTGACCTGAGAGAGAGAGAGAAGGAGGGAGAAAGATGGAGAGGGAGAGAGAGGGAGGAAGAGAGAGATGAGAGGGAGAGGGAGATATAGGGAGAGAGAGAGGTGGAGAGGGAGAGAGAGAGTGGGGGAGATATTGGGAGAGAGAGAGGGGGCAGAGATACAGAGAGAGATAGAGAGAGAGATAGAGGGAGAGAGGGAGATGGAGAGAGATAGAGGGAGAGAGGGAGATGGAGAGGGAGAGAGAGATAGGAGGGATTGTGGCGTTTGAGGTGATGTTTGACATCTGGGAGAAAGAAAAGGGAGAGGAAGGAGGGAGGTGGAAGGAGGGAGGAGGGAGGAGGGAGGAGGAGGGAGGAGGGAGGAGGGAGGAGGTGGGCATGGGGCTTTCTGAGAGAGGTATGTGATGTAAAACGGTGGAAGTGGAAGAGCAGCTGAGGCTGTCCAGCGCCATGAATCAGGCTGAGGCACCGTGAAGCACCTCATAGGAGCCAGATGGGCCCCCGGCGGAACACTGGCAGGGACACACACACACACACACACACACACACACACACACACACACACATGGGAACAAACAGGCTCTTATGTGATACAAACCTGAAAATGTAGGCGAAAAGCAACACACTTTTTTATATGAAAACAGTTCAGATTCATACGCATAAAATAATAAACATCACGGTAAGAACACACACACACACACACACACACACACACACACACACACACACACACACACACACACACACACACACACACACACACACGGAGCCTTTCAAACTGGCAGAGGACACGAGTCCCAAAGAAATAATGCAATTTATATTGTCAGTTGAATATTTGAAATGGAGCGTAACATGAGGCGTCGTGTTTCATGGGTTCCTTGTTTTCTCCAACACAAGTCCACATTTAATAAATGTTGTATTACAATGAGTGTGTGTGACCGTGTGTACGTGTGTGTCGTTTGTTCATGTGTGTGTGTGTGTGTGTGTGTGTGGCTAGCTAGCTTGAACACTAGCTTCTTTAAAGCTATAGCCACCGAGCTAAAGCTACGTTTTGCAATAAAACTATAAGTCAGTAAGTTAGTTAAACATTTAATGTCCTGTAAAGTGTCTTTAGTATCACTGGGAAGACTTTTGGCATTTTTTACACGGAAAGTTAATAATCAAAGTTAGCCGGCTAACAAACTTAGCCGGCTAACTTTAAAGCACTAAAAGTTTAAACACTACTAACACTAACAAACATACTAATTAAAGTATAAACAATTCATATAAATATATATATATATATATATATATATATATATATATATATATATGTATAACATATATGTATATACATATATATTTTGTATATACTTTACATTTGTATAAATATATATAACTATATATACATATAAAACTGGATATTTAAACACTTTTAGTGCTTTAAAAAAAGAAAAATACTAACTAAAGTATAAACAATTTATAGACTGTATAATATATATATATATATATATATATATAAATATATAACTACATATATAACTATATATATATATTCTAAAATATAATGTATTAATATATATATATATACATATATTAAAAAACTATAATGTATACAAAAATAAAAATATGTATAACCATACATATACATATATATATTTTTAAGTTGGTTCACATGAAACAAGATCCGCACAAAAAAGAAAAAGAAGGGCTAAAAACAACAAAGGCGGAGGAGGTGATGTAACCGCGGCCCTGTGATCATCCGAGCAGGTCAGTGTTTCAATGGGGCTTGAAGAGTGTGTGTTTGCTGCAATGAATGGTTTCCTAAAGCCCATCATCCCTGTCTGCTTGACTTAAGTTAGACAGACTGTGACTGATTTCCAACCCGTCGTGAACCCGTATGATCCGAGTTTACGGGCCACAAAAGAAGAGAGACGAGGCCGAGAGGGAAGAAGAGACGCGCTTCTTTATGGACTCGGACAAATGATGGAGCTTTAATGTGACGGTCATCTCAGGAGCGAAGAGGGCGCCTGGTGATGGTCGTCTTCAGATTCCAATAAACACCCCAAAAGCTTTAAATAAGTTTAAGCCTTGACAATATAGTGTAGCGTATAGCTATTTAAAGAACGTATTTATAATAAAAGAAAAGTTCTCTCACATAAATATGCATTAACAATCATTTAAACTGAATATATTCTTCAATTACTGCATTTAAAAATGAATCTTTTTCTGGGAGGTCTTTAAGATTCCACATATTGAAGATATATCCACAAACTGGACCGACCACAGTTTGTATGTCCCCCCCTCCCCCCCCCCCCCTCTCCCCCAAACTCTCCATAAACATCTGTGGCCGCTCGTGATCATGTTCATACACATTTTCTGCTCCGCGCCACATATGCCGAATGAATGGCGGCTAATTATAATCCATAAATTAAACTTTTCTCCCCCCAAAAAGTGACACTGATCCACACAAAACATGGAGCGGGATTAAAGTCCGCAATTAAAATCATGTTTTAACAAGAAGTTTAAAAAAAGGGGGATTTGTCGTCAGCAATAACAGAAACAGAAACGTCACATAAAAGTTATTTTTTGACTCAACAAAGAAGCTTCACGGGTTGTAATCAGTTGTTATTTCTCTTGAATGGGGAACAACTGATTTCATTCAGAGGAAAATATCTCAACTATTTATACTTCATCAATGAGGTTTATTATTATATATATATATATATATATATATATATATATATATATATATATATATACATACATACTACAGCCTCTATTTCTTACTCAGATTTCCTCAGGAATGTCCATCATGTGCTGCCTTCAAGTACAGTTGGAAACAATTACGTGTTATGTTTTCCGCACACGTCTTACAGAAACTGTGTGAAAACGTAGTTGTGAAACTTGTTATTCAAATCAAGAGCAATAAACATTTTTTATTACAGTATCAACAGTTTTATGTCTAAACATCTTTCTATTTACTCAGGTTTTTGTTTATTTTACAATTGATTAAATTACAATGAAATAGTTTATATTGTAGATTAAAGTCTCTTTTTGAGCAAAGTCAAATTATGAACAGTTTAGATTTTTTCATCAGACACATGTAGGGGCTTAATGGAAGAAGGAAGAAAGGTTTCCACTTGTGCATTCTCTCCTTTTGGCTGTTGAATAAATACAACTTTGTTAAACTTTGTCAGATGGAATGTCTGAAATAATTATTAAAAGCATCTAAATATGCAACATATCTTTAAAACGTGTAGAAACTGAACGTGGAGACCTGGAGGGCGACACGGTGGAGCTCCTCTATTGGCTGGTTGTGCTCTAGGAGGACAACACTGCCCCCTGCTGGACACTTGTTGTAAACACCATTTCTGTTTGCATGACCCTTTAAACTGCATTGGATTATCCAAACATAGCAATTTTAGTTTGTATTAATATTGTGCTAAAACGCTGTATCGTATATGGGCAAATGAAGTTATAAGGGAGCCTACAATTCCCATAATGCAGCTGTGCATCTTTTAACGAGGCCCCTGCCTGATGGACGCTTCCTGCATCTCAAACCCAAGCTGAGAAATTGGTTTCCTCCAGAGTCTCAGTAGACGCTACCTTTAGGAGCCAAATGGAGCGTACTGTACCTTTAAGTACAACATCATGCACAATAATCTACCGAGAGGAATCAATACACTAACTATCAATATCAATAAGGAAGGAAAGAAGGAAGGGCTGGCTGAGGGAAAGGAGAGATGGAAGGAAAGAAAGAAGGAAGGAACGGCAGAGGGAAATGAGAGATAGATGGAAAGAAGGAAGGAAGGGAGGAAGGAAGGGAGGATGGAAAGAAGGAATGAGGGAAGAAAGGAACGGCTGAAGGAAAGGAGAGATGGAAGTCAGGAAGGAAAGAAGGAAGGAAATAAGGAAGGAAGGAGGGAAGAAAGAAATGAACAAAGGAAGACAAGAAGAAAGGAAGAAGGGAAGGAAAGAAGGTGATGACCGGTAATATTTGGCGTGAAGGTGACGCCGGTGGAGCCGATCCAAAACAACGCTCACACACACATCTCACCTGCCCGGTTGAGACACGGCACTCTGAAGGCCTCGTCACGGGAGTCGCATCCCTCCTGCAGTACCCGGCTGCGCCACCAGGGGGCAGCGGTGGCCCGCCTGGTTGACTGGAGGTGAACCGATTAACCCCGGAGAGAGAGAGGCTCGACCCCCGGGGGCCAGGGATGTGAGCCCGAGTCACGGCGCTGTAGGCCGAGTCCAGGAGTCCATCTTGGTTTCTCTGTCCCCTCCTGACCCGTTAGACAAGAGCACACACACACACACACACACACACACACGCACATCTTTTCTTAGCATTTTGCTGCTTTTGAGCTGCATGTGTGTGCGTGTGTTTGTGAGTGTGTGTCTGTGTGTGTCTGTATGCGTCGGTGTGTGTGTGTGTGTCCGTGTGTGTGTGTGTGTGTGTGGGCGCTGCCACCCCGGCCCAGACTACTAATGCCCCGACCCGCTTCTCATTAGAAGGTCCCGTTTGAGTCCGGCCATCTGCACCAGCTGGTTGGCGAACCGTCTGCCAACCGTTTGATGTCCCCCCCCCCCCCCCCCCCCCCCCCGCCTCCAAAACCAGACTTAAAGAAACCCTATTTTGCTTTGTAGTTCTTTAAAAGTCTGAGATGTCTCCATCCACGCCTGAAGGTGGCCAAGGAGGGTCTGGGGGGTCTGGGGGTTTCTGGAGGGTCTTGGGGGTCTGGGGGGTTCTGGAGGGTCTGGGGGGTCTGGGGGGTTCTGAAGGGTCTTGGGGGTCTGGGGGTTTCTGGAGGGTCTTGGGGGTCTGGGGGGTTCTGGAGGGTCTTGGGGGTCTGGGGGGTCTGGGTTTTTTTAAGGTCTGGGGGATCTGGGTTGGTCTTGGCAGACGCGTCGACAGGAAGTGGAAGAGGAAACGTCGAGATTTGTGTTCAAGTCTATTGAACGGTCCTTGAACACATCGTCTGTGACTAATGTTAGTCACAGACGATGTGTTCAAGGACCGCGGGAAAGATAACGATCCAACGTTTTTTGGTGATTATTTCAAGAAAATCTGCTTTTTAAAAGTAAAGGAAGAAAAAATTAAATGTTGTGAATTCATCTTCATTTCAGAGACATTAAAATATGACAATACTTTAGCTCTCAGTGATCAAACCTTACCTGGATACAAGTACTTCCTCCTCCTCCTACTCTTCCCCCTTCTCCTCTTCCTCCTCTTCCTCCTCTGGTAAACATCAAAGGGCCGTTGACATAAGTTCCTTCACACTCGAAACCTTTTCACCGTCAATGCATGACAGAAAATATGATTATGACATTTTTATAAAGTCATTATAGGATGGAGGAGGAGGAAGAGAGGGAGGAGGACAAGGAAGAGGAGAAGGAGAGGAGGAGGAGGAGGAAGAGGAGAAGGAGAGGAGGAGGATCTGTCCATTTCTCAAACTCCTCCTCGCTGTGTATCACTTCATTCTTCACTCTATGCAGCAATCTTTCTTTCCTCTCACCTCTTCCCATCCATATCTCTCTCTCTCTCTCTCTCTCTCTCTCTCTCTCCATTCGGCTGATGTGTCATGCTGACCCACTTTATTTCAGGGCTGATGGAAAGGAGAGAAGGAAGGAAGGAAGGAAGGGCTGAGGGAAGGTATCAAGGTGACATCATGTTGTGGCCCATTTCTACTTTGTGACCCAACCTGGTCTTTATTTATACATTTATACATTTACACATTAATACAGTTATACATTTATCATAAGCTTATTATACTTCCTTTATAGTGTTTGAGAAAGTAAGAAGATGGAGAGGGGGGGGGGGGGGGCTCATAAAGCTGCCATGTAAAGTAATGTTAAGCACTTTGGCTAATGGGACACACACACACACACACACACACACACACACACACACACACACACACACACAGTAATAGGTGGTGGTGGGGCCCACAGTACAGATGTGGCCACATTAATAGGAACACCCAGCCATACAGAGAAATATGAAGACAAGATAAACTCTCCTAAAGTTATACGACAGGATAATATAAATAATATATATAATATATTCTAACTCAGTCAATGTGAACAGCTCATTCACTTATATAGAATTTAAAGGTACTAGAGTATATATTTCATGCTCGTTATACTCTTACTCACTTGTCTACTGCAGATCTTCATTTCACACGTAAAACACATTTTATTGTGTTTTATGCGACGGAGAAAGTTCAAATCCTCCAGAAGCGTCTGCTCCACATGAAGGATGAGTTTACCTCATGAAACGTGTCTGTGTTATGTGTATTTAACGCTGCACTATCATGTATTAACATGAATTAATATACATTAACATGTATAAACATATTAATATACATTAAAATGTATTAACAGTTACAAATATACATTAACGTGTATTAACTGAGTTTAATGAGCACGATGACTATTGATTATGGAGTTATCTGTGGTGATGATCAATGGACTCAATCAGGAGGAGGGGGGGAGTAGAGAAGGAGGAAGAGGAGGAGGAGGAAGAGGAGGAGGAGTAATCAGGGACAGCTTCATCTGTACTTTCATATCTCTCTTAAAAGTCTGCTAAAATAAAATGGCAAAAGCAACTGTTGGATAGAAGGCAATAAAACAACAACAACAACAACAACAACAACAACAACAACAAGAGGGAAGTTATATAGTCTGGGAAGATGTGAGGGGCGTCCAGAGAGAGAGAAGTCAGACAGGTGGAGGACAGACAGGCAGGTAGAGAAACTCTCACTCTCCCTCCCTCCTGTCTCTCTCTCTCGCTCCCTCTCTCTCTCTCTCTCTCCCTCTCTCTGTCTCTCTCTCTCCCTCCCTCCTCTCTCTCTCTGTCTCTCCCTTCATGAATATTTGATGCTGGCGACTAAAACCGGCTGTAAAAAAAGTGTGACAGCTGAAAAGAGCTCGGAGGAGAGCCGGGAGCTGTCTGAGAGACGGAGGAGGTGGAGAGATGGAGAGATGGAGGAGGTGGAGAGAGATGGAAAGATGGAGGAGGTGGAGAGAGGTGGAGAGATGGAGGAGGTGGAGAGAGGTGGAGAGATGGAGGAGGTGGAGAGCTGGAGGAGGTGGAGAGCTGGAGGAGGTGGAGAGCTGGAGGAGGTGGAGAGATGGAGGAGGTGGAGAGGTGGTGCATAGGAACACACACACGTGTATTATAAGGGATCGTAGATCGTGATCAGCTGATCAATAAAAGCGTTTCGTAATCTTCAAATAAATGTTAGTTTTGTGGTTCACATAAAATGCAAAAACATGTGACCTCTGCCTTTGACCTTTAACCTTTGACCTCTGGCCTCCTGGGAGGTGAGAGCCACCGCGGCATCCTCTCCCTGGAGGGTTGACCTGTTCTTGTGAGGACGTTCGGCCATCCTCACACACACACACACACACACACACACACACACAGAGAAACACTCGGATGTTGGCCCACACACACACACATACATACACACACACACACACCGAGGGCGGAGCGGGCCGTTGAAATATTGATGGAGGCTCTCCGCTCGGCCGTAATGAAAAATCTTCCTCCGATAAATGTTTCATCCTCCAGATGCATTCGAGGGGGGGGGGGAGCCTTACATATATATATATATATATATATATATATATATATATATATATATATATATATATATATATATATATATATATATGTGTGTGTGTTCCGTGTCCCGGTCCACGCTCTTGGCTCGGATTGCGGCGTGGGAACTTTTTTTGGTGAACTTATTGTTTCCTCCTCGCCGACTGTAATTAGAAATAAAAAAAGTAAAGTAAATAAGTTCAGTAAATCACCAGCGACTCTCCAGCACCATGATCAAAAGACCCAATCAAAGACTTCATAATCAAACCGTCCAACAGAAGCTCCGCCTCCTTCACGAGGCAGTCGGAGGACAGACGTCACTTTTCAATTGACTCCTTCTTCACTCATGTGAGTTACCCGACGTGGCCACCAGGGGGCGACAGCAACCTACGGGTGAGCGGCGCAGAAGGAAAATGGCCGACGCTGAGAGGAGGAGCGAGAGTCGATCCGTGACCTCACGGGGAGGCCGGAAACGAGGAGGAGGAGGAGGAGGAGGAGGAGGAGGAGGAGGAGGGTGACGCCGGGGTGAGGAAGAGGAACCGGCGGCGGCAGTAATGGCGTTGATGGAATCGATCGTTGAAGTCAGAGCGTTTTATTTCTTCTTCCTAAATAGCTATCAATCAATTAAAAGTCTTCTTTTTCTTCCTCCTCCTCCTCTTCCTCCACCTCCTTCTTCTTCTTCTTCTTCTTCTTCTTCTTCTTCTTCTTCTTCTTCTTCTTCTTCTTCTTCTTCTTCTTCTTCTTCTTCTTCTTCTTCTTCTTCTTCTTCTTCTTCTTCTTCTTCTTCTTTTTCCTCTTCTTTATCTTCCTTCTTCACCTCTTCTTCCTCCTCCTCTTCTTCTTCCTCGTCCTCTTCCTCCACCTCCTCCTCTCTCTCTCTCTCACCCTCTTCTCTTTCTTCCTCCTCTTCTGGTCCTTGATGAAGGAGGTTAGTGGCCGTTAGGCGTCACGTTAAAAAGTTCCTAGCAGACTTCCTGATTGTTGTTGTTGTTGTTGTTGTTGTTGTTGTTGTTGTTTTCGTGGTTTGCTTGTGAAGCTGAGACGACGTGTGTGACCTTCAGAGGACGAACAGGAAGCTGCTCCTCCTCCTCCTCCTCCTCCTCCTCCTTGAATGAGAGGAGACAAATAAAGACACACACGCACACACACACACACACACGCACCCACACACACACTCACACACACACACACACACACACACACGCACAGACACACACACACACACACACACACACACACACACACACACGCTGGCTCCACTGGCCGGTCGCTCCATTGTTCTCTTTTCCTTTTAATGAAAGAAGAAAAGAAATCACAGGTGGGTTGGAACAGACATTACCAGAGGGCCCTGAATGCACCGCCGTGTGCATCGGGCATCATAACAATACAGCATTGGCACGCTCATGCCAGGGGGAACAGGAAGTGGAAGCCGGGCCGATGGCAGGGCCCGAGTGATGGGCGCCACAATGGAGGCTCGTGTACAGAGCGCCGTACAGGCCCCGCCCCCCCCCCCCCCCCACCCAGGGGGGCTCCCCCCCAGATTAAAAGGGTTACAATAAACGGCATGAATTAAAGATTGAAGCTATTCTCCGAGGAGAGAAGAGGAGGACGCTTTGTCTTTACCGCTTCCTGTTTCCTCTCAAATAAATAAATAAAAACACAAACGTGTTTATTTGTATCTTTTTTACGCGTCTGATTTGAATATGTCATCAACATGATGCGCCGTGTTCAAAGGCTCCAGTCATTTGGATGATTGCATTAACATGCGTTGGGGGCGGGGCTTGATGTCAGGAGCGCTCATGACTTTACGGCTTTAATCTTCCTAATTGATTCTCGTGGGGATCGTCATCGTCACGGTGATATTTCACACCTTTTTTATTTTTTATTTTTTAACCGTCGTCGTAAATCCTGCCGTCGCGTCCCGACTCTTCATCACGATGATTATTTATTCATAAACATTACGTCTGAAAACGACTTTTACAGGGAAACACTCCTCCTCCTTCTTCTTCTTCTTCTTCTTCTTCTTCTTCTTCTTCTTCTTCTTCTTCTTCTTCTTCTTCTTCTTCTTCTTCTTCTTCTTCTTCTTCTTCTTCTTCTTCTTCTTCTTCTTCTTCTTCTTCTTCTTCTTCTTCTTCTTCTTCTTCTTCTTCTTCTTCTTCTTCTTCCTTCTCTTGTTTTTCTTCCTTCTCCTTCGCCTCTTCCTCTTATATTTTCTCCTCCTTCTCCTCTTCTTCCTACTAGTCCCCTTCTTCTTCCTCTTCCTCTTCTATTTCCTCCTCCTTTTCGTCCTCCTTTTCATCCTCCTCCTCCTCCTCCTCCTCCTCCTCCTCCTCCTCCTCACCTCACCTCCTACACACAGGGATGTGAACAAAAGGACATAAAAAAGTTAGATGTACCGCGACGTTTAGGGGAATTAGGATCTAAAATACCTCAAACCTCTTCCATTGATCTGTGACTCATCCAGAGTTGGCTCCGCCCCCTCAGAGGATGACCTAATCAATAGCTTCTAATCCAGAGGCCGCACTAACTATTGACGACCCCTCTGTGGCCCATTCATTCACACGGGGGGTCAATTAAATATCCATCTCGGCCGTCAGACTCGTGGCGTCCGGTCGGTCCGAGCTGGCTGGCGTCCCCGCGGGGAGGCGGGACGAGGATTTAGGGCCCTGAAGGCACCGCGGGTCACATGACGCTCCCTTCTCACCGAGAGGATATTGACTTATCAGTCGGCTGACGGCTGCAGCTCGGCGTGACGGAGTGAAAGGAGAGGTCTCCCGCCCGGCCTCGCTCTCTTCCTCCACGGCGCCTGAGTGTGTGTGGACCTCGTTAACCTCGTTAACCGTGGCGTGCGGCGTGGCTCGTGGTTTACAGAATGTTTTCTATGATTTTGCACTTTGGTGCGCTGACAAAAGTCGTTAATCGCATTCCAGACATTTCTAGGTCTCAGACTGGAACTTGAGCTGGAAAAAAACACTAACACACATCGTCAGCTATCTCTATTTGTCTCACACACACACACACACACACACACACACACACACACACACTGGGCCGGTTATTTGGTGGTAATTTAGGAAATGAGGTCTGACTTTACTCCTTCCACACCCGCACCACTGAGACAAATGTAGCTCATGAAGCTTCCCTCAAAACCCCAATATGCCACCCCTCACCTCTTCACCTGCTGTGACCCGAATCCTGCAGGTATCCTCTTTCTTCCCCAGGTGACCCCCTGACCTCTTCCGTGGTGTCGGGTCGCTGTCAATGGAACAGTGTTACCAAAACCTACCGATATGAATGCGGGTGTCAAAACAATGACGGGCCGCTCACAGACAAAGACCTGACCTGGAAACTCCTGGAGTTTAAACAGAGGGCAGTCGAGCGCCGCCGTCTTTCTCCTCTTCCTCAGGACAGGTACACATTGCATCATCGCGTATTTGAGAAAGATTAGGAGCGTCTCTCAAGGGGAACTTCGACAATTCAACGAGTGGATGGTAGGTGCCAATCGACAATGATCAAGTAAGCAGCCATGTTCAAAAGAAATGCTGCAAGAGGGAGGTTCCAGTACCGAGAAATATGAGAGTGATCTCTAGGATGGCCTTCTAGTGGAGAAAACATGAGGAGATATCTTTTAGTGGAGAAAACATGATGAAATGACATTTAGGGTGGACTTATAGTAAATACAAGTTGATGAAATGCCTTTTAGTGGAGAAAACGTGATGGAATTGCCTTTAGGGTAGCCTTCTAGTGGAGAAAACATGAAAATACCCTTGAGGATAGCCTTCTAGTGGAGAAAACGTGATACAATATCTTTTAAGATAGCCTTCTAGTTGAGAAAACATAATGAAATGCTCTCTAGGATAGACTTATAAAGGGAGAAAAAGTGATGAAATACATTCTAGTGGAGAAAACATGATGAAATGTCATCTAGGGTAGCCTTCTAGTGGAGAAAGCATGAAAAATATCCTCTAGGATAGCCTTCTAGTGGAGAAAACATGAACAATACCCTCTAGGATAGCGTTCTAGTTGAGAAAACATGATGAAATGCTCTATAGGATAGCCTTCTAGTAGAGACAAAGTGATGAAATACATTCTAGTGGAGAAAACATGATGAAATGTCATCTAGGGTAGCCTTCTAGTGGAGAAAACATGAACAATACCCTCTAGGATAGCGTTCTAGTTGAGAAAACATGATGAAATGCTCTATAGGATAGCCTTCTAGTAGAGACAAAGTAATGAAATACCTTCTAGTGGAGAAAACATGATGAAATGTCATCTAGGGTAGCCTTCTATTGGAGAAAACTTGATGAAATACCCTCTTGGATAGCCATCTAGTCGAGAAAACATGATGAAATACCCTCTTGGATAGCCTTCTAGTATAGAACAAGTGATGAAATACATTCTAGTGGAGAAAACGTGATAAAATGCCCTCTAGAATAGCCTGGTAATCTAATGTAAAGTTGACTTTGTTTACTTTGATTCAATGTTTCTACTGATTCTGGATCTGTATACGTCCCCCCCCCCCCCCCCCACACGTGTTGAGCTCTAATGAACTCTCGTGATAAGAAGCGCCGCCAGGACAGCGGCCATCAATCTCCCGTCTAAATGTTTAGACGTACAGCCGTGTTACTTCCCATGTTAACACACACATCCATTAGACGACCCGCGGAGACTCCCTCCGACCTGCGGGGCCTTTATCATGGGAGACTCTGCACCTGGCCACTGCGCGCGTGCGCGCGTGTGTGTGTGTGTGTGTGTGAGGGAAAGTTAGTGTCTTTATGTGCAGTACAGTGTGCATGAGCGAGTGTCTGAGACTTTGTGAATGAGCGTGACTTCCTGAGCCGGAGCCGGAGTGTTTTTATGTCACAGGTCAGACTGGGGAGAGAACGGCGGGGTTGATGGGATCATGACATAACAACCACAACATGCCCCCCCCCCACACACACACACACACACACACACACACACACACACACACACACACACACACACACACATACGTATGGAATGCCATTTCTCAGCCCCGGTCTGACTTTCCTGTTTGAATTAGAAGCAAAAACATCAGCCTGTCTTGATAAATGGTGTTTTTCCAGGGCCAAAGGATCAAGGCAACTGTAATGCAGTGTAAATTGATGAAGACCCCAAGAAAGAGAGAACAAAAGAGACCGGGGTGGGGGGGGGGGGAGAAGAAAAACACACAACGACACAACATTATAGTTCCTGTTTGTGTGCGTTGGGGTCTGAATTTGGAGTGGAAATAATGGGATGGATGGACTTTGAGTTGGGCTAAAGAAGAGCAAGGCAGGGGGGGCATCAAGAATGTCTGGAGGCCACTCTTATCTCTCTGAATGAAAGGAATGCACACACACACACACACACTGAGCAGCTAAATTAAGATGTGCACTGAAGGAGAAGAAGCGACCAATGGGCAGTTTAACACCCATCTTCCAGTGGATATAAAGACACCTTTAGGGGGGACACAAATGTCTGTGTGTGTGTGTGAATGGGCATAGAAAGGGGTGGTGTGTGTGGGTGGGGGGAGTGCTGACTAGAGAATTAGCCTATGTACCTTTAGCTGCAGGGGTCTTGGGTGGGGACCATGCGCCCACGCACAACCTCAATCAACATCCCCCGTCCTCCTGTTCCTGCACCCCAGCAGGCCTGTCTGCCCAACTGCCTGGAACCTCTCTTAATGGGGGTGAAAAGAGTGTGTGTGGGTGTGTGGGTGGGGGGTGGAGGTGGGGTGGGTGTGTGGGGTGGGTGGGTGTTTAATGACGGAGCGGCAGGGTATCCCTAAGCCAACCGTGGGTGTACCTGAAAGACCATCGACCCTTTGATTGAGGACTTTGGGTGGCTCTGTTGTCAGCTTTAGGGGGGGGGGATTGTAATTAGACAGATTATTTTTTGGGGATGGGGGTGGGGACAAAATCCTTACACCCCTCAAAAAGAATTGCCACTTTAAATACCACCTTATCAAACTATAGTGCTTTTTTTAGCACATCGAATTTGTGACTCTTCTGGGTACCTTCACGTATCAACGTTAGTAGCTCTGTTGTCAGCGTTGAGGGGGGGGGGGTTAGAAGTAGGCAGCTTTTTCTTTTTTGAGGGTGACGGGATGCCAAAACTCGTGCACCTCCCCCCCAAAAGAAGAGAAAACTGTCATCTTAAATACCACCTTTTCACACTATAGTGCTTTTTTCTGACATCACATTTGTGACTCTTCTGGGTACCTTCACGAATCGCCGTCAGTAGCTCTGTTGCCAGCGTTGAGGGGGTGGTGATTAGAATTAGGCAGATTTTTTTCTAGGGTGGGGGGGTGCTGACAAAATCCTCTCACCCCCCAAAAAATAAAACTGTCACTTTAAATACCCTATCTTAACACACTATACAGCTTTTTTCTGACATCACATTTGTGACTCTTCTGGGTACCTTCACGTATCGCCGTTTTCTTTTCTTCAGTTAATTGAAAATAATGATCCTCTTGAATGAAGTGAGGAGGTAATCCTCTCGCTCACTCAACAGGTTCCTTATTCTCTTTGTCCTTATCTCAGAGGCACATGGCAGGAAGTCACATTTCCGTAGTGACTTCTGTCCCTCGGTCACATGTTCGGACGTCTTAGCGCCATGTTGAAATTGTAGCGTCACAGTCCGAATGACAGTAGATCCCCGGTTCTCAGATTTAGAGGACAACAAGTATTTGAGACGACTGTCATCGGACCTTCTTTCCTTTTGTCGTGTTCTTCATTAAAGTTTCACTTTGGTTTATTTGTTAAAGTAAACCAAAATGTGCCACAGTTAGCCAAGAGGCCATTTTACATCTGTAGTCCCGTAGTTTCAGTTTACGACGTCTCTGAAAACGTGATTCTTTTATTCATAAAAAAATGTTGTTCTTCTTTTCTTTGTTTATGAATTAGGATTAGATCAGAGGAAGATTTTCTTTAAAATGAAAAGTCGTTTGTTTATTTGAAGAGTAACTGAGGGTCAGTGGTTAACAGGTATGTCTTTCAATCAGGGGGTTGGCGGTTCAATCCCCGCCCAGGTCAATGTGTCCTTGAGCAAGACACTTAACCCTGAGGTGCTCCCTGTAGCTGTGTCTACGGTGGATGACTGTAACGTGATGACTGTAACATGGACTATGGATTAAAGCTAAAAATCATGTTTGAATCTTTGCTTGCTTGGTTAAGGTAAAACAAAGAAACAAAATTGAGGAATCTCACTGGAACATGGAAAAAAACAGAGTTTAATTTGGACCAAATTAATTGATGAATAGGAAAAGAGTCATTTTCTTTGCCCCCCCCCCCCGTAACACCCCGACTGACCCTGGCGTTCACTCGTCATCCATTAGTAATTAGGAGCTGTTTCCTGAGTGTGTATCCAGAGGCTGGCTGGAAAGAAAAGGCTTCTCAGGAAATGATAATAAATAATAATCAGACCGAACCAATAAAAGACTGATTGGGTGCTACCACCGAGGCCCAGACATTCATTCTCCTTAATTCTCTCGATTTCATAACGTGGCAACTGAACGTCTCGCTCCTCGGTCTGACTCCCTCTGCGTCTTTAGGATAATACCCCCCCCCCCTCATTTTTAAAGCAGGAGACAAAGGCTCGTCGCTTTGGGTGGGATTAGCAGCTCGGGGGTTGGAGAGGGTCGACGCGATCCCCCCGAAAAACGTGATTAAAGTGTTTTCGGTAGAAAGGCTTGTGAGACTTAACGTGACGCGCCGAAGACGCCGGGGTCCTTTCTGATGGTAAATAAGGCTGGGAGATGCTGCTGCTCGGTGGGGGGGGGGGGGGGGGTAAGGAATGCCTGGCTTCCCTGACAAGGAAGACGTGGCTGCTTTTGTTTCTCTGCTGCTGTCCTCAGGCTGGACAAACACACACACACACACACACACACACACACACATCACTTCCATTTCCATCCAGTGCGGAAGAAGAAAGGATGAATATCTACATATATTGATCTGAAGGTGATTGGAAGGCTGTCTCTTGATCAAGGAAACCTCTTCTAGGTTAGACTACTAGTAGAGGAAAATTATGAAATACCCTCTGGAATAGTGGACAAAACTCGATAAAATACCCTCTAGGGTAGACTTCTAGTGGAGAAAACTCGATAAAATACCGTCTGGGGTAGCCTTCTTGTGGAGAAAACTTTATAAAATTCCCTCTAGGGTAGATTTTTAGTGGAGAAAACTTCATAAAATACAATTGAGGGTTGCCTCCTAGTGGAGATAATTTCATAAAATACCCTCTATGATAGATTCTTAGTGGAGAAAATGTCCTACCATACCCTATATGATAGATTTTTAGTGGAGAAAACTTGATGAAATACCTTTTAGTGGAGAAAACTTGATAACATACATTTGTGGGTTGCCTCCTAGTGGAGAAAACTTCAGAAAATACCCTCTATGATAGCCTTTTAGTAGAGAAAACATGATGAAATACCTTCTAGTGGAGGACATATGATGAAATGCCCTCTAGGGTAGCCTTCTGGTGGACTTCCATTTCCATCCAGTGCAGAAGAAGAACAAATGAATATCTACATGTATTCATCAGAAGGTGATTGGAGGTCTCTGGACCAATAGAAACGCTTCACGTTGGCACATTAACATATTAACACAATCGCACACGAACACATCCACATTGACTCTTGGAGCGTACACACATCTCATCACGACGCACACGCTTCCCCCGGGAACGCCCAACTCTCATTCTGCTCTTTCAACGGGTTTTAATGGCGGGTAATTGTCATCCCCCCCCCCCCCCCCCAACGGCTGGTTTTGTGACTGACACTCAAACGGCTTTCTAAGAAGAGCCATATGGCGACAGTTAACGCCGACGTACAGGAAGGAACCGACGGGACGGTGTGTGTGTGTGTGTGTGTGTGTGTGTTTTCTCCACTAGAAGGCTACCCAAGATGGTATTTTATAAAGTTTTCTCCACTAGAAGGTTACACTAGATGGTATTTTATAAAGTTTTCTCGACTAGAAGGCTACACTAGATGTTTTTTTATAAAGTTTTCTCCACTAGAAGGCTACCCAAGATGGTATTTTATAAAGTTTTCTCCACTAGAAGGCTACACTAGTTGGTATTTTATAAAGTTTTCTCCACTAGAAGGCTACCCAAGATGGTATTTTATAAAGTTTTCTCCACTAGAAGGCTACACTAGTTGGTATTTTATAAAGTTTTCTCCAATAGAAGTCTACCTTAGATGGTATTTTATGAAGTTTTCTCCACTAGAAGTCTACCCTAGATGGTATTTTATGAAGTTTTCTCCACTAGAAGGCTACACTAGTTGGTATTTTATAAAGTTTTCTCCACTAGAAGTCTACACTAGATGGTATTTTATGAAGTTTTCTCCAGGTCGTCTTTCTTCGCTGTCGGCTTCAGACGGTCGGGGGCGGGGCCTCTGGTCTGTCGGCACCGGACCAGGAGGAGTGAACTTTAAATGTGTGTTTGGGTCTCGTGGGGAGAACAGGAGCATCACCGATGGAGAGATAATCAATAATAATCGACAACGCATCGGGTGGAAGACGTTAGACTCGCTGACGCAGCACAAATGAAATACATAGAGGATAATTATTTATAACCTCCACATCCGTGTTGGCGTCAGCGTGACGTCTGCTTCCTCACGGCTGAACTCTCTCTCCTCTCCGAGGTGAAACACAACGTGTCGCTGGATGTTGCACACCGCCCCGTCTCCCGTCCTGCGTTCTGATTGGCCGAAAGCTCCCCGACAGACTCCAGATATCTGGATCGTGTCCGCGACGCGTTCAGGTACCCCGGTGCCAGCACACTGCCGTGAATCACTGACGGCACACATCGTTGGAACGGAGCAATTATTAATATTCCAGTGTTTTTATAATAACACGACATCCTGCAGGACTTTGAGCTAAACGACCAACTACAACCTCGACCTGAGCGATACCGAAATTACATTAAGATCAGAAGGGAGTAATTATTCAATACAGAATGAATAGAAATATTTAGAAAATCATGAATAAATAAGAATAAAGGACAAGTCCTTCAATAAAAGTGATGCTAATGGTTAACGGCTGATGGATGAACAGACAAATAAAAATGAGAAGAATCAAAAGTCTTGGTGAGGTATATATACGTATATATATATATATATATATATATATATATATATATATATATATATATATATACATATATACGTATATATATGTATATATATCTGTATATATATATATGAATATATGTATATATATATATATATATATATATATAGATATATCTATATATATATCTATATAAATATACATATATATATATATCTATATATATATATATATATATAGATATATATATGTATTTACAGCATCAGTGTGTCGGCACGGCGACCGCTGGAGGAGAGAAACGATCAACCTGCAGAGCTGTCAATCATGACGTGCAAACACACACACACACACACACACATACACACACACACACACACACACGTGAGTTTTCCTTTCCCAGCGAGCACCAATCACATCTCACAAGCTCCGACAGCCAATCGTATCGCAGCGACTTCTGTTTTCAATTTGGAGGTTCTGTCAAACGGAGAGGACTCGAGAGGGACCGGCAACACAAGGAGACAGTGCCAGGGGTGTGTGTGTGTGTGTGTGTGTGTGTGTGTGTGTGTGTGTGTGCTGGTCAGAGGTGGCGTTAGATTAAATGCTCGCCTCTCCCCGGTGCCCCCCCCCCCATCCGTCATGGTAGGTAAACAGCCCTCTGTCACCAGCTGACACTCCACCGGCACCACGACCGCCTCCATGTGTCGAGTTACGGGTGGGCTTCCGTGGAAGATAACACACACACACACACACACACACACGCACACAGACACACAGACACAAATAGAGACAGAGAAAAGATGACTTTATTATCTCCATCTATAAATACATTGGGTTCTGTCTCTTTCACAAACACACACACACACACACACGTACACACACATGCACACATTCACACACACAGGCACACACACTTCCTCCTCGCCGTGGGGTCATTGTGGGTCGGCTGGTGCCTCTGCAGTTTGTTGTCACGTCCACGACAACAGTGACGGGGGTCTGCACCACCTGGCGCTCAGATGTATCACACACACACACACACACACACACTTACACACACACACACACACACACACACACACACACACACACACACACACACACACACACACACAGGGTTGGCAGTGCAGAGATAGAAGTCGAGCTGAGTGTCTTGGAGGACGTTCCATTTGGGCTTTTTTTAAAGTTTTCAAAGAGCCTGTGTGAAGGAGGCTCGCTCTTTCCCTTAGTTTACAGTCTTTATGCTAAGCTATGCTAAGCTATGCTAAGCTATGCTAACTAGCGAGTGGATATTTAAAGCGAATAAACAAATGGCAACCCACGGTCGGTCTCATATGAGTTCAACGTTTGCGTTGGCTGTTGACTGAGGACCCGATGACAGGATGCAACAAAGATCTATAGGACGCCACGTGGCCGTGTGTGTGTGTGTGTGTGTGTGTGTGTGTGTGTGTGTCCTCCAGCCTCTCATGTTTACAGCCGGCCTGCATGTGTGCGCCGACACCAAAGTGCGGTTTCCGTCTTCAAACGGCCGTCTCCCACCTGACGCCCACGTGAACCAACAGACGGCCGTCAGGAGGCCGCCTAGTGGTGGGAGGAGGAAGTGCACCGCCGCCACGGGACGGTTACCGTGGGAGACGAGCAGCTGCTCCTCCTCTAACGTCTCCAGAG
>CM070099.1:1850378-1860378 GCA_036178185.1 Liparis tanakae
ACATAATCACTTCTGATATGATTCTGCAGATTTCACCGGATTAAAGTCCAAAAACATCAGCAAATCGTTCTGGGAGTGTGTGTGTGTGTGTGTGTGTGTGTTTGTTTGTGTGTGTCTGTGTGTGTGTGTGTGTGTGTGTGCTCAAGCGAAGGATTAGGAGTCGGTGTGTGTGATTGGCACACAATGCAGATGTGTGGGCAGCAGATGCCATCTGTGGAGAGCGGGAGTGGGCTGGTAGAGGAAAGGAGTGTGTGTGTGTGTGTGTGTGTGTGTGTGTGTGCGTGTGTGTGTGAGACGATGGTTTGACAGGGGGATAAAGGAAGCGATGGGAGGGTAATCAATCAAAAACACTGAGAGACAGACAACAGACGCGGTCCTCCCACCAGCACCGCTCACCACTGTTGGTCCACTAAACTTATTTTTTGAATTTATTTTTGTCGTATTATTTGAAAAGATTCCCCCTCCGACTTTAAAGACAAAATGATTACATTTTTTTGAAAGATTGCCTTACTCGTCGTCAGGGACAAAGTATTGATCGCCTGGCTTTTTATTTATTTACTCAATTTGTTTGGAGGTGTTTAATGAAAACTTAAACTTTAATTATCAAATTATTGCAAAATTAAAATAAAATCTATTAAAGACATTGATAAGGTTATAAATAATGATTTATAATGTAAATATTAATGTTGTTCTTCTTGTCGATCAAAGGAAGGCCAGTTTTATAGCTTCTCTCACCTGAAAAACTGTTTTCAGCTGCGCTCACATAAAAAGGGTTTCAAGGGTTTTCTACCCCTCCGCTCGTCTTCTAAGGCGATAACACAATGTACCACTAGAACATGGAGATGGGCCTCTACACACCTCTGTAGAGACTTCATTAACACCAGAGAATAGTCATCACACATTAACTATGGAGAGAGTTATGATTAATTTAATATAATCTTAAAAAAAAAGCTTTACTTTGAACAATAAGGACATTTCTACGTGACTCCAAAAGGTGAATACGTATATTACATACGGCAGGATGGCGTGTTCGATCCCCGGGAGACGCCCACAGACCCACGCACCTCCCCATCTCCTCCTGAAGCACCTCCTCCTCCTCCTCCTCCTCCTCCTCCTCCTCCTCCTCCTCACACAGCTGCCCTCACACACCCGTCACACACACACATAATACAAATAAAACACTTTTTCTCTGCGTGTGTTACAACACAAAGCTGCCCCTGTGTGTGTGTGTGTGTGTGTGTGCGTGTGTGTGTGTGTGTGTGTGTGTGTGTGTGTGTGTGTGTGTATGTGGAGGCTTCTGTTACAATGGCCGCTCTATTCTCTGAGAGGAAAATAAATATATATGTAGAGCCGGCGTCTCGGAGCCGGAGGCCGGTGCGGCGGGTAAACAGACCTGGGAACCGGAGCGCTTGGGACCTGCCAACGTGCGGACGCCGGAGGCCTCGGTAAGACACACAGGCGTGTGTGTGTGTGTGTGCGTGTGTGTGTGTGTGTGTGTGTGTGTGTGTGTGCGCGCCGTAATGAGACGAGAAGAAAGGGCATTCAGACACCTGCTGAGTGTCTCACAAAACATCATTTAAATGTCGGAGGTATGGATTTCACGTGGCAGAGAGCAGAGGGGCGGTCCGCTGCTGTGACTCATGGGAGGGAGTCACGGGGCGGGGCGCCCTGCTGGCAGGCGGGGGTACTGCAGCAGGCCTCAGGGCGCCACTCGGAGACGCCGGCCACCGAGGAGATCACAAACAAACAGAGGAGGACAAAAAGGAGACACGAAAAGACGGCAGAGACAGAAGAACACCAAAACAATGATAAGAGATGAAAAACGACCTCAAAGAGACAGAAAACAACTGCAAAGAGGAAAAAGAAAAGACTCAAAACAACTACAAAGAGACATAAGAAGAGAATCAAAACAAAAGAGACATAAGATGAGCACAAAGAGAAAGAAAGAACTACAAAGAGACTCAATAGAAGACAATAAGTGACAATAAGAGACAGAAAACAAAAAAAAGAAGCAAATTAACCTCAGAGAGACACAAACATCTACGAAAAGTAGCAAAACAACCTCAAAGTGACAGAAAACAACTACAAACAGCAGAAAAGAGACTCAAAGAAACAACATTTTGATCAAATCTAAACTAAAACAAAAGTGACACAACAAGAATTACAAAGAGACAAAAAGATTAAAACCGACGGCCGAAAATCTCAACAATGACACACACACACACACACACACACACACACACACACACACACACACACACACACACACACACAAGCCAACCCGCAGTGTGAGGCACCCGGGAGCTCCTGCGGGGCCCCGGATGAGACCGTCCATCTTAGCGGTGCAGGTGGTTGTGTGATGCCGTGGGCCCTGAACGCCTCTCCTCCCCGATCGTGGAGCGACCCGCCCGATGAGCGACGGAGGACCTGAGAGGGAGGAGAGGAAGGAGGGAGCGAGCACCCTGGGCCCTCCCCACAGGAACCTGCACCCAGCCAGCGGAACAATGGCGTCTTTGTCTGGAGGCGGCTTCACCTCCGAGGCTCCGGCCCACAGAGGAGCTCCGGCACGTAAAGCCTCCGTCATAAAACAATAACAACACGATAACAACACGATAACAACACAATAACAACACGATAACAGCTCCAATAATCTGATGGGGGGGGGGGGGCAGCAGCATGTCGGGTCACGCTGCTGCTTGTTCTTTAAATCCAATTGTCGGAGGCGTAACAACCGGCGCCGAGCGTCGCCGCTAGGGGGCGCCGTCGGACCGACGCGGCCCGCCGGGCAGCGGAGCATCAGCGGCCAACTCCCGGTCCCGGTCCGGTGTGGGGGTGGGGAGGAGGGGAGGAGGGGAGGAGGGGAGGAGGGGAGGAGGGGGGGATACAAACATTCTTAACACATATCTTACAAAGTCCCCCCCCCCCCCTGAGTTGAGGTCGAGCTGTGATTGGTCACTTCATTCTTCTAAACAAAGCTCAGCTGCTTGTCTGTGGCGTCCAGGCATTGTGTGCGCGCGCACACGCCTTATATTGTTTGTTTCTCTTCTTCTTCTTTCCTCTCACTGTTGTCTAAACGCAGTTCACTCCGTGACTCAGTTCTCACACCTCCCTGTGTACCTGAACGTTGCACGTCGCACATCTCCCCCATCTCTCTCACTCTGGTGTTAACTGGTAAACGAGAGAGTGATCTGTTGGGGGGGGGGGGGGGGGGGGGGTAGTTAATGATTATCCCCCCCCCCCCCACACACACACACACACACACACGGTCCTCTATAGGTTTCCATACGGACTGACGGGTCCGCGTCACAGCGCGCGGTAGTCCCGCCTCCTGGCTGTTGGTGCGCTGGTTGCGTCTCTCCTCCTTCCCGTCCGTCATATTCCACTGGGAGAGAGAGAGAGAGAGAGTGAGAGAGTGAGAGAGAGAGAGAGAGAGAGCGAGCAGGAGCTGGGAGAAGAGCAGCGGAGAGGGAGAAGAGGAGAGTGAAACCCGGGAACAACGACACAGATGGCTCTCATGGCGGGGATCGTGTCCGCGGCCACCTTTCTCGTTTTTGGGATTTCTAGCTTTGTTTCCGCGGCTCGGATTTACCCCCCCAACGAAGGTAAGGCTGCCGGGCGGAGCGCCCCGGAGGGAGAGAGGGAGGGAGAGGGAGAGAGGGACAGAGGGAGGAAAGAACTGCCCCGCGGAGACTTCGGACTTCATCCCGTCTGCGGCGCGCTGTGTGCGGCGGAGGCGCACTTCGTCCGCCCCCCCCCCCCCCCCAAAGTGGACACATAACTCCAACCGACGGTCACCTTTACGCGGAGACTTCTTCTTCTTCTTTTTCTTTTTCTACTTCTTCTTCTTCTTCCTCCACGTGAAGGAACGCAGCTGGATTGAGGAGTAAAGGCTTCCCACAAAAAAAAAATTGCGCATCGGCTGTTTTTTCTTTTTTTTTGTGTGTCTCCGGGCTCGCGGATGGTGCCAGCTGCCCCCCCCCCCCCAACAACAAAAAAAAAAACTGCCTCGGACCCCCGATGCGTACATATCTAGGGGGGGGGGGGCTCAAGCGTCTCTACTTGATTTAAATGCACAGAAATAAACACGAAGTTTTAAGGTTGCGGTGCATTCCCCCCAAAATAAAGATGTCTCGTGGAGCAGAAATGGGGTACAGGGGGGGAGGGGGGGGGGGCGCAATTCATCAATTTGAGAATCACAGCGGGATCTATTTTATTTTGGTGTAAAGTGATTATGGGAACGACAATATAACCATTTATTAAAGTGTGCCGGTCCGTGTCAACACAAGAGTGAGATATGAATATATATATATATATATATATATATATATATATATATATATATATATATATATATATATATATATATATACATATATTTATATTTATATAAACATAAATATGTATACATATATATGTGTGCATATATATATTTATATATTTATGGTGTTCTCTCGTGAAGGGAATATACTTGACATTGTGTGGAGATGAAGCCGTGCATCAGTCCGGTCTGAGTCCCGAGGCTCCGTTGAGTTCAATGTCCCCACATTTAAAATGGATCAGTAATAATTGAAGGACTTTGCATAACGGGATTATTTATTTTTCTACATCTCAACCAGCGGATTGAGCTCAGCGCCGAATTAAATACAAAAGACGAAAAAAAAAAATTACATGTCATTTATACTTGTGTCCCCCCCCCCCCCCCCCCCCCCAAAGAAAATAAATAAATAAATGTGTATCTCAGATGAAATCAACGACACCGCCGCGCGCGGTGCGTTCGGGTACAGCGGGGAATTACGCAGGAGAACACATCTCTCATCTCCCACTCTGCATCCTGAGGACATGTCTCCACTTATCATTTAACATATTCATTATCCCCCCCCCCCATATGTATTTACGTGTCTCCTGTAGAACACACAGGAACCCGTCGGTCCTCCTCCGCGCGCCGGGTCTAAATACACCGACGTGCCCGCGCACGGTGGTGTGTTCACGGACTCACTTCTCCCGTTTCTTGTTTGTTTCTTTCCTTTCTTCCAGTCACGTTATTGGACTCCAGATCCGTGCAGGGGGAGCTGGGATGGGTCGCCAGCCCCACAGAAGGAGGGGTGAGTACCGACCCCTCGTCAGGACGCATGCCCCCCCCCCCTCCCCCCCTCTCCCTATTGAGCACACACAAAAAAAAGATATAAAATGGAGAGATAATATCCATTCTGGGAGCGGACACACAGCTCTGTGGCGGACCTGTTGGGCCTCTATGGAGCATCGTTGTGCTGATTTATTGTGCAGCTGTCGGCACCGGGCCCCCGTGAGGCCGGGGCCACATCAAGGCTCCCCGGCTCCCGCTTACATTTGGGGTAAATTAGAGGAAGAGAGAGAGAGAGAGAGAGAGAGAGAGAGAGAGAGAGAGAGAGAGAGAGAGAGAGAGAGAAAAGGACGAGATATTTTTTGGCGTTTTTCTTTTTCTTTTAGGGGAGAGAGAGAGAGAGAGAGAGAGAGAGAGAGAGAGAGAGAGAGAGAGACCCTCTGGAACTGCCTCCCCCCCCCGCCCCCCCATGGGGTCCTCCCGAATCCACTTTGAGAGCCACCGCTCTATAGGCAGCCCCCCCCCCCCCCCCCTAACCACTCTGTGATGGTCAGATGCGTGAGGCCGATACTGCAGCGGGCGTCGGGTTTCCTGAATAGACGGCGGATTGAATCGGTCTTTGTGGAGAAACTTTATATCCCTTTCCACCATTGAGTCGAGGAGCGAGCGAGAGAGAGGGAGAGAGAGAGAGAGAGAGAGAGAGAGAGAGAGGGGGAGTTGGCAGCTGAGCGAGAGAGGGTCCTCTGGAGTGGATGAATGGGGGGGGGTCAGAGGAGGTCTTTGGAGCTCTTTTGCCGCAGGACGACTGGATCTCGGCGTAATGTCGCGATCCCTTCGCGCTAATTGGGAGATCTAGGGTGGCTCTGATGAGGGGGAACGTATAGGGGCCCCCGGTGCCCCCCCCTCCCCCCGGTGGCCCCCCCCTGGTGGCCCACGGGCACTGATGGCCACAAGAAAGAGAGGTGGAAGGCCCTTTTTGCTCCATGCCTGAAGAAAAATGTCGAAAACAGGCAGAGAAAAAATGTAATTGGGGCCCGGAATGAATAATCGGTCGCTCCGGCCCCTTTTTCATGTTTCATGAAAATGATTACAAATTAGAAACAGTCCACTAATGAATAGGGGGCTTCCCCCCCCGTCCTCGCCTCGCACATGATTGACAGGGTCTTGGCCGACATCCCCCCCCCCGCATTACGTCCACCCCCCCCCCCCCCCCGCCGCTATCAAGGGGAAAGGTGCATCCTTATCTGGGCGCGCTTGATTTCCACAACAAAAGGAGGGGGGTGGGGGGCTAAAAGGAAGAGAGAGCGGAATGATAAACATCTCCTCAAATCTATACAGCCGCTGTGTTTAGCATTACCTCCTCCTCCTCCTCCTCCTCCTCCTCCTCCTCCTCCTCCTCCTCCTCCTCCTCCTCCTCCTCCTCCTCCTCCTCCTCCTCCTCCTCCTCCCCCTCCTCCTCCTCCTCCTCCTCCTCCTCCTCCTCCCTCCTCCTCCTCCTCCTCCTCCTCCTCCTCCTCCTCCTCCTCCTCCTCCTCCTCCTCCTCCTCCTGCGGGGAAATAGGGCTTCAGCCCAGATTGTTTGTGATAAGGCGTCAGAAGAAATCTGTTGGCGTGACTTCACGTCGTCCACGCTTCCATTACGACTCTTTATTTATTCATTTCTTCCCTCCCCGTCTTCCTTTCCTTCGGCCCTCTAAATGGTTGTGAAGCCTCTCCGGCAGCCGGAGGCCCGGCGGCTCTTGTTTACAGCTCGGCTCGCTCAAAGACTCTATTTAAAAACACGCGCTGTAAAAAACAAAAAAGAAAGGGAGAGAGAAAGAGAGAAAAAGGGAAAGAGAAAACTTCAGGGAGCGCTTGAGCCTCTCAAGACGTCTCGTATTAGCCCGGCGGAGATCTGTGGAGAGGAACTTCATCACGAGTAAAACAAACATTCCCTCCCGGAGAAAATAAAACAGGATAAGGTGATCCATGTGGCCCACGTCAGCATCCCCCTCTCCTCCCCTCTCTCCCTCCCTCCATCCCTCCATCCCTCCCTCCCTCTATGAGTTCATCCTCTCAGCGGTGAACATGTGTCCCCATCGTACACGCTGAAATAAAACAGGCCCGCATTAGATCATCGGCATCGAGTCCACATCTTTTGATCTTTGCATCGACATAATCGGTGTTCTTTAGTCTTTACATGTGTGTGTGTGTGTGTGTGTGTGTGTGAAGAACAACATTGCCAGAGTTAATTTTAAGTGCGCGCTTTATAGAAGCCACTAATTACACATTTCCGGGTGCTCGTCATTTCGTGGAGGGGAACCCATGAATATTAATATCTTTATTATTCTATATTAGGCCCTAACAAGTCTATTAGGTGCCAGTCATAAAATATGCATTAAGTTTAGCCATTAATTAATCGCTCTGCCGAGACTCAAATATCGACTAATCTTTTTTTATTCGCCCCGGCGTCTCTCGCGGCTCCCGGTCGGTCGTGTGCGATACTTCTTACGAGACGTTTTTTAATTAGCGGAGCGTTTACTTTATCGATATGTCTCTCTGGCATCGAGGGTAATTAATTGAGGAGATTCAATTTCAATTCAGTTTATTTGTATAGCCCATTTTCACAAATTACAAATGTGTCTCAGAGTGCTTTACAATCCGTACACATAGACATCCCTGACCTTTGACCTTTGACCTCACATCGGATCAGAAAAAACTCCCAAATAGCCCTTTAGTGGGGAAAAAAGTGAAGAACCCTTCAGGAGAGAACAGAGGAGGACAGAAAAATAGATGTCATGTGACCAGAAGGAATCATTACACACACATTGGTAAAGAGTGTATTTCTATTGTTCTCTTTTTCCGCCAGTGGGAGGAAGTGAGCATCATGGATGAAAAGAACATTCCCATCCGGACGTACCAGGTGTGCAACGTCATGGAGCCGAACCAGAACAACTGGCTCCGCACGGACTGGATCCCGCGGGGCGGCGCCCAGCGCCTCTACATCGAGATCAAGTTCACGCTGCGCGACTGCAACAGCCTCCCGGGCGTCACGGGCACCTGCAAGGAGACCTTCAACCTGTACTACTACGAGTCCAACAACGACAAGGAGCGCTACATCCGCGAGAACCAGTTCGGCAAGATCGACACCATCGCCGCCGACGAGAGCTTCACGCAGGTGGACATCGGCGACCGCATCATGAAGCTGAACACGGAGGTGCGGGACGTGGGCGCCCTGAGCCGCAAGGGCTTCTACCTGGCCTTCCAGGACGTGGGCGCCTGCATCGCCCTGGTGTCCGTCCGGGTCTTCTACAAGAAGTGTCCGCTCGCCGTGCGCAACCTGGCCCGCTTCCCCGACACCGTCACCGGGGCCGACACCTCCTCGCTGGTGGAGGTGCGGGGCTCCTGCGTGGACGACTCGGAGGAGAAGGAGGTGCCCAAGATGTACTGCGGGGCGGACGGCGAGTGGCTGGTGCCCATCGGGAACTGCCTGTGCAACCCGGGACACGAGGAGCGCAACGCCGAGTGCCTAGGTAAGCCCCGCCTCCTCCCCTTCGGGGGCCTTTCTCTATTTATAGTCTCTTACCTATGAACTCTGCCCTTCCCTTCGGTCTCTTTCTCTCTATCCTCTACGTTCTGTTCGGTATGCTCGTTCCCCTCCTCTTCCTCTCTATCCTCTACGTTCTGTTCGGTATGCTCGTTCCCCTCCTCTTCCTCTCTATCCTCTACGTTCTGTTCAGTATGCTCGTTCCCCTCCTCTTCCTCTCTATCCTCTACGTTCCCTTCGGTATGCTTGTTCCCCTCCTCTTCGTCTCTATCCTCTATGTTCCCTTTGGTATGCCTGCTCCCTCCTCTTCCTCTCTATCCTCTACGTTCTGTTCAGTATGCTCGTTCCCCTCCTCTTCCTCTCTATCCTCTACGTTCCCTTCGGTATGCTTGTTCCCCTCCTCTTCGTCTCTATCCTCTATGTTCCCTTTGGTATGCTCGTTCCCCTCCTCTTCCTCTCTATCCTCTATGTTCTGTTCAGTATGCTCGTTCCCCCCTCTTCCTCTCTATCCTCTATGTTCCGTTCCCTTTGTCCTCCCCTCCTCCCTTCCTCCCTTCCTCCCTTCCTCCCTACCTCTCTCTCACTCGGAGGTGTTTGACTCGGCGCTGCCCGACTCTCCCGGCATTCTTCTGGAGGATGATTGTAAATGGAGTAATTAGCGGCTCCGCTGGGAGGTGTTGTGCAACGGGGGATGCGGCGTCCCAGGAGAATGGGGAAGGGTGTATAGAGTGTCTCCCCCCCCTCCTCCCCCACCTGCTCTCTCTCTCTTTCTCTTTCTTATTCCCATCGGAGCCCGACGCTGGGAGGAGGAGATAGACGGCTTTAGGGGAATGCAAAGAGAGAGAGAGAGAATGGGTTTATGATTCCAAGCAGGTATGAGGAGAATGAAGATACACGGCTGGGAGATGAGGTTGAAATGGTGTCGTTCGGCGTGTGTGTGAGTGTGTGTGTGAGAGTGTGTGTGTGTGTGAGTGTGTGTGTGTGTGTGTGTGTGTGGGGGGTGATAGCCCTTCGTGGACCATTATTCCTGTCTCGGCCTGACGTGATCCCGCTGTTTGATGAGGTTTTTGAGGGCCGCTCTCTCAACCTCCGGCGTGTCAGAGCCTGCAGCGCGTTGCTGAATCCCGAACGCCACCGAGAGAGACGGCCGCCAGACGTCGCCCCGTAGAGAATGTCTCGCTTCAAGATTCCTTGGAACGAGGTGGCGTCTTTAATCGGCCTCCGCCCTGAAGTTAGTTGTCATTGCGGGCGATGGAGGGCAGGTTTACTGCGTGCGGCGGCACGTTGTGCATAGCGTTGTGCATAGCTTCTAGTGTAGGGTGACCAGTCGTCCTCTTTCCCCGGACATGTCCTCTTTTTGAGACCCAAAAAATGCGTCCGGCAGGGTTTCCAAA
>CM070099.1:1865378-1870378 GCA_036178185.1 Liparis tanakae
TGTCTGGAGGTCCTGATACGAGGTGAAAGGTGAGGTGTGCGGTGCGTGACGGGGACAGGCGGCGTGGCGTACCTGTGACTTTTCATTAGCGGTTGTCATGGTAACTACCTCCACCGCGCTCCTCGCTTCGGCCCGACGCGGCTAAGCTAACGGCTAAAAACACGCTACACGTTAGCGGAGTGAAGCCGTGTGTCTGAGCTCATGTTACCCCCCCCCCCCCCACACACACACACACACACACACACACACACACTAGCCCCCGGGTTACCGAGGGCAACGCATGCACCCGCCTGCGAAAGTTTGTGGACACATTTAAGTTACTCCCTTTGGAATGCGTGCGCACACACACACACATGCACACACACACACACACACACACACACACACACACACGTAGACACAATCGGCACTCAAAGTGGCGTGCAAATAGGAGCCAACGCGGTTTCGGGGGGGGGGGGTGACCTCGGTCCTGTTTTAAAAGAGAGAGAGTGACACCAGCAGAGGTCAAAGGTCGACCCGGTGAGGGCCGCAGAGCAGAGCTGCTGAAGAGCTCTTATGTGACTGAACACACACACACACACACACTCACACACAAACAAACACACACTCACAAACACACACTCACACACTCACACACACTCACACACACACACACACACACACACACACACACACACACACACTCACACACACACACACTCACACACTCACACACACACACACACACACACACTCACACACACACACACACACACACACTCACACACACACACACACACACACACACACACACACACACACACACACACACACACACAATGGAAGGTGCCCAGACAGCCCGTCGTCTGGAGCCTCGAGTCGATGACCTCAGCAAACAACCGACAAAACCTTTCTTCACCCGCGAGGCGACCCCCTTATCAGGCCCCTCCCCCTCCCTCCCCTCCCCCGCCACGCCAAGGCGACCCGGGTGTGTGTGTGTTCTGAACTCCCTGTCGCTCCGAGTTGTTTCCAACATCCGGGCGATGCGACATGGAAGTCACGTAAACCTTCTTCTCCTTCGCTCGATGGAGGTTTACGTGACTTTGAGGTCGATGACGTCATAAGAGGTCGATGACGTCATACGAGGTCTGTTGCATTGTGGGTAATTTTCCCAGCGATTCCCTATCGCTTCCCCTTCCTCCTCCTCACCTATTCTTAGTGTGCACACGTCCTGCCCTCTTCCTGAACCCGACACACACACACACACACACACGTCCCACGTGAGACCTCGCGCGCTCGGGGTTGACCGAGACAATACCTCGTCTGAGTTTGTTTACCTCTTTTGTTTACGTCCTGGCGCCCGCTCACAAAGACGCTCTTCGGCGCTCTCGTCTCTTTGTGTGTTTTCTACATCCAGAGAGACTCAGAGCTCACCTGAGAGGACAGGTGAGCAGGGGCTTGGAATACTCTGTTATATATTTATATATATATATATATATATATATGTATTTAATATATTTATAATGTATATATATATCCTTTAATATATATATATATATATAGATATACATTTATATAAAATATATTTTATACATTTATGTATAAATATTATATATATATATTTCTATATAAAATATATATATGTATAAAATGTATTTCGATATATTTATATTTCGATATATATAAATATATATATATTTTTTATATATATAATTATATGAATACATATGTATACATATATATGTATATATATATATATATATATATATATATATATATATATATATATATATATATATATATATATATATATATTACAGACAGGACATTTTCCATTTAATAATAAATATGAATAAATAAAACATAATATATATATTGCTGTGTTATTATAGTCCATTATTCTCAGTTTGTGCCAATCTTCGCCCCCCCCCCCCCCCCCCCCCCTGGCCCTGGCAGCAAGACTGGAATCCGAGTTGCCTCCACCTTTTATTTACCTCCACAGGTCAGACAAAGATGGATCTGTCCTCCGCCCGTCTCTCCGGTTCTCTCCTCCTCTTCCTCTTACGTCCCTCTCCAGGAGCCCCGGTCCCACAGAGGGGGGGGGTGGGGGGGGGAGGAGGAGGGGGGGGGGGGGCTACTTCAGATGTGGCTGCGATACGTCACCATTGTGCTGGCGTTCCTCTCTGGAGGCCGAGGGGAGGGAGCGGCGTCCTCAGGAAGTCTCCCCGAACCAACGGAGGTGTTGCCGCGGTGCGTTCAGGGCCCG
This sequence comes from Liparis tanakae, assembly GCA_036178185.1. Taxonomy (NCBI): domain Eukaryota; kingdom Metazoa; phylum Chordata; class Actinopteri; order Perciformes; family Liparidae; genus Liparis; species Liparis tanakae. The sequence goes on from CM070099.1 coordinate 1,867,624, forward strand.
TCACACATCATGGGAAAGCCACCCTGCCCTTAAAGAACCGCTCGATGCGTCTCTAGAGACTTTAAGCGGCGCTCTGTGCGCTGATCGCTCAGGCGGAGACGTCTCAACGTGACGGAGCGGCGCTCCGAGGTCCGGCTGTGACTCATCCTCCGATTGGCCGCCGAGGCTCGGCGCCCCCTGGCTGTCGTTCTACGGCTAGCGCGACCTTTCCCCTCTCCTCGCCCCCCAAAGGTCAAGGTCGAGACGGGTGGCGAGCGTCCGTCATCCATCACGGGGACCGGCGCTCCCTCCTCTCATCCGTCATCGTCGTGGCGAGGAGCCGCCGGCCGGGTGGCGGCGTGCTGATTAATACCCCCCCCCCCCCCGCCCCCCCGGTGGAATTAATGACTCAAAAACACGGCGCTGCGCTCTCCGGCTGCCGTGGCGACGGATGCTAACGGCTCGGCGGCTAGTTACCCCGTGCTAACGCGTTCCCGTTAACTCAGGTGCGTCGACCAGTTGGGGGGGGGGGGGGGGGGTCACCAGCCAACGCATCTAAAGGGTGACTGCGAGTCAGGGGGATCAGGAGGTCGGCGGTCCAATCCCCCCTCGTGGATGCGTCCCTGAGCAAGGCACTAACCCTCAACTCCTTCCTCTCCTCTCCTCTTCTCTCTCTCTAGAAGAGGGGGATGATCGTTCCACGGTGACTGTGCGCCATGTGCGGTGTTAGATCACCGGCTATTGTAGCGCAAGATGGCTGTCAGGTCCTCAGTGGGCTGGAGTGTGTGTGTGTGTGTGTGTGTGTAGAAGTGTGTGTGTGTGTGTGTGTGTGTGTGTAGATTGTTGCTCACGTGTGGGCGCCAATCATTATATCGTTAGCTTTTTGTTGCGCTACCATTTGCAGATCGCTGTGTCGACGATTTCATCTTGACCCCCCCCCCACACACACACACACACACACACATACACACACACACACACACACACTATACTCATTTACTCTCCTCCCCGACGTTCTTTGACTTATAGACAACGGGGATGTGGAGGGGGGGGGGTCTGGGGGTTAAGGACTAAAGCCGGAGGAAGAGGATTGAATGAGTGAAAGAGGGGGGGAGAAAAGGAGGAGAGGGGGGAGGGGGGAAGGGGGTCCTCCGGTCTGTGAGGGATTTTTTATTTATTTTTACCTCTAGAATGGAGTAAGTCACCGTGTCTTTGTCCGCCTCTGATCTCTCAGCTCAGGGATTTGGCACCTGACAACCCCCCCCCCCCCTGTCTGAAAGGAGGCCTGTGGGGAGAGAGAGAGAGAGAGAGAGAGAGAGAGAGAGAGAGAGAGAGAGAGAGAGAGAATTCAGGACAGTTGAAAAAAGATTGCGTGGAAAAATGGGGTTAGACGAGAGGATATGATGGAGTCTTTCTAAAGCTCACATCCATAAAACTAAATATATGTGCGTCTGTATTCACGTCAGTGTGTGCGTGTGTGTGTGTGTGTGTGTGTGTGTGTGTGTGTCTGTGTGTGTGCATGTGTGTGTGTGTGTGTGGGGGGGTTGGCCCCGTACGGTGATAAATCCAGAGAGTCTTAAGGGAGATTCCTCTCTGAAGCCACGGCCTCTCGGACCACCCACTGCTGCGGTCTCTCACACACACACACACACACTCACACACACACACACACACACACACACACACACACACACACACACACACACACACACACACACACACACACACACTCACACACACACACACACACACACACACACACACACACACACACACACTCACACACACACACACACACACACACACACACACACACACACACACACTCACACACACACACACACACTCCTGTAGCAACCTCTCTTCCTCTCTTCCCTCTCTTCCTCTCTTCCTCTCTTCCCTCTCTTCCTCTCTTCCTCTCTTCCTCTCTTCTTCCCTCTCTTCCTCTCTTCCTCTCTTCCCTCTCTTCCTCTCTTCCTCTCTCTTCCTCTCTTCCTCTCTTCCTCTCTTGATGTGATGTTCAGACTAAGATGAAGACGCTGAGAGGATTTAGAGTTTGGCAAAGCATTCTGGGGGGGGGTCTTTGGGGGGTCTCCAGGGAGATCTTAATAAGGGGGAGAAACCCCCATCAAGCGTGCTCAGTGTGAGGCCCAGCCCCCCCCCCCCCCCCCCCAGAGGGCCTTGAAGCATGGGACTCAATTAACTCTGCCTTCAGCTTCTAACAGGAGGGGGGGGGTCTCAAGACGGCTGCTTGCCCCCCCCCCCCCCCCCCTCCTTTCCGGTTGGCGCACACGTAGAAAAGAAGAAGAAACAAACAAAACGTTGTGTTTTGTCACCTGAAGCCTTCTCAACACCCTTGGCTCCCCTGCGCGCCGATCAGAAAGACCTCCGCGGCTCGGCGTTGGCGACTGAAGATTTGGATTTGGGCGAGATGGAGGAGGGTAACGCCACGCCGGACTAATCCAGCAGTTAGGGGCGGCTTCATCGCAGGGGTTCCCCAGTAGTGTGTGTGTGTGTGTGTGGGGGGGGTTGGTGTGTGTAAGCATGGCGTCTGAGTCTGACGCATATGACGATGTAGTTATAACATGCCTGTATGGATCTGTGTGTGTGTGTGTGTGTGTGCGTGTATGTGTGTGTGTGTGTGTGTGTGTGTGTGTGTGTGTGTGTGTGTGTGTGTGTGTGTGTGTGTGTGTGTGTGTGTGTGTGCCGCTTTACCCCTCCATGTAAGTGTTAAGTGTGTAACAGTCTGATTTATATTGGGGATGAACTCACCCAT
>CM070099.1:1905378-1917878 GCA_036178185.1 Liparis tanakae
GTCCCGGCTGTCAGTCGGCCGTTGATTCACATCCAGCGACTCCGACGAGACCTCGTGAATAATTCATCCTCCGACCGCGGAGACGGAAACATAAACATGAAGACGAGGCGCGACGCCGTCACCCGGCGAAGGCTGGTCGGCCGAGGGAGCGAGGGAAGGAGAGAAGGAGAGAAGGAGAGCGGAGGAAGAGGAAAAGAGAGAGGATTGAGGAGATGAGGATATGAGGAAAGAGGTACAAGGAAACGAGGAGAGGGGAGACGAGAGAAGAGAGAGGAGGGCCGAGGAGACGAGGAGATGGGAGAGAGGAGAGAGGAGAGAGGAGAGAGGAGAGAGGAGAGAGAGAGGAGAGAGGAGAGAGAGAGGAGAGAGGAGAGAAGAGAGAGGAGAGAGGAGAGGAGAGAGGAGAGAGGAGAGAGGAGGCCCTTGAAGCAACAATTTCAGATGTCTAGCGATAGTGAAGGTGTCTCCATCGCTCTGCTTTGAAGACCCAAAGGATTTACATCCTGGTCCTTCACCGTGTACCCCCCCCCCCCCCCCCTTTACGATCCGGGTGTAGAGGCTGAGTTGTGAGTCTTTATTTGGGGACAGAAGACAAATAAAAATGCAATACGGGCCGCGGCACGTCAGAGACGTCCAGCGGGATATTGTTTAGCTCGCACATGTGTGTGTGTGTGTGTGTGTGTGTGTGTGTGTGTGTGTGTGTGTGTGTGTGTGTGTGTGTGTGGGGGGGGGGAGACGCAATGGAAGATGTTTTCTTATATTTTCTACAATCAAACAAAATGCTCCAGGGAGAGGCAGAAGAGGAGAGTCAGTGAGGATGGAGCGAGGGACTCCTTTCAACACACACACACACACACACAGACACACACATATACACACACACACACAGATACACACACACACACACACACTGTCGACTTGAAATGCTCCGTTTGCCTCTCATTCACTAAATCTCCACCATACTGAGGTCATCGGCTCACAGCGGCCCTCCCGCTGTCGTCATCTATCTCCCCTCCCGTGAAGTGCACTTTCTATCACACACACACACACAATCACACACACACACACACACACACACACACACACACACACACACACACAAGGTAGACGAGAATCCTTCATTTGAGCTCTCGGCGCAAAGCACCGAACGAGTGCTCCGTCCTTGAACGTGAAAGTATTAGGCAGACAGACGAGGAGGAGGAGGAGGAGGAGGAGGGGGAGAGGAGGAGGGGGAGGAAGAGGAGACAGGAGAAGGAGACAGGAGAAGGAAAACAAGGTACAAGAAAGGGCTTTTTCATCCTGACAGTCAGCTTAATGAAAATGCCGTTAGAGCTCGTATATCTGCGGCCCCCCGAAGGTCGACCCCTCCCCCGATGGGAGCCGGCGGGCCGCGGCTCGCCGCGCGGCGGTGCCAGGCCCGGTGGAGAACCCGAGTCAGGGTCAGCGGGGCTAATGAGAGCCGAGCCGGGCTAAGGGGGGGGCGGGGGGGGGGGGGGGGGGGGGGCACATCCATCCAGGAAGGACTGGGCATCCGTCACCGGAGCTGCCCACCGCAGAATGTTAGGCCGGCGCACAATAACAGCTACACACGGTGTTCGAGGAGCGTGCACGCTCACATGCACGCTCACAGGAATGTTCATCCGTACCCCCACACACACACACACACACACACACCCCTACGCCGCAGAGCAAAACAGCTAATTAGCCGCTAACGGGTACCACGGAGGAGGGGCACCGACCAGGCATCGCTAATCTAACCGCTCGAAGAGCTCGAAGACATCCTGTGATCACTACGGTATGAATAAAAATGTGTGTGTGTGTGTGTGTGTGTGTGTGGAGGAAATGTGTTTTTTCTCCTCGTGGCCTTGAATGCTCCGCTGCTTCCTACAGGAGATAACCGAGGAGGAGCAGACGGGTACGACTGGGACATGAAGTCTTTAAAGAAGAATCTTTTTCATTATCTACATCTACCATTGCCCCTCCCCCCCCCCCCCCCACACACACACACACACACTCACACACACACTTTTTGACCTTCAGGGATCAGAGAAATATAACTCACACATCCATGTTCTCGCTCACTTTAAGTGTTCACTCCCCCTGGATGTCTTCTTCGTGGCTCGGAGGTTTCCATCTCTGGAGGAGTGAACGGAGCGTCTTCCTTCGTGGCGTTGAAGATATTCATGGACGACTATGGGTCAGTGGCTAGGAGGCCCGTCTTTCAATCACGGGGTTGGAGGTTAGATCCCCGCCCTAGTCGATGTGTCCTTGAGCAAGACACTCAACCCTGAATTGCTCCCTGTAGCTGCGTCTACGGTGTACGAATGTAACAGGATTCTACGTCGCTTTGGATAAAAGCGTCAGCTAAATGACATGTAATGTAATATCCAATATTCAAAAGCCTTCTCCAGAGTTATTGTCCGTGGAAGAGTTTCGTTGGCCGACTCTATCCTCAAAGGTCTATCGATACATCAGTTTGGTAGTCATTGAAGAAAAGATGTATCTTCATCTCTCAGACGGTCCTCGGCTTTAATCCGATGGCTCGTTGTTCCCAAACACCCCAATAATCTGAAGTCTCCCATTCCACTTGCCCGTTATCCTAAAAACCAACGCCCGCTGTTTTCCGAAGTCCGGTCACTCCGAGAATTCTCCCTCTCAAACAGAAGCAGGACCGATGTATGGCTCGTACGGTTAAGTTAGTCCAGAGGGCTTTTGATCTATTTAAAAAAACATCGAAATAGTTGCGGTGACTAAACGATTTCGTCATTTTGCTCGATATTCAGCGCCGTGCTTCTGGATCACACCAGAGCCTTCTGGGGGATTATTGGGGTTTAGGAGTGGAGGGCCGGTGGAACCAGAGGGAAGTCCCCACTGGCGGAGGGACATCCAGAAGGGCGTGGCCAACGTGTGGTTTTCCATTGGCAAGCCGGTGTTCAGTCATTAAATGTGAACCGTAAGTATAGCCTTCGGGGTTCGGGGTCACATTGCTTTCTCTCAAATGTGGCGTTAGGAAAAAAAAACAAAACAGGACCGTGTTGTTCCATCGAATCCCCAAAAACTAACGTTTATGTTCCAGTAGACCGGGACAAGACTTATGAGGAGACATGTGACATTGAGAAAGATTGAGAGAAAGACATTGAGAAAGACAGAGAAAGATATAGAAATATATAGAGAAAGAAATTAAGAAGGACGTTGAGAAAGACATAGAGAAAGATAGAGAAATACATTGAGAAAATAAATAGAGGAAGATATAGAAAGAGACATTCAAAGACATAGAGAAATACAGAGAGAAAGATATAGAAATATATAGAGAAATAAATTAAGTAAGATAGAGAAAGATATTAAGAAGGGCGTTGAGAAAAATAGAGAGAAAGATAGAGAAATAGATAGAGAAAGATAGAGAGAAAGATAGAGAAAGATAGAGAGAAAGATAGAGAAAGACATGAAGAAAGACATTGAGAAAGATAGAGAAAGATAGAGAGAAAGATAGAGAAAGACATGAAGAAAGACATTGAGAAAGATAGAGAAATAGATAGAGAAAGATAGAGAGAAAGATAGAGAAATAGATAGAGAAAGATAGAGAGAAAGATAGAGAAAGACATTGAGGAAGAAAGAAAGAGAGACATTGAGGAAGATAGAGAAAGACATTGAGGAAGATAGAGAGGAAGACATTGAGAAAGATTTAGAGAAAGATAGAGAAAGACATTGAGGAAGACATAGAGAGACGGACATCTAAAAAGACTGTAAAAAGAAACCCTCTAAACTAACCCTCTGATTCCTCGTGTGTATTTCTTTTTTTTCCCTGATTCTTCACCGTAACGTCGTCAATGAGATTCCCTGCGAGACTTTCCCGTTTAATACACTCGGAATCCGAAGGCCTTTTCGGAGAGATTGTGGCAGAGTAATAAATGTGAGCGCGCACAATAATAAACACGGCGTCGGCGGCGTGGGGTCTGGCCTCGGCCGCCGACCCTGAAACCCAAACGTGATAAGACGGAATGAATTTCTGGGGCCTGACACAAACCACCGCACCGCGTTCCCCCGCAGAGGAATGCCAGATACACGGACATACATCACATTTTATTTATAATCTTTACAAGGCTGTTAGACTGTGTGTGTGTGTGTGTGTGTGTGTAGGAGTGATTCTTAACTTCCCGTCTCTGAAAATATTTGTTTCAAGCGTTATCTTTATCTCTCCGTCTCTCTCTCTGGATGTCATTGTCTTTAAATCAATTCGCCTGTGAGCTCGACCTTCAGGACTAACTGTAGAGCGGTCCACCCCCCCCCCCCCCCCCCCCCGCCGCCGCCGCCGCCAGGTACGGGGATCAGGCTCTCAGACAAGGAGAACACAATGGCCTCCTTTGATACGAGGAGCAGGAGGCTGAGAAAAAGGGAAACGGTTCCTTGTAGAAGAACCCCTCTGGATTACTGAATACAAGTCGTAAAACACGCGGCCCTCTGGCTGCAGCAGAGGAAAAGCTTACGCTAAGACATCGCGCTAATGAGTTTAATATCTGTGAGACCGCACGCAGTATATATATGACAGAAAAAAGAGAAGCACCCGTCCGCTAGTACGCAACTCCCCTCTTTCCCCTCGATCTGCCTCCCATCGCCTCCCTCCTCCTTTCCCTTCTCGGAGGAGGAAATATGCAGAATCAGCTCCCGTGTTTCTCTTCATTTCTTTCCCACTCTTTTGGAACCGTTAAAAAAACCATCAGACCTCACATTGAATAACCTACCGTTCAAAAGTTTGGGACAATTTTGTGTTTTCCATGGAAACTCACTTTTATTTATCCAATGGATTGCAAAATGAATAGAAAATATAGTAAATACATTGACAAGGAAGGCCAGTTGAAAAGCTTCTCTGACCAGCATAACTGTTTTCAGCTGTGCTAACATAACAACAGGGGTTTCTATAATTCTAACCCTCCGTTAGTCTTCTAAGGCGATAACACAATGTGCCGTTAGGACACTGGAGATGGGCCTCTATACAACCATGTAGATATTTAATTTTATTAAAACAGGTGTTTCAACCTAGAATAGTCATTTACCACTTTATTAATGTATAGAGTGCATTTCTTAATAATTTAATGTTATCTTAATTCAAAAACATGCTTTTCTTTGAAAAATAAGGACATTTCTAAGTGACCCTAAACTTTTGAACGGTGGTGTATGTCTTTCTTTGTCTCTGATCAGGAGCGTTTAAATTGTTGAACGCACAAGAAGAAGAGGAAGAGGAAGAAGAAGAAATCTTTGAAACTGCGGGGTCCACTCTGGCGGTCGTTCGGGGGCCTCCGGCGGCGTCACATCAAAGCCACCTCGAGCCGTCCCGATGTTTTGTTACGAGCCGAATTCTATTAGCCTCCGATTCAGCCAGAACGTGATCAGATGTGAAATCCCGATAGTTAGAATAGAGCCTCTGCTCTTTGCTCTTTGTCCTCCGTCATCTGTTCACTGTTAGGGAGATAATGATCCTCGCCCCTCCCCCCTCCGATTTGTGCTACAATTCTTAGCCAATTTGTGTTTCTATCCAACTATCCCGCGGCCTTTTTTATGTTTTTACGAGGACGCTTTGGGGTGGCTCCAATCGCTTTCAGCAAATAAATAATAAAATCCTTGAATTTACTGTTAGAACTCAAATATGAATATACATCAGTCTGAGGGAAACATTTTTATTATTGATCAAAGATGATATATTTTGTGGAACATGGTTGAAAAGTTCATTATTTGGGGGAAAAAGAAAAGTGCCCCGATAACTCACAATATCTCCACCGTAACGTTACTGAACAGTTCCATATTTTCCCATGCATCAACTCATGCACATGCAAAGTCACTTTCCCACACACACATATACACACACACACACACACACACACACACACACACACACACGCCGATGCAGGCCCACGAACGAACACACACATCCGCACAGCGCGGCCGTCCTCCGGCTATATCTGTCGGTCGTGGTTTATAGCGGGAGCCAGGCACTTCATTAGTGGACAGCTGCCGCTGCTGCTGCACCTCCTTCCATACCTTCACTTCCTCCATCCCTCCATCCTCTCCCCTGTCTCAGCTGCCCTCACGCTGAACCTGTCCTGAGGGGGAGGAGACGGCGAGCGAGGGAGGAAAGAAGGGAGGAGGGGGAGGGAAGGAGCCAGAACTCTGCGTGGTCCGATTACTTCACTCTTGTGTCAAGAGAGGGAGAGTCCGTGTGAGACGTTCCCTTTTAATCTGTGTGGGCGAAGCTCCATTAAAGTATGGTGATAAATGTCTCTCCTATGTGTGTGTGTTTGTGTGTGTGTGTGTGTTACACTGTACTGACTACAGTTAATCAGGTCTTCTGTTTTTCGTGAGGACAATCCACCCCCGCTAACCTTAACCATCACCACTAAAAACCTTTGCCCCACTCCAACCGAAAGCTTGATTCCTTAATCAAACCTTTAAAAAACTAACCTAACCCTAAAGGGTCTCAGAAGCCAAAATTAGCTCACTTTCCCAAAGTGTCCTCACTAAAGTGCTCGGTCCTCACAACGATAGCTTGACAAGTAAACACACACACGCACTCACTTGTGTTTACTTTAGAAGACATGACATTGACATCCATTCATCTACTTTTTAAACTTACTCTAATCCTAACCCTCACCCCTAGCCTTAACTTAAACCAGACCCTAAATCATCCACCAGTACTTTGTCGTGAAAATAACTTGCAAAAGATTTATGGCCCCACTACATGAGGAATACAAGTTTACACACACACAGGAAAGAAAAGCCGTCTGTTTCTGAAAAGAAACCTTCAATAAAATAGAGAAATAAACATGAACTTTATGTTCCGAAATATGATATCATCCGCGTATCGTGTGTTCGGCTGCATCCATCTGAAGAAACACTTATCTGTCCCATCTTGCGTATCACTAGAATAAATCCAGGCTGTTCCTGCTCCGAGAGAGAGATCTTTTTCTCCGCCACAATCCTCCCCTGAAGGGCCGGCGCATCAATCCCCCGGTCCTCTTTCATGTCCAATCGACTTTTACAAGCCCCGGTCTCTCATAGGCCGACGTTTACAACTCACGCTCCTTATTGGCCGTTACTCCTCCTAATAGGAGCCAATTATAAACAGGTGTGGCGGCAGCGCGAGCAGGAAAAGTCACTTTCTAAAAGAATAAATATATATCTATATATCTATAGATATATATCTATATATACATATAGATATATAAATAGATAGATATATTCTGCCTTTTTACGCTTTACAGAAACTATTTAATTTAATCTAATACGACTGCAACTTCTGCTTTTAATTCAAATTAATCAAAGAAAGATTAAAGGTAATCGTCAGCTGATCGTATTTCAAATATGCTTTCTTCTTTAATTTCAACTATTGAGTTTATTGCAATTAATAAAACTGACTATCATTCTTTTCCCCGGTGACTGAACTGCGTTTCTCCATTTAGTTCTTTTGAGGGGAAACATATTTTCTGCCCGAATCACGGTCAGAATTTTAACAGATGGTTATCATTGTATATATTTAGGAAGTCAAATTGAAATAAATGGAAGAAAACAACCTCATTATTTTGATTTAAAAAAATCATAGTTTGGTTAAAATTACTTTTTTTGTCCCGTTAAGTGAACGTAGTCTTTTGGTTTCTTGGTGATGGTTAAATTTTGGACTCTATCTACCCTGACCCTTTCTCAAAATATGGACTCATTATAAATCATATTTGTGATACGAAACAAACACAAATGCAAATGAGCATTAAGCGTGGGTCTCACAATGTGAAGTCGAAAAATATCACCCGTGTTTCCCAAAAATCTGCAAAATTAAATAAAATAAAAGTCTTGGAAACTTATGTGATTATTAAAAACGCTTCAAGATGAACAGTTGTTGCCTCTGATTCTCCAGTTTGGTAAAACCGTCGCACAACAAGATGATGTCATTGAAGGAGAGCTATCCAAAACCTCACAATCATAAAAGCCATGCCTAATATGCATCACAATAAGTAATGTGGCAGTTTTAATTTGGGAAAGGCCGCGATGTCTCAGAGGATTGGAAGTTTGAGTGAGTAAGCAAATCATTAATTTGAACCGTGACATCAACTTTTCCACCACTGCCAAGTGTAAAAAAATGTTTCGCAATGTATTGCCACTATATTTTCCACTCCCAAATTGAACATGCCCATAAACATAAGTGGATAAAAGCCATTTATTTACATGCAGTGCAGTAGATGTCACATGTTTGTGTCACCGATGATTCGATTGACTTCCTGACGCATGCTTTTCAAAATGCAGGAGCAGGTTGCCTCTGGACTAAACTCTAGAAGACTCAACTATCACCCCTGGGTCCCTCTTAGCCCCCGATTTAAACATGTCTGAGCTCTCATAGTTCCTGTGGGCCATTTTATAAAAATAAAATAATATCCAATTCGTCCAATTGCAAATTATCCCCCAAAGAACACCCATTGAGGACAGGACGTCCGCGTAATTATATCTTCGGACCTTCCGGATTGCTTTCTCTACTGCAAAGACGTGACCTTGTGCTACTATTACTCGGAACATCAGGGCCAGCCAACCAGAGACTTATCGGAGTCAGGCCTTCGTCGCAAAGGAAAAATAACATTGAGACAATGGACCTTCGGAACAATGGGATTCTGGTTTTTGGGACAAAAGGACTTTCGGTCCAATTGGACGTGTTTTTGGACTATTTGGCTTCTGGAATTCGATGGCATGGCACCTTCCCTAGTGGTCTAGAAGAAGGAGGTAGAAGTCAAAAGGTTATATAACTCACCTATCCCCAAATATCATGAATGGATGACGCAGGGACCATTTGACAATGCAACAAAAATCGAATTCAAGGACCTTTTTTTTAAAGGCATCGAATCTCTTCAAGCAGAAGAGGGTCTTGGTGCCATCGATAAAGACTGGTTCCCCAAGTAAACCAGTCGGGAGAAGATTCAAATGTCAAGAAGATAAAAGAGGACCAACACAATGCCAAACATTGTGGGAACGGAAATCTCTGTATCACATGCAGAACAATCTCATTACTCAGTTGGACTTGTCGTCTTATTGAGCTGCATCATGGACGGTCGAGGGTCTTTCTCAGGTTTTGGGTCGAGTACGTACGAATATAAAATCAAACGCTCGCTCCAAACTTCCACCGTCTGTTACATCTGGATAAAAAAGGTCCAAAAAAAGGACGTAAAACTCTCGCTGACGGGAATAAAAAACAAGTTTATTGTGTTTTTCTAGCGAAGCTTCCTCCACGTCGGGATGAAGCGACATTCAAGACGAGGTGTTCACCTGTGTGCTTCGGCCAAGGGAGGGAAATAAAAGAACTCAAGTGGACTGCTGCGTTAAGAGGCAGATTTAAATGTCAAGTGGAAAGAAAACACAATCCAGCTTCAGGAGACGATGTCCAGAGACAGGACGCGTGCTCACGGACGTGTCGGGGGGGAACGCCACGAAGCAACGGCGAGGGCAAAGAAAGGTTATTTCTGTAGTTTAATCACATCGTATTTAACCTTCTTTTTTAGAAAGCAAGATTTCTTAATTATTTTGTTCTGTTGGAAGAAAATATTGGATTTTTTAATGTAAAAATGTGCTTTAACATTTAAAATGTGTTGGGAAAATATCGTCAAATAAGTTCACGATATCCTGAACCTGAACGTTACTTAATGAGTTTGCCTACGACGCTGCGATAGTTTATGACCAGGCAGACTAATTTGTTATCCAGCCAGAAGGACACGAGGGGGCGGAGCTAAGTTCCACCGAGGCAGACGCTAATTTGTTTCCCAGCGTCCGTCTTCTGGGTAACGGGTTCTTGGAATCAAGCTAACGGCGAGCGATTCACGCCTCTGACTCGTGGGCGCCCCCGGTGGCCGTGAAGCGTACGCACGGTTTTACAAGATGGATTCATTGTAATTCTCTCCGATCCGACTGGATTCCACTCGGTTTATTCCAGCATTGCTGAATAATGTGAAGAGGAAAGCTAACGAAGAGCGTGTGTGTGTGTCTGTGTGTGTGTGTGTGTGTGTGTGTGTGTGTGCGCTCTTTACACAAAGACGGTGCCAGAAGTCTTGTATAAACAGTGCGGCGGCCACAATGGCCGCCCTGCCAAACGCTGGCGTTCTCATCAACCTCAACTCACCACATACACACACATACACACACACACACACACACACACACACACACACACCACCAGGGCGATAACACACAAAACCGACGCACACGCACACACGAGGCAAAGTGGGAAAGCAATGCAAACATATACAAAAATTAAAAAAGACAAATATACACACACGTGCATACACACACACACACACAAATACATAACACAACGACCTTGTGGCTCAAACCCAGTCACATGACAACAACGTGAGAGAGAGCAGAGAAAACCACCATCCAAACTAAACATGCTCTCTCTCTCTCTCTCTCTCTCTCTCTCTCTCTCTCTCTCTCTCTCTCTCTGACCTTCTGAAGAGAAACCCGGGAAGCACACACACACACACACACACACACACACACACACGCACACACACACACACACATCTGAATATATACAGATCCAAAATGTCAGAACAATTCAGAGTCTGGACACACCGCCATGTAACGGAGGGTTCTGGGGGAGAGGCGTGAGATAAGAGGATGGAGCGAGGGGAGAGGGAGCGAGGGGAGAGGGAGCGAGGGGAGAGGGAGCGAGGGCGGAGGAAGAGAGAAAAGGGAGGACGAGCAAGAGGAAAAAGGGAGTTGCTGTGGGGAGCTGCTATCCATCCATCCAGAGAAGAGGAGCAGGGAGGTGGAGGCTGGACTTCCTCCACCCTGACGAGAGCCCAACCGCATCCTGGGGTGGAGATCAGGGGGGGGGGGGGGGGTCATGGAGGTCATGAGGGAACTCTTACGGTCCGGGGTCTTCTTCTATGGAGAGAAGAACGATTAGTAAGTGTGTTCCTACATGTGTGTGTGTAGGTGTCTATGTGTGTGTGTGTGTGTGTGTGTGTGTGTGTATGTGTGTGTAGGTGTCTATGTGTGTGTGTGTGTGTGTGTGTGTGTGTAGGTTTGTTGTGAACTTCTCCCAGCTCCTGCTCTCTCCCCCTCCCTCTCCCTCTCTCTCTCTCCCTCTCTCTCTCCTCCTCTCTCCCCCTCTCTCCCCCTCTCTCTCCCCCCCATGGCTCAGCTCTTGGATTAAAAGCAGGGATGTGACAGTTTGAATTAAATCATCACCAGACCTCCTCCCATCCTCTCTCTCCCTCTAATGTCTTTTGTTGTCTTTTCTTTTCTTTGTGTTTATTACCCCCCCCCCCCCAGGTTCAGATCATCCCCTTAAAGGAGCCTCTGCTCTGTGAGGGTCTTTACGGTGCAACCAGCCGCGGCCCAACACTCTTAGAGGGGGTCTGAAATTAATCTGGGTTTCATTTCCATTTCAATACGTCTCACTCTCAGGATTTTAGCAGGTTGTTCCCATGGCAACCGCAGCGGCCCATCTTCGGGATTGTGTGTACGTCTTATTGTGTGTGTGTGTGTGTGTGTGTGTGTGTGTCATGACCTCTTAGCTTGACACCTCAAGCCGGTTAGTTTCGCGCGGAGAGGCCGGCGCTTCACGACCGACCGCCCGCCGACCAATCAGAGGCTCTCGACCAATCAGACGCTCTCTTATCCTCTACGGTGTACGTCGGACGTCTCCTCGTCGCAGTCGAAAGTCTCGGGGAGGATGAGGAGGAGGAGGAGGGGGAGGAGGAGGAGGAGGAGGAGGAGGAGGAGGAGGAGGAGGAGGAGGAGGAGGGGGAGGAGGAGGGGGAGGAGGAGGAGGGGTTGAGGTAAATGCACTCAGACAGGGCCGTGTGGAGCCGGCTAAATGGATTACTTCCCCCCAAATTGAGATATCACTCTGCGTCATGAAACTGGGACCCCATGCTGGCTCTACGGGAGGAGGAGGAGGAGGAGGAGGAGGGGGAGGACCCCCCCCTCCTCCTCCAGGAACCCCCCAGACCCCCTGCTGTGTGAGTGCAGCTGTGGTGGTGTGAGTTTAGTTGTCAAATGGAATGTGAGACACATATTTATGTGTGTGTGTATGTGTGTATGTGTGTGTGTATGTGTGTATGTGTGTGTGTATGTGTGTGTGTTTGAGTGTGTGAGTGTGTGAGTGTGTGTGTGTGTATGTGTGAAGTGACGTTTCTTCCATAATTGACGATTTGTTTTAAATATTTGTTACTTTCCTTTGAACATCCATCCCCGTGCTGCGTGGCGAGTCTCACATCCCCCCCCCCCCCCCCCATGTGTTGCGTCATCAGCGGCCGGAGCCCCGCCTCCTCTGTGATTGACAGCTGTGAGCATGGACAGCGCTACAGATGAACATCCACACGGGTCAGGGGGGTCAGGGCGAGGGCCACCTGCCCGGGCTATTTATAGTGCTTTGCCCCCAAACCACACGCACACACACACACACACACACACACACACACACACACACACACACACACACACACACACACACACACACGGTTCAC
>CM070099.1:1922878-1925378 GCA_036178185.1 Liparis tanakae
GATGGAGGGATGTGACGGAGGCTCGGAGAGAGGGAATTAAAGGAGTGAGAGGAAGGGCGAGTGATTGATGAAGACCCTGAGTTACCGGCCCTGGGAGGAGGAGGGACACCTCGCTCCATCACAATCACCCCATACACACGTGTCGTAGCCACCCTTGACACTCTTTGATCACACACACACACACACACACACACACACACACACACGCACACAACCCCACGTTGACCCAGTCCAGGTGTAGGTAGAGCCTCTACGGTGGCATCACGTCACGTATTAACATGTAGGGTCACTAGAAAGGTATAGCAATTTATAGTAGTGTATAGAAAGGTATAGAAACGTATAGCAATGTATATAAAGGTACATGAAGGTATATAAAGGTAAATTAGTGTATAGAACGGTATAGAAAGGTATAGCAATGTATAGAAAGGTATAGAAAGGTAAAGAAAGGTATATAAAGGTAAATTAATGTATAGAAAGGTATAGAAATGTATAGTAATGTTTAGAACGGTATATAAAGGTATAGCAATGTATAACAAGGTATAGAAAGGTATAGTAATGTATATAAAGGTATATACATTTATAGAAAGGTATAGAAAGGTATAGACATGTATAGGAAGGTATATAAACTGTATAGAAAGGTAAATACATGTATACAAAGGTATAGAAAGGTAAAGGAAGATAAAGTAATGGATAGAAAGGTATAGAAAGGTATAGTAATGTATAGAAAGGTATTGAAAGTTAAAGAAAGATATATAAAGGTAAATTAATGTATAGAAAGGTATAGAAATGTATAGCAATGTTTCGAACGGTATAGAAAGGTATAGCAATGTATAACAAGGTATAGAAAGATATAGTAATGTATATAAATGTATACAAAGGTATATACATTTATAGAAAGGTATAGACATGTATAGGAAGGTATATCAACTGTTTAGAAAGGTAAATACATGTATACAAAGCTATAGAAAGGTATATAAAGTCATGGCATTGTATAGCAAGGCAAGTCCTTTTCATTTTCCTAGTCTCTACAAACAGCTGTTCGTTTTCCATGAAAAACGAGAAGTCAAAGTCGATCGCTCCAACTTAAAGTGTTTCGAGATTTCTTTGTGAAGGAAGACGATGTAAATCGAGTCGGCACCGAGTCGTGTTGCCGGACCTTTCTTGGAACGACCGCAAGAAAAACCAGGAGCGACTTTTCATCCGGACCGTTGAATGATGCGATGTCCAGGGAGGCGCTTTTACAAGTCTGCTGACAGACCGGCGTATTAAATCCTACATGCAGTATCGCTCCAGTTGAGGGAATGCCCCTGCACATCGTCATCCCCCCCCCCCCCCCCCCGTCATTACGTCTGTGCTCCTGGCTCAAGGACGACTGTTTTCTACTTTTACCACACGGATAATTGCAATCGCATGCAAAAAAATTGCACTCAGCTGTGAAACGTTACAAGACTTTTTTACGGCGTAATGTCATTAGAGTCGTAACTAAATTGGATTTGGAGGGTATGAGGAACGATGCACTCATCACAGGTGCACACACACACACACACACACTTTATATCCAAAAAGAAAGTCCAGTCCCTGAAATATGACCAAACCAACAGATTCATGTCAAACGTCATCAAACGTGCATTCTCTCTCCTGACCACCAGGGGACGCCTCCTTAGGTTGTATAGAAGTCTATACTGTATGTGTTAAAGCTGGAGTCTTTCTATTGACCACCAGGGGGCTCCTCTGGTTGTATAGAAGTATATTCTTCATCTGTTAAAGCTGCATTATCTCCCCTGACCACCAGGGGACGACTCCTCAGGTTGTATAGAAGTTTATTCAAATTGCATTCCTGTGAAAAACCTCTGATTAAAGAAACGCGCTGACTGTACGGCGCTGGAAGATCCACTCAGACACGGACAGTGCATCAGTATACACACACACACACAGACACACACACACACACACACACACACACACACACACAGACCACACACACACACACAGTGTTTGCTGATGCTCCACATCAAACGGCCGTCTGTAGGTAATGTCCGTGCAGCAGAAGAAGAGCCCCGCTAAAAAGAAGAGAGGAGGGCGAACCGGCTTTGATGTCGTTTGATGTCTGACGCGTGGCGGCCTCGTCTTCATCAGGGAGAGGAGATGAAGAGACGGCGCCGCGGGAGAGCGCCATTAGCCGGCGGTGGATTTAACCTCTCACATGAAGGCAGATGTGAATGAGCCACGTAGCTATTGTTGCTATTGTACCGGCGCTAATGAAAGGTAGGCGGCGGCGGCCTCCTCCTCCTCCTCCTCCTCCTCCTCCTCCTCCTCCTCCTCCTCCTCCTCCTCCTCATCCTCCTCCTCACGCCACTTAGAATCACATCGCGGGGACGATTCATTTGTTTATTTTTCTAATGTTCAGCCAGATATCCGAATATCAATCACCTCCGGACACACACACACACACACACACACACTCACACTCACACACACACACACACACACACACACACAA
>CM070099.1:1935378-1950378 GCA_036178185.1 Liparis tanakae
GCTGTGTTGCCTCTCACTAGCCAAAAGTTTAAATACATGTGGACATTATTTACAAAATGTAACTTGGATCGAATGAAACTTTAAGAAAAACTGGTCATGTAATATACTCCCTATGCCGCGGCTCGCCCTGTGAAGTCCCCCCCCCCCCCCCATGAATGCCCACTCACCGTATTATAAACACTTCATGGATTCTCTGCTAATGTGTCCTCTTATCTTTTTAAATTACAGCGTGGAGATCCTCAGGGAGCGAGCGGCGGACGCCTCGTGGTTTACACGTGTAGCGGATCAGAGGGAGTGTGTGTGTGTGTGTGTGTGTGTGTGTGTGTGTGTGTATAGAGGCAACGTGTGTGTGTGTGTCTGCACAATGAGGTGGATGTTGTGTGTGTAAGAGTGTTTGTATAGGCAACATGTGTGTGTGTGTGTGTGTGTCTGTCTGTGTCTGCACAATGATGTGGATGTTGTGTGTGTAAGAGTGTTTGCACTGAGAACACTACCACATGGAGGAGGGGGGGGAGGGGGGGGTTAAAGCAACAAACATGTCATTGTTTCACCCACATCAGCAGCTTTTCTATGCCACACACACACACACACACACACACACACACACACACACACACACACACGTATAGACACAAACGCACAAACACAGTGCCAAGGCCTCGGACCAGAGAACCGGGGTGACCTCGATGTGGGACCAGCGCCTCGTCTTTCCCCTCGGCCCTCACCTTGTATATATAAATATATATATATATATGTACATACAGTATATATATATATATATTTATATATATATATGTATGTACATACAGTATATATATATATATATATATATATATATATATATATATATATATATATATATATACATATACATATCAGTACAACAGTGGGGGGAGGGTTGTTGGTTCGATCCCCTCTCCTCCGGTGAGACGCTTTTAACCGGTAAAAGTATCCCTGTGTCATCCCTCCATCATCTTACCTCTCCAATCTTCACATCCTATATTCCCCTGACTCAGAAGCACCTCTCTCTCTCTCTCTCTCTCTCTCTCTCTCTCTCTCTCACCATCTTCTCCACACACCTGCTCCCAGCGCCCACGTGCCACCTCAATATAGCAGCTTAAACCGAAACCGGCGGCTGGAGTATGTGTGTGTATGTATGTGTGTGTGTGTGTGTGTGTGTGTGTGTGTGTTTGTGTGTGTTTGTGTGTGTGTGTGTGT
This sequence comes from Liparis tanakae, assembly GCA_036178185.1. Classification (NCBI taxonomy): domain Eukaryota; kingdom Metazoa; phylum Chordata; class Actinopteri; order Perciformes; family Liparidae; genus Liparis; species Liparis tanakae. The sequence continues at coordinate 1,936,597 of CM070099.1, forward strand.
GTTAAATTCGACGAGTTATATTATATAACAGGACACACACTTGTTCTAGGGAGCTAAAAACATAAAGACGTGAACGTGTCTCTCTCTTAATTATCATTCGCCTTGCAGGTGCACACACACACACCTACACACACACTCACACACACTCACACACACACACACTCTCTCACACACACACACACACACACACACATCAGAGTGAGACCTCTTACTGAACTCAAGGGCTTTGATGTTCCCACCCTTCATGGACCAGCTTTATTCTCTCATCCTCCTTCTGAAGATAGGAGGGAGCAGAGCGTGTGTGTGTGTGTGTGTGTGTGTGTGTGTGTGTGTGTGTGTGTGTGTGTGTGTGAGTATGTGTGAGTGAGTGAGATTAGAGACACAGTCGGGATAATAGAGAGAGAGATACACTCCGTGCTCTCTGTTATATCTCCCGTCATCATAATCCTGCTAATGTGTTCACATCTTCTTCCTCTTGGGCTCCCCCTCCTCCTCCTCCTCCTCCTCCTCCTCCTCCTCCTCCTCCTCCTCCTCCTCCTCCTCCTCTTTCTTCCTCCTCCCCTTTATTTCTGTGACCTGCACCGTCTTTATTTTTTATTCTCTCCTCCCTCGCTATCCACCTCCCTCTCATCTCCTCTTTGATGTGGAGGTCCTGGGGGTTATCTGGGGCTCTCGTCTAGAGGAGGAAGAGGGGGTGAGGGAGGGAGGGAGGGAGGGAGGGAGGGAGGGAGGGAGAGAGAGAGGGAGGGAGGAGAGGAAGTGTTTTTTCCTCCCACTCGGTGCAACGCTAACATCTCTTTCAACTCGTCCTCCACCTGTCAGACGACAATCACACGAGAGGGATGAAAACACGGCTGGGTTCTTTCTCTTTCTTTCTTTCTCTCTTCCTTTCTTTCTTTCTTTCTTTTTTTCTTCTGGAGACTTCATGTGGATGAATTCTGAAGGGCACATTGAGCTGGAGAAGATGGAGGAGGAGGATGGAGGAGATAGAGGAGGAGGAGAAAGAGAAGGAGATGGAGGAGAATGGAGGATGGAGGTGGGGGAGAAGAGGGAGGACATTTCCCTCCCTCTCTCACTCTCTCTCTCTCTCTCGCCCACCATGTAGCCTGCCAACTCTATTTAAACACACACATTTACAAACACAGGCGCCTACACACACACATGCTGCACATGCATACCCCCCCCCACACACACACACACACACACACACACACACGCTCCCTCAGCATCCCTCCTAGGCGTCTCTCGTGTTTTTACCGTTCTCTAAGTTATTAATTAATCTCTGAATAATCACTTTGATGACTTTGAGTTAAGGAAAGGAAACATTATAAATACTTTAATAAATACTTTATTTACTCTCTTCCACCTTTACATAAATAAGCTTTACTTCTTCATCCGAGCCGGTCTCACTTGAGAGCGTCTAATTGTATAATTATCACACGTTTTAAAAGAGGAAATACTCTAAATAAATTAATAAATAACTACAACTAAAGCCCAGCGTCCGTCCAGCGTCTTTATTATGATGTTAAACTATATTTACTGAGAGCCGCCGCTCTGCGTCTGTGAAGTCTGAGACCTGCAGCTGCTCTCCGGAGGCGGAACATTTGTATTTCGTAAAAAATAAAAAAAACGACGGCTGCAATTTGCACGACACCTTGCAAAACACTCAGTAAAACCCACGTGCCCCCCCCCCCCCCTCTCCGGTCGGATTAACGCACAGCGTGTGTCTGCACAGGAATGTGTGCCTGAAAAAGCCAGTGGAAAAAAAGAGAAAGAAACACGGAGGAAAATCTATTTTTATTGAATATTCTCGAATTAATATTAACATTTCTTTGTATTGACCTGTGTGTGTAAAAATAATAGCGATAGCGCTCCATGGATTGGTGTTGATGGACTTAACTAATGTCATGGTAGCAGGTAGATGTCACATGGAGAAGAGCTTAACAAAATAAAGATCAAATTTAAAAAACACACACATATGTGTTTTACTATCAAAGTGGGGTCCTGCCACTGGCGGTCCTCCCTGTAACCCTAAACAATAAGTGCTCCAGTCATTGGTGTTATTGGACCAGGCCAGTGCCATGGTAACCAGTTGATGTCACTTGAAGAAGACCTCAAAAATAAAAAAATAAATAAAGAACACACACACACACACACACACACACATGTGTTTTACTGTCGCTGTGGGGTCCTCGTTCAGAGGCCGTGGCCAACAAAATGGACTCCGGCGTTCTGCGGCGTGTTTCTCTCCCGCTGACGAGCTGATGATATCTGGGCCGAGCGTCAACACCCCGCGGCGCTCGTCACGACTCCGCAGCCGAGTGTGCGTGTCCTGTGTGTGTGTCCTGTGTGTGTGTCCTGTGTGTGTGTGTCCTGTGTGTGTGTCCTTGGCGGAGCTCAGGTGTGCAGCAGGGGGGCAGGTTGATTAGTTTGGACCAGGTTGAAGCCAGAGGGCCTGCTGGGTGCTCACCGGACCGTACCAAAGTGACACGCGAGGGGGGGGGGGGGGGGGGGTGAACTTGTGTCAGCAAAACATGGAGATCCGCTGATAAACAGCACGAGACCAGCGGCAGCAGAAGGGTTCTCCGGTTCTCCGGTTCTGTTCCTGGTTCTGGACCAACAGTGGTAATGTTAAGCTTTTATTTATTTAGTTTCGGTCCTATAAATAGAGAGAGCGGGCGGGGGGGGGGGGGGGGGGGGGGGGGGCTCATGCGGAGAGGTGTCTTCATTTAAATATCTCACAGGTTTCAGAACCTCTTCATCTCTTCTGGCGGTTCTGTACATTTGATGAATATTTAAAATAATCACTGGTGAATATATGTATGTATATATATATATATATATATATATATATATATATATATAGAGAGAGAGAGAGAGAGAGAGAGAGAGGGAATAATCTGCTTTATTTATGTTTCTGTGCGATGGAGAAGGCGTAGTGAAGACGGACGTGGACACATAGCCGTGTAGACACCATAGAGCCTTGAAGGAAGGAAGGGAAGGACGGAGGAGGTGTAGGAATGGAAGGATGGATGAGGAAGAGGAGGAGGAACCTTGCTGCGCCTGTGATGGATGAGCGTTAGCTCCGGTGTGACGGCGCAACCAAATTAAATCAGCGAGCAGACAGCAATGAGCGAGGGACAAGGTTATCACTTTCACTCGTCTCCTTCCCTCCTCGCTCTGTCTCCTCACCCCTCAGTGTTCTGTCCTCACTTTGCCCGGTATCACGGTAATTCATGACATGGTCATGAAACCTGATCTATTGGTTTGGTTTTACAGGGACACAGGTTATTTATTTATCTGTATATATATATATAGATATGTTGCTTTGGTTTTACAGGGACACAGTTGTTTTTATATATATATATATATATATATATATATATATATATATATATATATATATATATATATATATTGGTTTGATTTTACAGTAGGACAGATATTTATTTATTTATATTTATATATTATATACAATATAACATACAATGAACTTTTTGCTTTTATTGCCTGAAAAAGCTAAAATGATTATTTTAAGTCCAACCATAATTTTCTTCCAGTAAAATAAAACTCTGAACAATGGAAAATCGCCGTGGCAACCGTATGTAAACACCACCCCGCCGATGAAGTGCCAGGCTCAACTTTAAAGCCAACTGGGCAAACGTTGCGTCTGCGTAATTATGGTAATAAAATATATAGATTAAATAAGTATATCTTGTAGATGAACCCCGCTGACCGAGTCCTTCCTGCCTTATACACACGTGTCGACGGAGGCGGGCTGCTCCCCGACCTCTGACCTTCGACCTTTCGTCCGAGCCATAACGATGCGTTGACATCGGGGCCCCCCCCCCTCACGGCCCCCCCTCGGGGCCCCCGTTGCCGCACAACGAGGCCCTGTGCGCGGCGCACAAAGGAGGCTTGTGTGTCGCCGGCAGAGCGTTGGGACTGGAAACAGAATCAAAGATGGACCGGAGAGGAGGAGAGCTTCCTTCTCTCTCTCTCTCTCTCTCTCTCTCTCTCTCTCTCCCGCCGGCAGGAACCTCCGACCCCGGGGACCAATGAGAGCTCTCGAATCGGACGAGTATTGTTACGCAACTCCGCCACCGATGCAGCTGATGACAAGTTGGGAATAAATGAACGTCTCACTTCCCGCTGTCCAGCTCCAGCTCCTCTGAGTCGGGGGATGAATCAACTCTGAGCCCAGCAGAGCACTTAGACAACACACACACACACACTCACACACTCACACACTCACACACACACACACACACACACACACACACACACACACACACACGCCGGGCTCATCACCGGCGGCTCTCATTACGCTGCTGATGCCCCGACAGGTCTGTGTACCCAGTGTTTCCGAGTGAAGGGGCTGATGGGTAATGAGACTGATGTGTGCAGGGGTGCGTTCTGGGTAATTTGTTTGATATGAGACCTGATGGGAAGCGAAGGGATCAAAAGATTAAAAAAACTGATTTTATTATCTCGTCTTCCCTCCCCTTTGTCTTTTTTTTCCACAGCTCTTGTTCTTGCTGGAAAATAAATGTCGAGATCATCCGACGTCTCTTTCTTTTCTCGGGGTTTTTACTTCGCAGACGTTGTTTGTTCCCACGCAACGGAAACAATGCCTTCATCGGGAGTTCGTGACTTTTTTTTTAAATGCACCTGAAGGGACACACACACTTCCCTTGAGAGATTTGTTGAGCCCGCTGGAGGTAAAGATGGGCACTGGAGAACCAGAACCAGTGAAATGAGAGGTTTTCTCTGGGGTCCGTTGTCCTCGGAACCGCAGTACCGATTCTGTCCACAGGGGCCGCCAGAAACATCAGTGTCAGCAGAAACAGAAACAATACCTTCATCGGGAGGTCATCGCCTGTGACCTTCTACTCACTCGTTGTGACCCTTTGATCTCAACTGAAGCCCAACGTTTCCCCAACAGGTGGATTCAGGTAAAAGGGGGCGTGGCTTACTGACAGGCTTCCAACGAAAACATATTGAACATGAAGGGACACACACACACACACACACTTCCCTTGAGGGATTTACCGAGCCCCCTGGAGGTAACGGGGGGGCACCGAAGAACCTAAACCAGGAACACTACCGATTCTGTCCACAGGGGGCGCCATCACCAGACATGAAGAGTTCCTATTCGTCGGCCTCACTTCCATGAAAGGAGGAGAAATATTGTCTGTAATACGACCGATACACACGTACATAAAACCTCCGATGACTCTTTGTAAATGTGCCCTGGTGAAATATTGTTGCATCTTTTGAACAGATGTTTTTCCGTAGCTTATTTACGAGTCACGAGGTCCAAACAGAAGCGAACCCGACGTTCTCGTCTCCACGTGAACTCTCGCTGAAACCGAACGATCCGGGAAAAAAAAACATTAATGCACAGAGGCGCCGACACAAAAGGTGACATTTGGAAAATAAATAAATAAATAGCAGGTAATGCACCGGGTACATTAATTCAGTGTGGCTAAAAGCCTTGTTAGAATTCACAGTCTGAGTCTGAATGTACCGAGGGGTGAGGGGGGGGGGAGAGGGGGAACAAAGGAGGAGAGAGAGAGTCTTTCATGCCCCCCCCCCCCCCTGTGTTTGAAAGGTCTTTCATGTCGTGAGCGTTGTCATATTTTTCGTCTGTTCCCCCCCCCCCCCCCCCCCCGTGATATAAGGACTTCACTCTTCTTACTCGTCCTCAGAAATCTCGTTAGCGCCAGCGTCTCATGCAGGTGTGTCGCCCCCAAATTTATGTATATTAAATTATCTGTGAATATAACTTCACAACAAACATTTGTTCTGTTTTTAAAATCTGTTTATTCCTTCCAGTCCACCACTTCAGTCCCGTTGAGGTGGAATAAACGCTCCGGGCTCCGGAGAGTTCCAGGTTGATCGCATCAGGATGAAGCTGGAGACGTCAAATCAGCATCATGGCCGCCCTCTTAAAGGGCCGGAAGCACTTTATAAACTCCTCCAATATATAGCGTTAAATAACTCTCTTTGCATGTGATTGTTTTTTGTTTTTTTTAGTGTAGGAATATTGTAACTTAAGAAAATGTCTCTAATATGACAACATAAATGCATTTAATCCTAAACCTTCAAAATAAAAGCACAATAAATAATCATGTGTCTTTAAAGAAAAATAAAATAAAAAATTATATATATCCACATATATATATATATATATATATATATATATATATATATATATATATATATATATATATATATATATATATATATATATATATATATACATATATATATATATGTATATCGACATTCATCTTGCATATACATACCTTTCAATCACATTTATAACTCTCAAAAATTGTTTTATTATGGGACATTATGGTACTTTATGACCCCCCCCCACACACACACACACACACACACACACACACAGAGACTGAACCAGGCATTTTTTGGGGGGTATTTTCTTTCTCACTTCCCGTCATCATGGAGGGCCAAAGCGGTTCACAAAGCCCCTCTCTCTGTGTCTGTGGTACTGTGGTGTGTGTGTGTGTGTGTGTGTGTGGGGGGGGGGGGTCGCAGGTCCACTGATCTTAATTGGACCTGATGTGCTGCTCCTCTCCCAGGAGCCCGTCCAGCCCGTCGGTTCTGTGCGGCGCCGGCGCCGTGAAGCGGGCCAACAACGTTTCTCTGGCAGCGAGAAGGAGCCGTAAAACTGAGAAAGGAAACGGGAAAAAGAAGGAGAGGAAGAAGAAGAAGGAGAAGAAAACGGATGGCGAGAAAAGAAAAAGGACCTGAAAATAACTATTGGTCTTTTGTTCTCCACTATATTTCATTTTTTTCTCCAGTTTTATTCTTTCCTCTCGCCCACTCACACATCTGCTGGCCGCGAGATACGTTCAAGGGACGACAATATGGTACAGCCCCCCCCCCACACACACGCACACACACACACCTACCCCCCCCCCCCCACACACACACACACACACACTCACACACACACTCACACACTCACACACCCCTCACATTCACAGTTTTCTTAGGGCGATGTTTTTCTCATTTGCGACGTCGTTTAAAAACAATTCCTTCTTCCTTTTTCTTTTACATTTTATGAACACTTTTAAGGGGATTATGATTTGTGGAGCTGTGGAGTTGGGGTCCGTTTAAGCTTCTTTTGTACACACACATGCACACACACACACACACACACACACACACACACACTCGTAGATCTCCGTGCGGTGAGGGCCCGACGCCCCTGCCCTGCTGTGCAGGTTTTCCCTGCTGTGGAACGGTTTCTTTGGAAGCGGCTCTACTTCTGGAGTTCCTCTGAACATCAGGAAAAACATAATAAAAGTTTCTTAATCTCAGAGATCAAACACAGACTAAGTGATTCCTTTATTCCACATTACTCCAGTTGGCTCGTCCAGATCTGTGTTCTCCGAGTCTACAGGCGCATCCATCCATCCATCCATCCATCCATCCATCCATCCATCCATCCATCCATCCATCCATTCATCCATCCATCCATTCATCCATTAATCTGCTGTAATTATCATTATCTTTATTCCCGTATCCAGTTCAAAGATAAATGTTGATTCTCTGGACCAGACTTTAGCTTCAGCTCATTTTCATCTGTAGTCCCTCGACAGACCATAATAAACATAAAACAATAATAAACATAAAACAATAACAAACATAAAACAATAATAAACATAAAACAATAACGAACATAAAACAATAACGAACATAAAACAATAGCAAACATTAAACAATAGCAAACAGTGGGATGAGACACACCACAACACTACATGTGGTCAGAAGAACACAAAATACCCACAATGCAAAGCTGCAGTACAGTGCATTAAAGTAAGTAATGGACACTGTAAAAAGTAAGTAATGAAAAGTGAAACACGCTGAAGGAACCGAGCTGCAGACGGGATGATCCTCTTTGGTAGGATAAACGAAAGACGAGAGCAAAAGGAGAGAGATGGACATGGAGAGAGAGAGAGGGTAGGAGAGAGAATGAGAGATAGAGGGAGGGAGGGAGCAAGGGAAGGAGGCAGGGAAGGTGAAAGAAAGAGGGAGGGAGGGAAGAAGATAGAGAAATAAAGAGAGGGAGGGAGAAAGAGAGAGGGAAAGATTGAGAGAGAGAGGGAGGAAGAGATTCTAAACATCTGGTGTAAAAACCTGAGTCCGTCAAGGCGTGAAACGGGTTCTGCATTAGGAGTGTGTGTTGTTGTTGTTGTTGTTGTTGTTGTTGTTGTTGTTGTTGTTGTTGTTGTGTTTCAGTGAGTCATCATTACAGCATCGACTGACTCTCCGCCCCTCCGTGCTCCAGTAGTTCCCGTCATCCTTTGCTAATGAGGCCTTGTTAGTGTGTATTTACATCGGGGGGCCTCATGGAACAAACCAAAAGGGGGGGCTCACATCAACATGAACCACATGGCCACCGCATCACACCGGAGGAGACGCAGAGCAACGAGGAACAATGGGAGAGGATGTGAGTGTGTGAGTGTGTGTGTGTGTGTGTGAGTGTGTGTGAGTACATGTGTGTGTGTGAGATACACACTGATGTCTTAAACATCTGGAGAAATACGATGAAACGACCCATTGAGAGGCAAGTTGTTGTGTAAAGTCACACTAATAAAAGGAAAAAGCTACTTTTACTTCTTCTATGGTTTCATGTGACGATGCACACAGCCTGGGGTCCTTATCGTACACACACACACACACACACACACACACACACACACACACACAGCCTCTTTATCCACAGGGATCTGTTTCAGGTGGGCGGCGACCCTGAGCCGGGCAGCACTCAGCGGGTCGCCTGCATTAGTGCCCCTCCATCGTAGTGTGTGTGTGTGTGGGGGGGGGGGGGTCGTCAGCTGGGCAGAACCAGCCTCCCCACCTTCTAGTCCACGTACCGCTGCTTCGATCGGCCATTTTGTATTCATTGTCGTAAAAAAACGTTTCCGCGGCATCAACTGTAAAAAAAAAAGAACGTTCCCAGTGTCTGTTTCTCTATCTCTTTGTTTTTCGGCTAGACGAGAGATTATCTCGCCCTTACTCGTCACGCTTTACCTCTCGGACTCGTAATTTGCGTCCGATGTTATTTCGCACAAAGACGATCAACTCCTCTCTCTCTTTAAACGACTCTCTTTACTCTACATTTACACGATTTCTTAATGTCCCCTTTCAAAGGCGCGATGACACGTTCAGAACGATCCCATCTCTCTATGTAATGAGGCACGGTCGTCTTGAGGCGCGAGTGTAAAGAGATAATTTGTCCCTAAAGCTGAAAATGTAAACATTCTTTACGTCTCTTGTGGAAACAAACCGTTCCTCGTGAGGACAAACTGCTTTGAGGTCTGAAATGGGTTCGCTGAAGGTCTTGGGTTCAGTAAAGCAGTGGGAACAAAGCAGGGGAAAAAGATATCAAAACAGAGAAGCACGAAGATCGAATGATTCGCCAAAGACCACAAACAATGGAGTCGCCGTGTTCTTCCTGGACTTCCATACTTCGATATCCTCCCAGTGCCAAAAGGTTGTCAGGCGCAGCGATCAGAGATGCGGTCGACGGGATGTGAGATACATCTGGGAGGCAGATGTGAGTTCGACAGGCCAGGCTCTGCTTCACGGTCTCTCCTCCGCCTGTTAAACCTACGCCCTGCTCAGCATGGAGGACTGGTGGATTGGACCGGTCCAAAGTCTTGACCTCTCCTTAGCGAAGAGGCGGTCCAGGAGTGGACCACCTCTTCTTGGTGATGGGCGATAGGCGGCCAAAAATAGGGTCAGTCCAAAGTCTTGACCTCTCCTTAGCGAAGGGGTGTTCCAAAAACGGACAGTCCAAAGTCTTGAACCCTCCATTGGGAAGGGGTGGTCCAGAAGTGGACCAGTCCAAAGTCTTGACCTCTCCTTAGCGAAGGGGCGGTCCAGAAGTGGATCAGTCCAAAGTCTTGAACCCTCCATGGCGAAGGGGTGTTCTAGAAGTGGACCAGTCCAAAGCCATGACCTCTCCTTAGCGAAGGGGCGCCCAAAAGTGGATCAGTCCAAAGTCTTGCCATCTCCTTAGCAAAGGGGTGTTCCAAAAACGGACAGTCCAAAGTCTTGAACCCTCTATGGCGAAGGGGTGGTCTAGAAGTGGACCAGTCCAAAGTCTTGACCTCTCTTTAGCAAAGGGGTGTTCCAGAAGTGGACCAGTCCAAAGTCTTGACCTCTCCTTAGCAAAGGGGTAGTCCAGAAGTGGACCAGTCCAAAGTCTTGACCTCTCTTTAGCAAAGGGGTAGTCCAGAAGTGGACCAGTCCAAAGCCATGACCTCTCCTTAGCAAAGGGGTGGTCCAGAAGTGGACCAGTCCAACGTCTTGACCTCTCTTTAGCAAAGGGGTGGTCCAGAAGTAGACCAGTCCAAAGTCTTGAACCCTCCATGGCGAAGGGGTGTTCTAGAAGTGGACCAGTCCAAAGCCATGACCTCTCCTTAGCGAAGGGGCGCCCAAAAGTGGATCAGTCCAAAGTCTTGACCTCTCCTTATCAAAGGGGTGTTCCAAAAGTAGAGAGTCCAAAGTCTTGAACCCTCCATGGGGAAGGGTTGGTCCAGAAGTGGACTAGTCCAAAGCCTTGACCTCTCTTAAGCAAAGGGGCGGTCCAGAAGTGGACTAGTCCAAAGCCTTGACCTCTCTTAAGCAAAGGGGCGGTCCAGAAGTGGACTAGTCCAAAGCCTTGACCTCTCTTAAGCAAAGGGGCGGTCCAGAAGTGGACTAGTCCAAAGCCTTGACCTCTCCTTAGCAAAGGGGCGGTCTAGAAGTGGACCAGTCCAAAACCATGACCTCTTCTTAGCAAAGGGGCGGTCCAGAAGTGGACCAGTCCAAAGTCTTTCAATATCCGCCTCCAAAAAGCCAAAAAAGCCATTAAAAAATATATATATACAGAGGCGCCTGAAGCACCGAAGCGAATATCTTCACTGGCTGATGTGTGTGCTCTCCAAACATTGACGCTCCCCCCTCCTCTTCCTCCCCCTCCCTTTTATTTGGATAGTCTCACTGTGGGATCCGTGCTTATTTTCAACCATAAGTGCCCGGGAGTAATCAAATCCCAAGTGAAATATTTTCTTTGCCGCCAGTATACCTTTTTCTGCCATGCCGCCTTCACTACCAGGGAAGCATCTCTCTCTCTCTCTCTCTCTCTCTGTCTCTCTCTCTCTCTCCCAACCCCCGGGGGTTGGGAGAGAGAGAGAGAGAGAGAGAGTTTACGGAAGATTAGGGAAAACCATGTAAATGACACGACTCCTGCGGAGTCGAGCGAAACGTTAGACGCCAAAAGAGGAAAGTCAGAGAGAGGGAGAGGGAGAGAGAGGGAGGGAGGGAGTAAGAGAGAGAGAGAGAGAGAGAGAGAGACGTCCTGTGGATTATCCCACCAGTTTTAATGAAGGTTGTCAGGATCAAGAAGGCCGACGTCCACCAGAGGATGGAGAGCAAGCGGAAAACTATTATTATATTCCCGCGTCGCTTTCATTGAAAGGGGGAGTTTCCTTGAAGAGGGGGATCGGGGGGAGGGGGGATGAAATGATAGAGGGAGGGAGGGACACACAACCGTCGAGCCCCTCGTACGTTTTAATTTAGTCGGCAGACGGTCCTCTTCTCCTGATTAGCGGTAAATGTCTCTCATTCCGCCGCCCCTACATCCTTCTCTCTCACTCCTCCTCCTCCCTCTCTTTCTTCCCCTCTTTCTTCCCCTCTTTCTCCCGCTCTGTCCGTTGATGAGTCGGTCACCTCGGTGTCAGCGGCGGTGGCTAAGTGGGAGCTGGAGTACTTCCTTAATCAATCCGGCTAATAGAGAGAGGAGCCTGTCCGCCTCACACACACACACACACACTCACACACACACACACACACACACACACACTCACACACACACACACCCAAACACAAACACACACACCCACACACAAACACACTCAAAGACCTGTCAGCTCTCATTCTCAGTCATCCGCCGATTCATTGAGGCATCTAGCTCTCTCTCCCTCTCTCTCTCTCTCTCTCTCTCTCTCTCTCTCTCCTCTCTCTCTCTCTCTCTCTCTCTCTCTCTCTCTCTCTCCCCCTCTCTCTCTCTCCCCCTCTCTCCCTCTCTCTCTCGCCCTCGTACACAAAGGCGGAGGAAGTAAACAGACTTGACACATCGCTGTTGACACACCTGCGTGGCCACGGCGGCACATCGAGGATAGATTAGCAGCACGGTGGCAGGAAATTATGAAGCGCACACACACACACACTCTCACACACACACACACACACACACACACTCGCCATGCCAGACAGCTGGGAATGCCATGCATGCAGGCGATCCAATAAAGGAGAGGACGCGGTCGAGAAGAGCCGTGATGCTCCTTTCAACACGTCTCGGCGATATTGTCATGTGTGTGTGTGTGTGTGTGTGTGTGTGTGTGTGTGTGGAAGAGGAAGACGACCCCCAGACGAGGTCCACCAGCACATTCCTGCCCCTGATGTCGGTACCCGTCCACATCTGTCGTTCCTCAATGTGTTTCCTAAGTCCCGCCTCCTTCCCCTCCCCCTCTCTGTGGCTCCTCCCCCTCGTCTCCCAGCTTTGTTTTTCTCTTCCACGTCTTCACGCCAACATCTTTCCTCTGGTTTCATCCATCCAGGTGTACTCGAAAGTGGAAGCCGAAGTAAAGTTTCCCAAGATGCAACACGATTGATAAAGCTTTGCTAATCCCACTCTGAAGCTCTAATCCCGCGTGTTCCTTTCTGTTAGCGTTAGCGGCTAACGCTAGCCCCATGGCGTCGGCACAATGTGTGCGTTGCAAAAATATTGCATTGAAAGACGTAAAGATGATGTAATCCACAACGGGTAACCCTGAGCCGGAGGGAGAGACTCTGAAGAAGAAGTGGTCTATTTTATTGCGTCGCTAAACTTCTGCGTTCAGATTTCTTGCTTTTTATTACATTTCTGTAAAAAACAAGTATATATTTTTCTTTATTCGGGATCAGATTCCCGTTAACCCGTCGGTATGTGAGTGGTGATGTCATAAGTGTGTGAGTGGTGATGTCATAAGTGTGTGAATGGTGATGTCATCATTGTTTGAGTGGTGATGTCATCAGTGTTTGAGTGGTGATGTCATAAGTGTGTGAGTGGTGATGTCATCAGTGTGTGAGTGGTGATGTCATAAGTGTGTGAGTGGTGATGTCATAAGTGTGTGAATGGTGATGTCATCGGTGTTTGAGTGGTGATGTCATAAGTGTGTGAGTGGTGATGTCACCAGTGTGTGAGTGGTGATGTCATCAGTGTGTGAGTGGTGATGTCATCAGTGTGTGGGTGGTGATGTCATCAGTGTGTGGGTGGTGATGTCATCAGTGTGTGGGTGGTGATGTCATAAGTGTGTGGGTGGTGATGTCATCAGTGTGTGGGTGGTGATGTCATCAGTGTGTGGGTGGTGATGTCATCAGTGTGTGGGTGGTGATGTCATCCGGCTGCAGGTCCATATAAAGCTTCTCGTCTTCTGGCCGCCGGTGACTTCCTGCAGGAACTCCCCGAGCCTCGGAGGTTCTCCAACCTTACGGAGGCTTTGGGAACAAATGAAGAACGTTGGTGAGAAGATTTATGGAGGTTTACGGTTCCCCGTCGCTTTATGGACTGAGGAAGAGGCCGCTCGCGCCTCCTTCTCGCTCCTCCTGGCTCCTTGTGGCCCAGGTCCTCAGGTCCTCCAGTCTTTGCTCGTCCTCTCTCCTTTCCTCTCTCCTCTCTCCTCTCTCCTCTCCCCTCTCTCCTCTCTCCTCTCTCCT
>CM070099.1:1957878-1980378 GCA_036178185.1 Liparis tanakae
TGGGAAAAAAGAGCTGCGACCCCCGGAGAGGTTTCATTCGTCTGCAGCACCACGTGAAGGATCGGGGGGGGGGGGGGGGGGGGGTCAAGCAAGTATTATTAAGAGTATTCTGGACCCTGTTTGGCAGCGCGCTGGTCTAATAAACAAGCGGGGGGGGGGGGGGGTGGAGCCAGAGCGCTGGACAGAATCAGGAAATTGTTCAATAAGGGAAAGTGCACCAGGACTTTTTAAACTTTAGAGAGTGTTAAAGAGCTTTAGAGGCGGCGAGGTACAGAAGACCTGAGCCCTATGACATCATCCTATGACATCATCGCCCGGCAGCGCCACGCCAGAACCATGTCGTAAAAACTCTGGGTTCTTTAAAAGGTTTTTAAAATGTTGATTTATTATTATTATTATTATTATTATTATTATTATTATATATAATTAAAGCTTTTTATTCAATTATTTCATGGATTTGTGATGTAATTCAATATTGACGTTGTATACATAATATATAATAATACGTATATAGTATATAAAACATGTATAATATTTAATACATGTATAATATATAAAAACATAAATAATATATAAAACATATATAACATAATAAATACATAATATATAATATATATAACATATAATAAATATAATATATATATATATATATATATAATATTCTACATATATAATGCATGACTCTGTGTTTGTTAATTAAAATATAATAAAACATGGTTTACATTTGAAGCCCTCCTTCACAAAATCTACATTTCTTAAAAGTTTAAATCAAATTTGCGTGTGGAAGTAACACAATTACAGAAATGAAGGTCAGGGGGAAATAATAAAATATTGCGTAATTGTTGACCTGAGCTCCTCATACGGTGTGTGTGTGTGGGGGGGGGGGGGGTGGGGGGGGTCTCTGGTCACGCTGACTCTGCTGCGTCTCCTGAACACACCACTAACTCTGGGCCAGAATCACAACCTAATTCACACACTCATAAATCTTCTCCCCCGGGCTGCAGCCCCATCATCCCAAAACACACACACACACAGACCTACACACACCTACACACACACACACACACACACACACACACACACACACACACACACACACACACGTAGTGCTTTATCATAAACTACTGCGGGAGGATATTCATAACAATTCATTTCAATGCCTTCCCAGAGCCAAAGTTCGGGGGGGGGGCTTTGAAGTTTGAGTGGAAGTGAACGAGGGGGTGGAGTTTAATTTCTCTTTGCTCGCCGGCTGCCAAACTCCACGAGGACTTCATTCAGAAAGCATTCAGACGGCCATAAAAACCAAAAGCCCGCGGAATAACACCACGTAATGAGGGGGGGGGGGGGGGGTCTGCATGTGAGGTCACCACGGAGAACGTCAGGAAAAAGATTTTTAATAAGCCAAAATTGCTAAATTGATGAAAGAAAAGGTTATTATCTTCTTCTTCTTCTTCTTCTTCTTCTTCTTCTTCTTCTTCTTCTTCTTCTTCTTCTTCTTCTTCTTTTCTGAAGTCAATGACGCATCTTTAAAAATAAAAACATGTATCAAGACGTTCACAACATCATCAACGGCCACGCGGGGAGAGGAGGGAGCATCATCTGCAGAGGAGGAGGAAGAACAAGAGAGAGGTCCTCCTCCTCCTCCTCCTCCCCCTCCTCCTCCCCCTCCTCCCCCTCCTCCTCCTCTCATCGGGCTCCAGCTCATTAATTGGGTTTGGATGGATCGGAGGTCGATGGCGTCGGTCAGAGGGATTCAACTTTTGAAATCAATTATCTTTGCGTCCGCAGACGAGAGGAGGGAATCAATTAAGGAAATTAAAAGTTGAAACAACGAGTGGAAGGTCTTTTTTTCGGACGAGCCTCTCCGCTTTCATCTCGCCGGGGGGGGGGGGGGGGGGGGGCTTAGGCGCGGAGGATCAGATGGCGCCTTTATCTCGATTCCTTAGAAGAGGGGAGGGGAAAGTTCAGGTAGGGGGAGGGGGGGGGATCTGACCTTTGAACCTTTAGCGATGGACTCACACAGGCTCACCTGGATCGGAACACACACACGCACACACACACGCACACGCACACGCACACACACACACACACACACACCGAGATAAAGCAATGTCCGCTTAATATTATAATTATAATAGAATTATATTTAAAAAACAATGCTATCTGTAAGTAAAGCAACGTCTATGTTTTCCATCTCTAAACACCCCCCCCCTCGCCCCCCCCCCCCCCCTTTCCCCCGATACGAGTGCAGAGCGAGCGGCTGAGTGCAGAGATAGTGGAGGTTAAAGGGACCGCTGTCTCTTTGAAGATGACCCGTCTGTTCTGCCCGGCAACAGACCACACAGGGCGGTCAGTCGATAGCCATCACCGTCCTCTCTGCGGGCGGTGTGTGTGTATGTGTGTGTGTGTGTGTGTGGGGAGGGGGGGGGGGGGGGTCAGAGGTCAGCCGGTGACCAAACAGTAGCACAGGGGAGGATGTGCCTTGAGGGGAAAGGAGTCACGATGCTGCTGGGTGGCAGATGTACATCTAAAACACACACACACACACACACACACACACTGACGCACACACACACACACACGCACATGTACAGACACACACATAAACGCATGCAGAATGCAGCGTCAACACGAGGCGTCACTATCAGGGGAGTCGCCCCCTGGTGGTCAGGAGAGGGATTTAATTGATGTTTTAATGAGCAATAAGTAACATGTCATTAATTAAATGTTTAACAGACACACACACACACACAGGCACACACACACACACAGACACACAAACACACACACACACACACACATACTGGATAAAGGAGCTCTAAAGGAGAGAAAAAATAAACTCCTCCACTCCGTCTCTCCACAAAAGAAGCGAACGGGCTTTGATATCGGCGAGGAGGAGAGCCCCCCCCCACACACACACGCTGCCTCCCCCCCCCACACACACACACACACACAGTCTATTCTCTATGGCGGGGACACGGAGCCATTTCCCAGCTCCGCACTCGAGAGGTTTCTACCAATGGAATGAAAAGAGGGGAAGAGGGAGAGAGGGAGAGAGGGAGAGAGGGAGAGAGGGGCACGGGGTGAGGACGTAAAGGGATACCAGAGTGTGTGTGTGGGGGGGGGGGTGGAGGGGGGGATGAACAGGGGAGAAGCGGCTGAAGAGAAATCATCTCATCCCAAAGTATCTGCACCTGAGAGCAATTTGTCCCCAATTTTGGAGCTTAATCACACCATTGAAGTGTGTGTATGGAAATACCGACGCACACACACACACACACACACACACACACACACACACACACACACGGAGCGGGTCTGGAGGGAGTTAGACACGCAGATGATGTCTTTCTGGGAAAGCTGCAGGGGTCTTTGAAGAGATACCCAGCTCTCCACCTCTCTGCACGCGAGACGGTGGGGCCCGTGTGTGTGTGTGTGTGTGTGTGTGTGTGTGTGTGTGTATGTGTGTGTGTGTGTGTGTGTGTGTGTGTGACCCTCCTCCTCCATCTCCTGACATGGAGTGTTTTTTTCTTCTCCTCTTTTTCTTAATACTCCACAGACTCTCTTTCATGGTCTGGGCACTAAGCATTCCCCCCTCTCTCTCTCTCTCTCCCTCTCTCTCACCTCTCTCGCCCTCTCTCTCTCCCTCTCTCCCTCTCTCTTTCTCGTCTTTTCCTCCACTCTTTCTTTTCCGAGGGGGAAGTATAGAGCTCGGGCAGAGCTCCTCTTGTGGGCGAGGGGAGGTGTGGAGAGAGAGAATGAGGGGAAAGAAAGAAAGAAAGAAAGAAAGAAAGAAAGAAAGAAAGAAAGAAAGGAGGCCTTTAAAACGCAGTCGTTCTTATCAGTGTGTCGGGTTAGAAGTAGTAAAGTAAAAAGTGCCCACATGATCTGATGAGATGATGGAATGAGCGTGTGAGGATGGAGGGAGGAGGAGGAGGAGGAGGAGGAGGAGGAGGAGGAGGAGGAGGAGGAGGAGGAGGAGGAGGTTTGCGGTGAGGAGAGTTTTCTTAAAGCGCTGCGCTGTTATTGCAACGGGCGGCTCAGGAATGCAACCGCTCACTACCGCGACCAGAAGAGAGCGAGGGAGGGCAAAGGGAGGATGAAAAGAAGGAGAGAGGGAGAGAGAGAGAGAGAGAGAGAGAGAGAGGGGGATTGGTAAACCAGAGTGCGACCAGGCTCACCGCATTATGTCATCGGGGCTTTATGATCCGCTAATAACCGAATCGTACGGAGGACAAACACACTCTGTTTTCAATCAGTTCACTGAGAGATGCTAACCGTGCTAACCCGGCTAACGGTGTGAGCGAGCGGACGTGAAGTCACAGAACGTCTTTCGGGACTACGGATGAACGAATATCCTCCTGGCTGCTTCTGGCACATCAACAGACATCCCTTATCAGATAAAACATTCAAATAAAAATAAGAGTTGTCATTTATTTTGAAATAAAACCTTTTTTTCTTCTTTTAAAGACAATTTAATGACATTTCGAGACAGAAAAATATGTTTTCCCTGTGAACCGCCTGTGACCTCAGAGCTAAACCATTCAGTCAGATCTGGTCATCAGCCGGTGACCTCAAGGTCGTAACATCCACGACCCTGAGGTCACCCCCCCCCCCCTCCTGCATTTTTTAAAAGACATCATTATACGGCTGTAACCAGTTATTTGCGTTATCAATTTAACCTAATTGTTTCTTTTTCAAATATGTGATTAATTACACGCAGTGTATAACATTTTCCAAAAAGTTCAGAGTATTAACAATGATTATTGTTATGAGTGTTAATTATGAAATGCAGGACAGTGAGATGAACTCTGTTTTACTAGAAGTGATGGAATCTTATATTTTATTATTATTTATTTTATTATTATTTTAACCGAAACTACAGAAACTAAAAAATGATTGTTTGGCTAACGAGATTCATCGTCTCAGAACCACTCAGACATCAGACATCAGACATCAGACGTCAGATGTCAGATGTCTGATGTCAGACATACGATATTAATCACTGATAATTCTACAGATTGGACGACGCTGTGATCTGATTGGTTGTTTCTGAACTCAAACACCCCAAACGCTCGACCTCGTTAACCCTGTTAATGTCGTTTGGTCGCTTGGAAAAAACCCGAAGAGCGAAGACGGCGCCGCGGTCCGGTTCCCCACGAGCCGGGACCGCCGGGACCGCCGGGACCGCCGGGACCGCCGGGACCACGTGATGAGACACTTTTAATTAGTGGTCGACACGAGCGGGAAAACACAAGGAGACAAATGACTTGGGAGCGGGAGGGGGGGGGGGCATCCATCAGCCTTGTCTGGGAAGGTCTCTAATTAGCCGGGGCCAATCGGCGGGGGCCGATCCGTCAGACCTTCGGCCAATGGCGGAGCACCGTCCATTAGTCACCCCCCCCCCCCCGTCTGGACGCTCGATGGCCTGGATGATGGAAGGGAGCGAGAGGGCCGGCTTCCAGGGGGGGGGGGGGGGGGCTGGAGTGATGTCGACGTGGAGAAGACGATTAACGGAGATATCGATCCTCTCTACGACGCAAAGAGAGAAGACTCTTCCTCCTCCCCTCCTCCCCGTCCTCCTCCTCGACACTCCCTCAGGCTTCGATGGACGCTGGGAGACAGGGGGGGGAGGCTCAACACCCCCCCCCTCCCCCCCTCCTCCATCAGCCTCTTCTTTTTGCTTCGCGGTGCATCTGCGGTCCAGAGAGCTCTGACCCGGAGCCTCCGTGGCCATAAGATGCGTCATAAATAATAAATATGAAGAAACAATCAGCGGGGGTGGAACACATGATTGAAGGAGAAAAAAAAAAGTGTCAGAAATTAGCGCCATAAAATAGTTGTCTGCGAAGTTTAATGAAGCCGACGCCATCAGCGTGATGTCCGTTAGCGTGGCTCGGCTCAGAGCGCTTTAAGTGTTTCTTTCCGTTCATTAAAAAGAAATCCAGACGAGCTTTTGAGGAACAAAGTGGTGAGGAGGGAATGACACACACACACACACACACACACACACACACACACATGCACACACACACACACGTCATGCCGGCTGCACGGCACCTTGTTTTACAAGATGAAGCTTTTGTGTAAAAGTGTCGTGCCACTACACACTGATGCAGAGCTGTGTGTGTTACACAATGAGATGTTAGTCAGAGTCGTATTGTACACAGGCCAAGAGAAGACGATTGGGAAAAAATTCTGATTTGCAAATGAGATGCATTTGAAAGGTCTGGAAGACTCCTCTGGTTGTATAGAAGTCTCTGCTTCATGTGTTAAAGCTGCATTCTCTCTCCTGACCACCAGGGGGCAAATCCCCTTGTTGTATAGAAGTCTCTGCTTCATGTGTTAAAACTGCATTCTCTCTCCTGACCACCACGGGGCTCCTCTGGTTGTATAGAAGTCTATGCTTCATGTGTTAAAGCTGCATTCTCTCTCCTGACCACCAGGGGGCTCCTCTGGTTGTATAGAAGTCTCTCTAGTGTCTCTACTTCTCTTGATGTGTTCCCTCAGTAAACATGTAAACATGAGTTCATGTCTCAGTCTCTAGCTTCCAGTCTTCTTCTATACAGCATGATGTCATCATTTATACTTTATCGTCATCTAGAGTCAGACCATGAAGCAGGGGGCGCTTTAGGGGCGGGGCTACAGGTGATGGACAGGTCTCTACCAGAGACCAAACAAAGATTGCTTCATACTAGACGTCGACTTGTTATACACACTATCATTTGTTTACGAATAAAAAACCTTTTCATTTTTGCATTTTATTGTTTTAACCTTCTTTATTTACCGAAGACATGCGGAGGCTCAGCTTTCCTGTGCAACAAGGCATTCTTATAAAATGTATACCACTCACTTTCCATTTAATTTCATTAGTGTAATCATTATTTAATGCTGTAGGAGCGGTTGTCGGTGTGTGTGTGTGTGTGTGTGTGTGTGTGTGTGTGTGTGTGTGTGTGTGTGTGTGTATGTGTGTGTGTGTGTGTGTGTGTGTGCCGTCTGACGGCCGCTCTCACGCCCAGAGAAATCATTTAGAAAGCAATTACTTTATTACGCCCAAAGTGATGCCAAGGGGCAGGAATGAGGGCCAAACTATTTAAAACAAAGACTTTTAAATGAGAAAATAAGGAAAAGAACGTGAGGAGGAAAAGAAAAGTAAAACGTGAAGAGAAACAAAAGTAAAATGAGTCATTTTTCAAAATAAAACATGTTTTTTTCTTGGCTCCGTTCCAGCCGCACACTGAAACACGACACACTTTATTAAACATCCTCTCAGTCACATGTGCACACGCACATGATCGCTCCCTCGTACCCTATGTTCAGACACTTTCTCTCTCACACACACAGGTCCATTAACGACGACCTACAGCCACTCGGCCCGATACCGGCAGAACCTCCGAGTCCACGAAACACGAGTACATGAGCGGGGAATTAATGCAAATCTGTTTAGCATCGGAGGAACAGACGTCTCCGTGGAAAGTTGGGCAAAACTTTGTGAGATGTCTGTCTGAGTCAGAGAAAAAAAGGAGATTGTTAAGATGGAGGCAGCTGAAGCCACAACGCCCAACGCCAGTTAGCCGTCCGTTAAATACCCGGGATGTGACGGGAGACGCGCCACGTTTTATTATGGGAGTCCAGAGAGAACTGAGGGGGGTGTCCCTCAAGGCTTCGTCTTGGGGTCCCTGAAGGCTTCATCTTGGGGTCCCTCAAGGCTTCGTCTTGGGGTCCCTGAAGGCTTCGTCTTGGGGTCCCTCAAGGCTTCGTCTTGGGGTCCCTCAAGGCTTCGTTTTGGGGTCCCTCAAAGCTTCGTCTTGGGGTCCCTCAAAGCTTCGTCTTGGGGTCCCTGAAGGCTTCATCAAGGGGTCCCTCAAGGCTTCGTCTTGGGGTCCCTCAAGGCTTCGTCTTGGGGTCCCTGAAGGCTTCGTCTTGGGGTCCCTCAAGGCTTCGTCTTGGGGTCCCTGAAGGCTTCGTCTAGGGGTCCCTCAAGGCTTCGTCTTGGGGTCCCTCAAGGCTTCGTCTAGGGGTCCCTCAAGGCTTCGTCTTGGGGTCCCTCAAGGCTTCGTCTAGGGGTCCCTCAAGGCTTCGTCTAGGGGTCCCTCAAGGCTTCGTCTAGGGGTCCCTCAAGGCTTCGTCTAGGGGTCCCTCAAGGCTTCGTCTTGGGGTCCCTTAAGGCAGCTGGTCAAGATACACGGGGGTTCGAGTTCAACATGTTTAGGAAAGTATCGACATGCTAAGCTAAGCTAAGCTAAGCTAGCCGGCCGGCCACAGCCGGGATTGATTTTTAATCAAAATCAAGAAAGAAAGAATAAAAAAAAGAAAAGAGGTTTTCTTTGTTCCCCTAAAGTTGGAGGAAAAAGAAAGAGAGAAAAAGCTCTTTTTGTTTGGGGATATTCATTTCATGTTATGGAGAGAAAAGATATCAAAACAACGTCTTACTTCTTGGCAAGACGACTCAAATCGGAGCCGCCGGCGGCAACTCTCGGATCGAAGAAAGGAAGGACGAAAAGAGAGAGAGAGAGAGAGAGAGAACAAACCCTCGTCTCAGGTTTACTGCCTCGGAGCGGGATCGAAATACAAGATACTTTGTCGAGTGTGTCGCGTCGGTTTATCCCCTCCGCTATACGAGCGCTAGTAAAGACGGAAGAAAGGGAGGGAGAGGAAGAAAAAAACAGAAGAGAGCGATGGCAAAGAAGAAAAGAGAGAGAGAGAAAGAGAGAGAGAGAGAGTAATTCAATTTCATCTGCACTAAAAGGCCGAGCGTTGGCACCGGCTAGTGATTCGCCTCGTTAGCTCCCTACCTCTCTCGCGCCAGCTAACGCATATTTCACTCGTGAGTAATGCGGAAGATTGGAGAGTTTTTTTGTTGCCCTCCTCCCTTTGTTCCTCCTCCTCCTCCTCCTCCTCCTCCTCCTCCTCCTCCTCCTCATCGTCCTCCTTTTCTTCTTCTCCTCTCTCTTATCTGCTCATCGGCCCAAATCGCTCTCCGACAAGTTTCCAGCTTTTCATTTGAAGTGCAGATAAGAATCTCAGAGCCGCTGTCGGATAGTTTCTTTTCTTTACTCCTTTCTTATCAGGGAACGAGTGGGATTTGAAACAAATGTGTGTGTGTGTGTGTGTGTCTTCAATAGGTTATTGCAGCAGCTCCAGGAAGTGTAAAAGGATCAGCGACATTAAATGGCCGACAGGTTCAACGATCAGATCCCCCTCGAGACAAACCCGGGCAATTAAGAGGGAAACACTCACACACTCACACACACTCACACACACACACACACACACACACACACACACACACACTCACACATGACCAACTCCCAGATACACTGTGTATTCCACTTGTGTCTGAAACAAAAAAAGAAAGCAAGCAAAGCCAGATGCACATACGCTCACACTTAAGTCACACCCACACATGGACCGCAGGCACGCACACACACACACACACACACACATACACACACACACACACTCACACACACACTTCTCACCTCGTCACCCTGCGGGCTTGTTAAAAGGCCGTTTGCAGCGGGCAGTAAAGCGGCGCTGCGAGTCAGGTAACAAATTGGCGGGGCTGTTTTTCTTTCTCTTTTCCTCTCATTGATTGTGTGAGTCGGTGTTTTTCACCCGTCGGGTGGAGCGTGAACGAGAGGGGAGTGATGCCCCCCCCCCCCTCCCTCATCACTCCTCTCTCTTGCTCTTCATCCCTCTGTGTTGTGTGTCTCTTCCCTCTCTCTCTCCGCCCCGGGGGCCCGGCCGCCACATCGCTAATCGGTTACGCTCGCCTCCTTCCTTCCCTCCTCATTCGCGCTGTCATCGCGGTGCTTCCTCCCTCCCTCCCTCCCTCTCTCTCTCTCTCTGTCTCTGTCTCTCTCTCTCTGTCTCTGTCTCTCTCTCTCTGTCTCTGTCTCTCTCTCTCTGTCTCTGTCTCTCTCTCTCGACTCGCTCCGTCGCCGCGTTTCATTTCTCAAAAAAGTTGTAAGAAGCAGAGTTTTTAAAAATGGAGGGAAGAAGAGACGAGAGACGAGTAAAGAATAAACAAACAACACCGATGGGTGTATTGGTGTAAGTCGTACGTATATAAACTTTAATGATGCGTTATTTTATTTAGTCTACTGTTGTCGTAACGCCGTAAACTCACATATCCAGCTGCCGTTGAGGAGCGGGAGCATTTATTTCTGTAGTCACGTTCCTTTTTAGCTTTTATTTTGAAAAATATCTTTAGGTATTTCACCGATAAATTCAGTTTGGTGCTAGAAATTAGTTTGGTCTCCTAATATCTATATATATATATATAGTGTTTAAAAAAAGTTTTAAACACGTGATTGACGGTATAACAAAATATGAAATAATAAAGGACAAAATGAAGGGGTTCAGGCATGAACTTCCTCGTTATATTATTTAACCTAGAATGAGTGAATTTAAATTCAACCGGCCTCCAGGGTTAAAGTCCTGTTTGTTTGACCCACACCAAGCTTGTCCTGGGGTCCCTCAGGGTTGCGTCCTGGGGTCCCTCAAGGCTCGAAAATGCAGTAAACTATTACTTGAAATAATGAATTAGTGCTGATGTAAAATAGCATTAATTCAACCATCCTGACTAAAGATCATTTAACTATTTACAGTTGCATCATGATAAAAATCAACCCTTCATTGCAGACGTATAAATGTACTTTATAAAAGACAAAAAGCCTCGAACCCAAATGATCCAGATGATTCGGCAATTTCGGGAAAGCCCAAGTGAGTCTCTTCAACAGCCTTTAAAAAAGAAGAAGAGACCAAGACAAGAGGATGAAGTATTTACTGTATGATTTAATCAATACTCAAATCCTCCAGACGGACATGAAGAGGGAACAGAGTGCGTTCAGCCCGCTGGTTACGGCTCTGGAGAGCGGTGCGCCACAACAAAAGCTCTGCAGTAACGAGGGGTAATTTGGCCATAAAACCCTAAATGGACTCGTAGAGAGAGAGAGAGAGGGAGAGAGAGAGAGAGAGAGAGAGAGAGAGAGGGAGAGAGAGAGAGGAAACCAGAGAAGAAAGAGCTGAGACTGAAATGTTAAGACTTCACCATGGCACCATTTCCTGACGGGCAATCACAGGCTGTCGGTCCGAGCTCCGCTCACTCTTCAGTGTTGCATGTGTGTGTGTGTGTGTGTGTGTGTGTGTGTGTGTGTGACTGGAAGCCAACCCCCTAAACACCTATATGATTGCAGCCTGGTGCCTCTTCTCTTTTTTTTACATCCGACTGCATGTCCAGACGGGGCATGACTGCCACCCCGACCCCCCCCCCCCCCCCCCCCACGGCCGGGCTGAGGACGCGGCTGATTGGACGCAGCGCTGACAGATGGACGGACAGACAGCAACGTGTAGTCAGGAGACACTCCTGAATCCAATTATGCAGGCCTCTCTCTCTCTCTCTCTCCCTCTCTCTCCCTCTCTCTCTCTCCCCCTCTCTCTGTGGTTGTTGTTCTTTCTCTCAACGCTCGCCACCAGACTTTCCCCTCAGTCCGCCTCTACAATTCATCACCGTGAACAGCATCGTCAATTGGGCAAATATGAATACCATCCACAACCCTGTATCCTTCCCTACACACACACACACACACACACACACACACACACACACAGATGACATGATGTAGCTGCAGCCCATCATTCTGTGCTCTGACCCTGCCACGGTGGAACATAAAACACTCTATTTAAAGGGCATAAGTAGCTTTTACAGCAGTGAACGTCAACATGGCACAAACACGTCGTTACGGCGCTCTGAGGACACGTGAGGGTCATGGGTCAACATGTGTTCATGAGAATGTATAGAAGTCTACGCTGCATGTGTTGAAGCTGCATTTTCTCTCCTGACCACCAGGGGGAGACTCCTCTGGTTGTTTAGAAGTCTATCTTAATGCTGCGTTCTCTCCACTGACCACCAGGGGGCTCCTCTGGTTGTATAGAAGTCTCTCTAGTGACTCTACTTCTCTTGATGTCTTCCCTCAGTAAACATTGTAAACATGAGTTCATGTCTCAGTCTCTAGTTTCACGTCTTCTTCTATACAGCATGATGTCATCATTTATAGGGGCTTTAGGGGCGGGGCTTAAGGTGATTGACAGGTCTCTACCACGTCGTTTTACCATTTTAAACTGTTTTTTTTTTACTTTCTGAAAACCCTCACCCTCATTTCTGGTAGCATGAAAACAAGATGTCCCTCAAACCGATGGTCGATGTCGCGCCGTCCTCTTCCTGTGTGAACAGTCTCGTGGTCACGGCGGTTAATAAAAAGTTGCTCAAGGACAGAAACAACAACAGTTCCTCTTGTCGTGTACCCGTCAGCTTGTTTTTCTTCCGATGTGTGGGCAAGGACGGAGTTTAGGGGAGCAGATGGCGGCGGAGCGACACGAGAGCGAGGAGGCGCTAGTCGGGCGTCTCGTCTCGGGGAGTTGAGACTTCACGTCTCTCCAAATTGGATCCTGTGGCAGCTCCATCTCACAGCCCTTTCTACTCGAGACGCTGCCTCGATATGCGAGCGCTCCTATTTTGCATGTGTCATTCGGTGCGAACTTCGCCTATGGGTGGTGATGAGTGTGTGTGTGTGTGTGGGGGTGGGGGGTGGGGGGCGTGAAAGGAAACGAGGAAGCCGCGGCGCTCGAGGAGTCGCTTCACGTCTCTCTCCGAACGGGAATCGCTCGTCTCCAGATCTCTTTGGCATATTGTTCCCCGTGCCGCCCGGCTTGCCAAGTCAGGATTATTCTCCGGCGGCGCTCGGCTCCCGCGGCCTCGTCTTCGCTGGGATACGACGGCGTGCTTCGGGTTGCACGCCGTTGGGGGCGGCGGGCGGGCGGCGTTGTCTGGGTCTGATTGTCCTTCCTTTGAGCAATCAGGAAGGCTTGCGAGGTGGCGTGCGTCCAGATCCAATCATCAACGCTCCAACGCACTTCTTCATGACGAGCTGTATGTCTTCTGAGCGGCGAGCGTGTCGGCTGAGCGGGTTGTCGAGCACGTGAACGACGCCACGCCGCTCAGCTTCCTGCGGACCGAAACGTGACGTCTCCTCCCCAATTAATGTGTCCCCGTGTCCCGGAGGAGGAGAAACAGAGCGGTGAGCGGAGCGGGCCGAGGAGGCCGGTCCGAACAGCCGGCGCAAAGATTAACGACCTCGGAGAGATTTGTTCCGGTATTAACGAGAGAGATGACGGGGGGCGTTAGCATGAGAGTGAGAGCAGGAGGGCTCGGCTAACGCTCACCGAGGACATTTACAATCTATTAGCAGTTTACGAGACGACTTTGTGGCAGCTCTGGGATCTGTTTCTATGTCGGAGGGGGGGGGGGCTTGTTAGCCGAGGCTTTGTTTGTGTAGCTGGAACAAGTGAACAAGTGTATATATACATGAACGTGTATATATATACCTATATACTACCCTTCAAAAGTTTGGGGTCACTTCGAAATGTTCTTATTTTTCCAATCACTGTTTTGATCAATGAAGGTAACATTAAATGAATCATAACTCTCTACATAGTTAATGACTATTCTCTGGTGTTGATGAAGTCTCTCCAGAGGTGTGTAGAGGCCCATCTCCATGTTCTAGTGGTACATTGTGTTATTGCCTTAGAAGACGAGCGGAGGGGTAGAAAACCCTTGAAGACCCTTTTTACGTGAGCGCAGCTGAAAACAGTCATGCTGCTGAGAGAAGCTGTAAAACTGGCCTTCCTTTGAGAGACAAGTTTAAAGAACTACATTAATATTTACAATAAAAATCATTATTTATAACCTCGTCAACGTCTTGACTAGATTTTATATTCATTGTATATTCATTTGTTAAATCAAAGTGTGAGTTCTCATGTAAAAACAAATTGGTTAAATTTCGGTATCAGGGTTGAGATTGGAGAGGGAGTTAGTGAATATGAGTATGTCAGGGTCGATCAGAGGCGAAGACAACACTGACTTGTTTTAATTCACGTCTGCAGCTTCATTGACTTACTTTGAGCCGAAGCACGACGCCGTTAATGAACCGTACCACGTGGTCCTTGTCTTATTTGTTTGGTTTAAATTCACGTGTTTAACGATGCGTTTAAAAGCACGATCGTAATTGCGGGAGGAAATACGCGTCCCCGTCGACATGTAATTAAGAAAGCCACAAAGCGTTATGGGATTAGCTTCATGGCGTTAACGTCATCGCAAAGGCGAGAAGTGAAACCGCTAACGCCTGCAAAGGAAACAACAACTGCTCTGAAATCAAAGAGTTTAAGAAACACAACTGGAGACGACTGCCAGTGAGCGTGATCCTCTCAACCCATGAACCGTCCTCACATAGTCAATAGTCATTGAATACTGAGGGAACAGTCATTGAAAATTCATGGTAATCCATTGGATTTCACAAGATTAGACTTTGACTAGTTTGGAGTCGCCTGCACCTTTAAGACCTCGTTTACACGATGGGAAAACACGTATACGTTCATGTGTTTTGGCTTTTCACTTACACAGAAACTGAGGTTTTATCACGGAAAACGATCATTTCTAAAAACTCCGGCCAAAGTGGAGATTTCTGAAAACTCTGTTTTAATGTTTGCGTGTGAACGAGGTCAAACAGGGTTTTAGGTAGTCAAACGTCACAGTGTGCGACTAAAGATGCTTTACATCACGTGAGCGTCCTATGGGACGTATGCGGACGGCGTATTTATGCGGGTTCATAGAAACAGAAACTTTTTTGAAAAGGACCTTGTGTGTACGACGTTATTTTTGAAAACGGAGGGGCAGAAATATTTGTTTCTGTAAATACCGGCTATGTGTACATGTGGCCTCAGTGAACAAGCAACAGAAAACAGGATCTGAGTCGTTTGTTTCCCACGTTGGACGTCTGAGGTTTGAGGTTAGATTAGACAATGACTAGTCTAGGAGCCATTTTCTTGTGTTTTTGTTACTTTGGACCTCCCACCACTAGGTGGGGCAAGTTTGCTTCAAGGTGTTGTTTGTCCCTCCTTAACGGGAGGCCAGGTGTTGCTGATTGACGGAAAGTGAGCCAGGTCTGTAGGTAAAGACTGAAGTTAAGGATTGTTAATAAAACCACAGGAGAAGTTAGCAGGACTTTTGGTCTTACTAAAAAGGCGTCTAAACTTCCGACAATGCGCAGCCAGTAGTGCCACGTTGAACAGGTAACGGGGCACGAGAACTAGTTTGGAGTCGCCTGCACCTTTAAGTGAACTAGCAAAAACCAGGATTTGAGTCTTTTGTTTCCCATGTTGGACATCTGAGGTCTGAGGTTAGATTAGACAATGACTGGTGTAGGAGACATTTTCTTATGTTTTTGTTACTTTGGACCTCCCACCACTAGGTGGGGCAAGTTTGTCCCTCCTTAACGAGGTGAAGTGGGAGGCCAGGTGTTGCTGATTAACGAGAGCTAACAGTTTTGGACCGTGGTAATGTGAGCCAGGTCTTAAAACCACAGGAGAAATAATTGGGACTCTTGGTAAAAAGGCGTCTAAACCTCCGACAGTGAGCGGCTAGTAGTGCCCACGTTAAACAGGTAACGGGGCACGACAACTAGCTGCACCTTTTTAAGTGAACTAGCAAAAAACAGGATCTGAGTCTTTTGTTTCCCGTTGGACGTCTGAGGTCCGAGGCTCCCTCCACCGGGGCTCCGACAGGTAAACGCCATGGACGAACATTTTTCCGAGAGTCGGCACATCTCGGCCTCGGAGATGACGGCGAGGCCTGGCTTCTGTCGGCAGACAGGAGGGACGGGGGTCAAAGGTCAGCCAGGAAGTTATGGAGCGATGCTGTCGGGGAGATGGAGGGACAGACGCAGAGGGAGGGAGGAGATGAAAGGAGGAGAGAGAGATTGATGGAGGCGCCTGATGCTGACGGGGGAAATGTTTTTTTTAAACATAGATGGAGAGTGAGGGAGACACGAGGAATGCCCCGTGACCCGCGAGGGTCAGAACAGACGTCTGGTGGTGTGTGGAGACACCGGAGACGGCAAGGTAAAGACTTTTAACATGCGGTAGGAGAAAAACATGTTGCGCAGGTAAAGAGATCCGCATGGAGCAAAACACGAGATATGGAGACATTTTGGCTTCCTGGATGAAGAGTACAGGTGTCACGGATAAAGATGAAGGACGGCTGGAGCCCGTTTCACGTCTTTGATATCGGCTTCCTGTCGTCGCCTTCAGTCACTCTCACCGGCAGAGAGGTTATTGGTAACACCTGGGTGCTTCTTTCAAGAGGACCGCTTTGGGAGGAGGAGGAGGAGGAGGAGGAGGAGGAGGAGGAGGAGGAGGAGGAGGAGGAGGAGGAGGAGGAGTGTATATGAATTATATCACATGACATGATTTATGTTGAGCACATTGACACTTATAGTTATTAAGATGTGAACAGACATTGTTTGTGTTTGTGTGTGTGTGTGTGTGTGTGTGTGTGTGTGTGTGTGTGTGTGTGTGTGTGTGTGTGTGTGTGTGTGTGTGTGTGTGTGTGTGTGTGTGTGTGTGTGTGTGTGTGTGTGTGTGTGCTCGTGTTTGTTCGTTAGCTGCTAGGCTCCTGACTCACGAAGACAGAAGGTGGACATCTTGTGTCCTCGGTTGTGTTTTTAATCTCCGTGACAAGGAGCTGTGACTATGAAACAACAGCCTCCAGGGGGCGGAGCCTCCAGGGGGCGGAGCCTCCAGGGGGCGGAGCCTCCAGGGGGCGGAGCCTCCAGGGGGCGGTGCCTCCAGGGGGCGGAGCCTCCAGGGGGCGGAGCCTCCAGGGGGCGGAGCCTCCAGGGGGCGGAGCCTCGAGCCACAGAGGAACCAACACCAGAGCTGTGTTTACAAGAAAGACTTCAGACTATTTCCTTCCAATAAGTTACAGGAAATGAAACACGCCGAGGAGGAGGAGGAGGAGGAGGAGGAGGAGGAGGAGGAGGAGGAGGAGGAGGAGGAGGAGGAGGAGGAGGAGGAGGAGGAGTTATTTAATTCAGGTCTTTATTGCCGACAGCCTCTAACGGGATGTGATGTCTGTAACGTGCCGGGGGGGTTTCACCGTGAGGCTGAGCGTGTGGAGCGCTCCCCCCCCTCCCCCCCGCCGCCTCGTGTACCGCACACAACACACAACACAACACACACAACACACAACACACAACACACAACACACCGGTTCATAAGCAGAGAGCCGCCATTATCAATCACCTTCACACTCACATTTACCAGGGAACAGTGTGTGTGTGTGTATGTGTTTATGTGTTTCTGTTTGTGTGTGTGTGTCTGTGTTCTTGTGTGTTTGTGTGTGTGTCGGGGGGGGGGGGGCGGTCAGTGTGTGTATGTATGTGTTTGTGTGTGTGGGGGGTTCTGTGTGTGTGGGGGGGTCTGTGTATGTGTGTGGGTCTGTGTGTGTCTACGTGTGTGTGTGTGTGTGTGTGTGTGTGTGTGTGTGACGAATGAGATCAGCCAGCTGTCTGAGGGAAACACACACACACACTCAGTTTCTCCCACACATGCATAACGGAGGAACTCTGACAGACTTTAATACTCACATACATGAACCTTCAGTACACACACACACACACACACACACACACACACACACACACACACACACACACACACACAGACACAACAGACAAACAAGCCATCAGCAACACTCATTGCCAGAGAAGTCTGGTATTTCCTGCCCCGCTGACACATATTCACGACACACACACACACTCACACACACGACCCCCCCCCTGACAGATGTGCGGAGGACGTTTACAGTAGTGCTCAAACTTAAGCGTTGTTGATTTAACACTTAGGGGAACACGCCGGGCGAGAGTATTATCCCTCGCCTCCTCGGCGATAATAGATATCTCTCCGAGGAGAGAGAGACGCGTTCCTCCTGAGGGGCGTCCTAAAGCGATACGACTCGAGGGGATCTGAACGGGCAGAACGTAGGAAACATACGAAGTCCAACAAGTTTCCTTTCAGGGATACCTGACCTCGTGTTTTGCTAACTTACGTTTCTTTCCTTCCCACAAATAACTCTATTTTTGTGTTTATCTTTGACTTAACACAACATGTTGGAGCGGCGGTGAGAGAGGAACGTAATCTGATCCGCTGAGGGTGGCGACTAAACATGAAAATGACCGTAATGCATTGTGAGTACTTGCCGCGGGCCAAATCGGCATCATGGCCGCCCTCTTAAAGGGCCGGACACACTTTATAAACTCCTGGAACATCTTGTTAAATAACTCTCTTTGCATTCATTCTTTTTTTATTTGAGTGTAGAAATATTTGTGCGTGAGAAAATGTCTCTTAATATTACAACGTACATCCGTTTAATCCTAAACTTTCAAAATAAAAGCACGGGATATTTTTAGAAAAGGTGATCACGTGTCTTTAAAGTCGCAAGGGGCCTCATAAAACAATGCGGTGGGCCGGATTTGGCCCGCGGGCCTCGAGTTTGACAACTACGCTCCAGACCACACCCCTCAACAAACAGCCACCAGATAGAACCAACGAGACTCTTCCGCTAGCTCATCTTTTTTAGGATTTGCCGTTTTCCCGCCAGAGACACAAACACACAACACGCAAGGCCGTTTGAATGTCCGTCTTCTTCACGGGTTAGTAAATAACTCGTGAACCGGTAACCCTGTCAGCTCGGGAACGACCGTCCAGTAAATCTACTTCCTGTCGAGACACAAACCAAAAACGCTGACTCATCCCTCGGCGACGATGACGATGACGATGATGATGATGATGATGATGATGATGATGATGATGATGATGATGATGATGATGGGAGGCGACTTCCCCGTAAAGGTTATCAGCCCTCTTATTACTTTTCTATTAAGCGGTACACGGAACAAGATTATCGCTCGTCGCAAGAGCGTGTCAGATCGCGACTCGCCGCTAACGGGGGAACGTGACGCTAACGGGGGAACATGACGCTAACGGGGGAACATGGGCGCTAACGGGGGAACATGACTCTAACGGGGGAGTCACTTCTCGCTAATTGTCGCCTGTCGGGCGAGAGAAGGGCCGTGGAAGACGTTCGTGTTACGGATGTTTGAAGGTTTCACCGAGATCCATAAAAGGTCAAACCTTGGAAAGAGATCCACAGAATGAAGAAATATAATTTAAATTAAGAAGCATAAATGTAAGTCTCTAATACCTCTGACTGTTAAGAATACACATTATATTGATGTTTGATAAAAGTCTCAACAAATATTTTGCTTTAATTTTTTATTTGAAAAACGTTATTGATATTTACAGGCAGGAAGTAATATATATTGTTCTGTCCATCCTGGGGAGGGAAGCTCCTCTGTTTCTCTCCTGGAGGGTTTTTCACCTTTTTCCCTCTTTATCCCCTTTCTTCTATTTCTTCACAAATGAACAACTCTTAAATACATTTGTCAGAAGTAAATGATAATTAATGTGAACGATTAACAAATAAAAACATGACCTTCACTACAATTTAGAGATATTCAAAATGCACTAGTCGGCTATTTAGTGGACATATTAAAAAGGTTTTTATCTCTTCAGCTCGTGTTAACGAGACTTTATTTCAGGCGATAAAATACTAGCTCACTTCCAGGGTGGAGGGACTCATTCCTCAGACTCCCCTAAGGGAAAACATTCTCTTAAACGTGTAGAAAATGTGTATTTGTGGCGTTTCTATTGAGTCATTTTAGTGTTTTTTGTTGTTTCTGTTGGCAGAATACTCAGACGTGCTAAGTAAAGCTCTGACGCCGATGACATTTATTAATAATAGCAAACAGTCGATCATCGCTCGTGTTTCTGTGGCTGAAACCCCCGAAGAGAGAGAGAGAGAGAGAGAGAGAGAGAGAGAGAGAGAGAGATTTGGCTACATCCTTGATCCACAAACACAATCCTGACTGCAGATTGGCACACACACACACACACACACACACACACACACACACACACACACACCTGCGATGATTTCCCCCCGGACTCCGTGTCCTCCACAGTGGAACACGTGTCATTTATATGCCGCCCCTCCAGCGGCCGACAGCAGGGCGATGGGAAACACTCGTCTCCCATCACGCCCCGACAGGTGTCCCTGCACACACACACACACACACACACATGCGAACGCAGACGTCAATACTGAATATTTACATATTCAAACATAATCCGATTAATAAAACATGCATACGACATTCTCATAAACAAACATGCATGTGCTCATACACACCTACACACAAACACACACATACACATACACACACACACACACACACATATGTTATAGTGAACTGACTAACGTCTCCCCTGTTGCATTGTTAGCTCTGCATGTGTGTGTGTGATTGTGGAGATCTGTGCACAAATGTGTGTTCAATGATATATATATATTTATATATATATACTATATATATGTATATGCATGCATATACATATATGTATACATGTGTATATATATATATATATATATACTATCTATATAGATATATATTTTTATATATACAGTATATTTCTGTTTATGGGTCCATTTCTGTGTGATGAATTGAACATATATCACCGCCTTGAGTGCCCAGATTTGTGTGTGTGTGTGTGTGTGTGTGTGTGTGTGTGTGTGTGTGTGTGTGTGTGTGTGTGTGTGTGTGTGTGGCGGTCTCCTTACATCTGCTGTAATGCGAGGTCAACGTACGTGACTGCTTTCACCCCGGGTCACAGCAGAAGAGAGTCTGCGGTGATATGTGTGTCACAGACAATCTCCCCACCCAGATGGAGTTCATCTCACACACACACACACACACACACACACACACACACACACACACAGGAATGGGGTAATTAATAGCCCCTCTATGCATCACTAATACACCCAGGAGACCTGGCACTCATGGAGGGTCTCACTCACACTCTATCAGAGCAGGTGTGTGTGTGTGTGTGTGTGTGTGTGTGTGTGTGTGTGTGTGTGTGTGTGTGTGTCTGTGGGGGTTGGGTGGAGTTTAAAATGTTTTGCGGTGTGGGAAAAAAAAGACTTTTACATTCCATTCCTTCTCTTTTCTTTTCTTTAATAAAGCCAACTCGAGGTGCGACTCGTCTTCATCGCCGACCATCGAAGAATCACAAAGTATGGAAATAAATAATTATTTAGTCGCATCGGTCCTTAGTATAATTTGTTTAATAAGACGATTATTCCCACCGCTCAAAACAAAACAATTAAGAAATTAACTAAAAACGTAGCTGAAAATTAAAGGAGGGAGTAGGAGGAGGAGGAGGAGGAGGAGGAGGAGGAGGAGGAGGAGGAGGAGAAGACGTCCGCCATTCTTTCCTCGGCCGACCATTCGCAGCGGAGGAAAAATGCAGAAACATGAGGAACAGAAATAGAGAGAAGTGGCGGAGGAGAAATTGGTCGTAAAAAAAAAAGAGAGAGAGAAAAAAGAAAGGAGGTGAAGCGATCCGGCATCTGCATGAAGTTAAGAGACGGGAACGTCACGGAGGGCAAGACTTCTACTGGACTGTATAGGGAGGAATGTCTGCTGGAGAAAAAAGAAAAAAAGGAAGAGGAGGAGGAGGAAGAGGAGGAGGGGGGGCTTCATGAAGTGATGTTGAGGGTCAGTTCACCCCGGTGACCCCCGGGACACGCCCCTCTCTTCACCAGCAGGGGGCGGCTCTGGAATTAAAGTTTAATTATAATAAATCAACCGTACATTATTTTTAGAGGGGACTATTTTCTCATCACTGAAAAAGTAGTTCCGGTAAAGACGGTTGACGGTGAGGATTATAGTAATTTAATCAACTTTAAAAGTAGTAAAACGTTAAAATAAAACCCCAAACATGAATAAAACATGATGTGACTCCTCTTTAATTATGACCCGTTATAAGTTGTAATAATATTAAAATAAACTATTAATAAGAACATAATCACCAAGTTAGACCATCCCAACATGTGGATAATCCACAAAATCATATGTATTTATTTTTTATTGCCCCTCGTTGCCTGTAGAGCTTCTGACCCCCTCTAGAAGCTGAGCGCTCCCAACCTGGCAACCCGAGAGCCTCTGATGTCATGTGACCTGTAAGCCAATCATAACTCACCGTTACAACTCGGGAGCTCCTAGAGCTCCGGTAATAAAACGCTGCACCTGCATCTTTAAAGTAGAGGAACGCAGACATGAATGATGAGGAAGAGGAGAGGAGGAGGAGAGGAGGAGAGGAGGAGAGGAGGAGAGGAGGAGGAGAGGAGGAGAGGAGGAGAGGAGGAGGAGAGGATCGAGGAGAGAGACAGAGCTGAAGGGGAGATCGCCTTATTGAGTGATTAGCTCGTCTTCATCGTTTTGGCTGAGGCCTGGTGACATCTGCCACTGTGGGACACACATACGCACACACACACACACTCACACACACCCCTCCATCTCGTTCTCTCTCTCTTTCTGTCCCTTCACAGCTTTTCATTCCAGATATTCTCCTCCTGAGTGAAAGTAGAAGAACTGAAAGAACCTGAAACAAGAGAGAAGAGGAAGAGAGCGCCCTCCATCCCTCTCTCTCCTCTCTCCCTCCCTCCATCCATCCCTCTCTCCCCCTCTCTCTCTCCTCCTC
>CM070099.1:1990378-1995378 GCA_036178185.1 Liparis tanakae
CACACACACACTTACACACTGGTGCCTGATACACTCACACACACACACACACACACACACACACACACACACACAAAGTGCTCCTCGTGGCGGCGGTCCGCCGGCTGAGCGCTCTCCACCAGCTAATGCGTCGCTATTTATAGCCGTAAACATCAGATTGTCCCTCATCGCCGCCGGTAACGCCGAAAACCACCGTCAACACAATCAAGCTCCGTATACATGTGTGTACATGTGTGTACATGTGTGTATGTGTGTGTGTATGTACTACATGTACACACACACACAACGACCTCCCGGTGCATCTCGGCTCGGAGAGATTCTGTTTACCCTCAAAAACAATACAGACGGCACCGGCAGACAGCGACAGGCTGTGTGTGTGTGTGTGTGTGTGTGTGTGTGTGTGTGTGTGTGTGTGTGTGTGTGTGTGTGTGAGTGCGTGTGCGTGTGTGTGTGTGTGTGTGAGAGAGGAGACGTGGATGTGTGAGGGGTGACAGTGCCCTCTGTTGACGGAGCTGGGTATGACAGATTGTTGCCAGAGACACACACACACACACGCACACAACACACACACCAGACAGACACGCACACACATATGACAAACAGTATTTAGTTACTGTCTAGTGATAAACCCAAAACACACACACACACACACACACACACACACACACTGCAGCCTCACTTCCAAAAGAAATCAGCCTCATCCAGATTGGCGAGTAAAGGCAGTGGCACAAGCTGTGTGTGTGTGTGTGTGTGTGTGTGTGTGTGTGTGTAATGTGTGTGTGTTTTGTGCGCCCTGCTGCAGATCTCTGGATCCCCGCTGAGCTGCAGCTGCCTGAGTGACATGTGCTGGTTGAGCCCCAAAGCCTCCAACCAAAATCACTTATCCACACACACACACACACTAACACTCACACACACACACTCACACACACACACACACACACTCACACACACACACACACACTAACACTCACACACACACACTCACACACTCACACACTCACACACACACACACACTGTTCCGTTGCAGCAGCTTCCTGTTGGGTTCAGAGGAGTCAGCCGGTTTGATGGATGACGTCAGCTGCTGGGGGGGGGGGGGGGGGTGTTGCTGTGACGTCATAGTGTCTGATTAGGCTCCGCCCCCATCCTGTCAGCTTCCAGCAGCCTTGGTGCAGCGTTCAACTGTTTTTCGAACAACCAATCACAAGCCTTGATTGCCAGTTAAATATATCTACGAGACGACCTTGACCTTTGACCCCTCCACTGCCCCGTCTTCACCTCCTGCCTCCTCCTGCCTCCTCCTGTCTCCTCCTGTCTCCTCCTATCTCCTCCTGCCTCCTCCTGCCTCCTCCTGTCTCCTCCTGCCTCCTCCTGTCTCCTCCTGCCTCCTCCTTTGTCACATCCTTCCTCCTTCTTTCTCCTCCTCTCTCCTCCTCCCTAATTGATTCTTTCTCCAGATACTCAGACGTCCTCCGCCCCGACAGACAGACAGGTGGTCGTCACACACACACACACACACACACACACACACACACACACACACACACACACACACACACACACACACACACACACACACACACACACACACACACACACACACACACCTGCAGATGAAGAAGCTCTTCCTCCTGGTCTCAGTCTCTATAGTGACTCTACTTCTCTGGTTGTATAGAAGTCTCTATAGTGACTCTACTTATCTGGTTGTATAGAAGTCTCTCTAGTGACTCCACTCCTCTGGTTGTATAGAAGTCTCTATAGTGACTCTCCTTCTCTGGTTGTATAGAAGTCTCTCTAGTGACTCCACTCCTCTGGTTGTATAGAAGTCTCTCTAGTGACTCTCCTTCTCTTGATGTCTTCCCTCAGTAAACATGTAAACATGAGTTTATGTCTCAGTCTCTAGTTTCACGTCTTCTTCTATACAGCCTGATGTCATCATTTATACTTGTTACGCCTCTTCCTCTCTTCCTTTCCTCCTCTCTTCCTCTCTTCCTCCCGCCACCGTAAATCTTTTCCTCCTCCCGTCTCTACTTACTAATGCCCCCCCCCCCCCTCCTCAGGGGGTCGTTACACACTAAATGATAACTTACGTTAATTAGCTCCTCCATAATTAAGAAAACGCCCAAATCAATCCTGAGTGTTTATTTTTATTGGCTCGCTGCATTTGACGTCTTGCACATGTGTCCCGGGTCTGTGGGGGGGGGGGGGAGGGGGGGGAAGGGGGGGGGCGAGGGACCGCTGCAAAAGTTTAACGCACACACACACACACACACACACACACACACACACACACACAGGTGAGACGTCTCTGACCTAGAGCTTTCCTTTTAACCCTTTCCTTTCCTCCTCTCCTTCCTTACATCCTTCCCCCCTTTCCTTCCTTACATCCTTCCCTCCTCTCCTTCCTTACATCCTTCCCTCCTTCCCTCCTCTCCTTCCTCCTCTCCTCCCTTCCTTCCTCTCCTCCTCTCCTCCCCTCCTGTGGGCCGTGACTCAACAGCGTTGAAGAACACATTAAATCTTCTAAACTTCTTCATCCTTCGGGAGCGATCGGCTTCACAATCAATAAATGTGTTTGTGGTTCGTCTGGACTTGAATAACGACTTCATATCAGCTGGAGACGGGGAGGAGGAGGAGGAGGAGGAGGAGGAGGAGGAGGAGGAGGAGGAGGAGGAGGAGGAGGAGGAGGAGGAGGAGGAGGAGGCTAATGGGTTCAAACCCAACTGATGCTTCTATTTTCAGGGGTCAGCTGAACACACACTCATTGCTAATTGTTCCCATGCCGTGACTGACACACACACACAAACACACACACATACACACACACATGAATACACACACACACACACACATACACTTACACACACACACACACACAAACTTACACACACGTGTTTTTTTCCCCCTAAAGACATGGGCAATTGTCCGATCACGGCCTACACACACATCCACACACACACACACACACATCCACACACACACACACACACATCCACACACACACACACACACATCCACACACACACACACACACACGACGCCCGCACCCTTACAGTATATAGATGAATGGAGATGGCGAGTGGCTTCAGACGGGAAAGAGGCTCGAACACGTGTAGAAATGATGAGCTTTGGACAACAGACGAGTGTGTGTGTGTGTGTGTGTGTGTGTGTGTATGTGTGTGTGTGTGTATGTGTGTGTTTGTGTGTGTTTGTGTGTGTTCTCTAGATGAAGTATTCCTCGGCCTCCGTGGCAATCGACCAGAGCGCTCCGTGATGGATACCGCCGCACTAATTGCTCCTCCTCCTCCTCCTCCTCCTCCTCCTCCTCCTCCTTCTCCTCCTCCTGTTTATCTCACTCCGCTCCGCTCTCACTCCTTCATTTATCTCTCCTTTCTAATTCCTCCTTCGCTCCGTCCGAGTCGCTGCGCCAAACAAACAGAAACAAATCACACATCTAATGAAATTAGGAATTAGGTGGAGGAGGGGCGGGAGGAGGAGGAGGATATACATACATATATATATATATATATATATATATATATATATATATGTATGTATATATATATATATATATATATAAATACAGAGAGAGATATATATCTATATGTATATAGATATATATACATATAGATATATACATATATATCTATATGTATATAGATAAATATTTCTATATATATAAGGATATATACATATATATGTATACATCTATATCTATTTATATATATATATATATATGTATATGAATATATCCATATATATATATATATATATATATATACATATAGATATACATATATATATGTATATATATACATATATACATATATATCTATATGTATATAGATAAATATTTATATATATATAAGGATATATACATATATATGTATATATCTATATCTATTTATATATATATATATATATATATATATATATGTATATGAATATATCCATATATATATATATATATCCATAGATATATTCATATATACAGTATATTCATATATATATGTATATATATATACCGGGATGCAGAGGCCCTCAGAGCTCCTGCAGCACCCCTGGGTGAGCTGGATGTCCATGCTGACAGGGGGGGGGGGGGGGGGGTCTCTTCTGATCTCCCACAATCCCTCCACTTTGTTTTGGACCTGCACTCGAGAGCTCTCGCTTGTACAAATACACACTTGTCCGACTATACGAGAAGCACCCCCCCCCCTCCCCCTCCCCCTCACCGCCTCCTCCTCCTCATGTTCTCCTCTCCTCCTCACATCCCTCTATCCCGAGGCCCCCACTGAGGGCCTGTCGCCATGTTCCTTCTTTCGTTTTTTAAAGCCTCCTCTTGTTTGTTTTCCAAAATAAAAGGCTCATTGAGAAGTGAGGGGAACGTGTGTGTGTGTCTGTGTGTGTGTGTGTGTGTGTGTGTGTGTGTGTGTGTGTGTGTGTGTGTGTGTGTGTGTCTGTGTGTGTGTGTGTGTGTGTGTGTGTGTCTGTGTGTGTGTGTGTGTGTGTGTGTGTTTGGCTCTTGCCAGTAGAACCTTAATGACCCGGGTTCTTCTCGGCCCAGCTGTCTCCACTCTGCATCAGCATTTAATCTGCACAAAGAGCTACAGGACCACCCCATGGACACACACACACACACACACACACAGACACACACACTCACACACACACACAGACACAGACAGACACACAAACACACACACACTCACACACACACACACACACACACACTCACACACACACTCTCACACACACACACACACACACACACACACACACACACACACACACACACACACACACACACACACACACACACACACACACACACCTCCTCTCCGCCTGTGCTTCCCAAAGTCTATTCCCGAGGTTGAGCGCAGAGGCAATAAGTGTGTGTGTGTGTGTGTGTGTGTGTGTGTGTGTGTGTGTGTGTGTGTGTGTGTGTGTGTGTGTGTGTGTGTATGTGTGTGTGTGTGATTGCAAACTTTGTGAGTTATGG
>CM070099.1:2005378-2015378 GCA_036178185.1 Liparis tanakae
CGATGTCTAACCATAACCTCAACCTCTCCCCATCTGCCATCATTGTTTCTTCTCAGCGTTTGACCACAAATATTTTCTCCTACTGTCTGAGCTGTCAATCAACACACACACACACACACACACACACACACACACACACACACACACACACACACACACACACACAGAAGATTGTTGCGTGTTTGTAAATCTCAGGATTTTGGAACCAGACTGGGTCAAGTGGACATTGTTCAGGGCCCAGAAACACACACACACACACACACACACACACACACACACACACACACACACACACACACACACACACACACACACTTCACCTTGATTCGACTTTACCCTTCACTCTCACACACACACACACACACACACACACACACACACACACACACACACACACACAGCAGTGAACGAGCCAAAAGCCGGAGGCGGAGTAACAACATCAAAGATTCAGCGGGTTGCGGCGAGAGGAAATTGCTGCTCCACCTCGGTGATGACATCAGAGGAGTGTGTGTGTGTGTGTGTGTGTGTGTGTGTGTGTGTGTGTGTGTGTGTGTGTGTGTGTGTGTGTCGGCTCGGCTCCTGTCATTACACAGCCCTGACGTCAAGGCGCTGCATGGGAAACAGTTTTTGGACCCGGGGAAAGTTTTGGGGAATACATTTGCATAAAAGCGATTTACGGGCTTCGCCTCGACTTCGGGGATCGAGACGCGACCCGGAGCTCAGGGCCGACTCGGTATTTTTGTGTTATATATTATTACAAAATGTTCTGTTTATCGTGAAGATTTTTGGTACATTTGCGATCAGGAGAATCTCCCGGCGTGTTTGAGTAAAGCCGGCCGCCCCGTGAGGTTTAGACGTCCGTCGTGAAGCCTCCACTGCAGAGGGCCTTTATTCTCTGGAGAATAGGCGTCCGTGTCGTGCCGGGACAAATATCACATCCCGACTCTGTGATGTGGCCGAGCCGCGGCGGGAGAAGAAGAAACGCTGAGGCACTTCTGGAAATGAGCCGCACGACTGATATCTCGTCAGCGTTGTGTTGCGGTCCTGATGATGATGACTCATGAGCGTGTGTGTGTGTGTGTGTTTGTGTGTGTGTGTGTGTGTGTGTGAGTGTGTGTGTGTGTGGGGGGGGGTGTACATGTATATCAATGTGTGCTGGGCCCCTGCAGTCGACTGTAAGTGGATCATTGATGGCTGCAGATGGTTTGAAGATCTGTGGAGCTACGCTGCCACCTAGTGGTGGATGAGAGTAATGAGCGTAAATAACATTCAGTCATTTATACATATCCATACCCACATACATATAATATATATATATATATATATATATATATATATATATATATATATATATACATATAATATATATATACATATATATATATATATATATATATTTGTGTGTATGTATATATATATAAATACACATACATATATATAAATATATACATTTAAATATATATATACATATATATATAATATATATTATATATACATATATATTTAATATACACAGTACATACATAAATATAAATATATATAAATATATCCATATAAATATATATATACATATATAAATATATGTATATATATAATATATACATAAATAGATATATACACATAAATATATATATACATTTATATATATAAATATGTATATATATATTTGTATGTATGTATATATATATAAATACACATTACATACATACATTTAAATATATATATAAATATATATATGCATATATATATAATATACATATATATTTAATATACACATGAGTACATACATAAATATATATAAATATAAATATATACATACACATAAATATATATATATATATATATATATATATATATGTATCCATATTAATATATATACATATATAAATAGATATATGTAATATATACATAAATAGATATATACACATACATATATATATATATATATATATATATATATATATATATATATATATATATATATACACATACATATGGACTTTCAAGTCATATGCTTTATACCAGAATGCCACCAGGAGACCATTTCTCAAAACTGTCGCCTCAGAATAAAAACTTTATTAGACTGACAAGCAAAAACCAAAAGAGGTGAAGAGCTGAATCCCGAGCATACAGATGTTCTGCAGCTGTAAAGTAACGCAGGGAAAGAAACTTTAGTAAACGGTGAAGATAACCAGACGGCCTCCTGCAGCGAGCAAAGATTACAAAAATGTAAAATGTCAAAGTGCCGATCGAGTCGTATCGAGAGATGATGTGAAATGTTCATAAAAAAAGATTTATAAAAATCCAGCATCGATTTTTCCAGCTTTCAACGTTCCCTTTTTTCCTCCAAAAGCATTCTGGGAATGTGAAGTGGGATAAAGTGGCGACGTGCCGAAATACAACTCCCCTTGAACTACTCGTCTCTCCTCTGTGTACGCTTCAGGGACAAAGTGATTACAGAAAACAACAAAATAAAGAATTAAAAACGCTGGTAGAGAAGTTGGGGGGGGGGGGGGGGGGCTCAGGAATGTAACGCACTACACGTTAACGTTAGACGCGGACGCCACGAGCGACATTAAGAAGTGCACCGTCTTCTGGAAGTGGAGAAACGTGAAGAAGTGGAATGGAATCTGTCCTTGGCTCCGCCCCCTTCTGGAGCGCGGCGCTCACCCGGGGCGCCGGTAGCACGCCTCCTGGTAGGAGGTGGCGTTGACGACGGCGAACATGTCCCTCCGCACGAAGGACAGGAAGTTGTCCAGCGGGCAGAGCGGCCGGCCGGCGTGGCGCTGGTGGGAGCGGCAGAAGTCGGTGTGGAAGGTCACGTCCTCGCCGTTGTACAGCACCCTGATGCACGGCTCGCCGTCCCGCGCCTTGCCTTTCTTCTTCTTCTTCGTTGGTGGCGGCGGCGTCGGGGGGCTCTTCCACAGTTCGAACACCACCCTCGCCGCGAAGCGCGGGAAGCGCGCCCCCTCCAGCCCCAGGGCGCTGAGCAGCGGCGCCACCGTGACGTCGTGGGCCGAGGAGAGCGCGAAGACCTCGTCCTCGCCGCCGCCGCCGCGGCCGCGGCCCGCCTCGTGGGCCCTCGCCACGCGCT
Source organism: Liparis tanakae (assembly GCA_036178185.1). Taxonomy (NCBI): domain Eukaryota; kingdom Metazoa; phylum Chordata; class Actinopteri; order Perciformes; family Liparidae; genus Liparis; species Liparis tanakae. The sequence continues at coordinate 2,008,473 of CM070099.1, forward strand.
CCATCTTGGCGGCGGTCCGGTTGAGGTAGGGGTGCATGGCGAGGACGGCGTACTTGCGGTACAGCCCCGCCCGCCGCCGGTCCGCCTCGTCGTCCAGCTGCTGGCGCCGGATCACGGCGAACTGCGCCGTGGTCAGGCAGCCGCCGCCGGCGCCCGCGGGCGCGCACGGGAACGCCAGGCCGTGGCACAGGTGGCACAGCAGCGAGTCCACGGGGTTGGCGGCCCGCAGCTGGCGGGCGAGGAGCCCCAGGGCGCGCGCCATGGCGCCGTACGTCCGCTCCAGCTCGGCGTCGCTCACCCGCAGCCGGTACTGCCGCCGCTGCTCCTCCTCCAGGTGGCGGCTGCGGGCGGGGCAGTCGCACGCCGCGCCGCAGAACAGCGTGCTCCACTGGTGGCGCGCCGTCACCTTGGCCCAGTCGAAGTCGGGCAGCAGGCCGTAGAGCAGCGCCAGGCCGCTCTGCAGCGTGCGGCTCTTGCCGGTGGTCTCCAGCCACAGCTGGCGGGGCGCCCAGTCGGGGGGGAGGAGCTTGTGGCGCTTGTAGGCCTGGCGGAGGAGCTGCCCGTTGCGCAGGTGCTGCACCACGCCTGGAAAGGGGGCGGAGCCAAGAAATTCAACATTTGCTTGGACCGAAACCGTCACGAGGTAAACGATGATGACATAGATGAAAGGCGCGCCTACCCGTCTGCGTGAGCTCGCCCATCTCGCAGGTGCTGTGGTTAGGCAGCCGGGGGGCGGAGCCAAGCGGCGACTCCCAGTGGCCGCGGCCCCCCTGGCCCATGTGGCGGATGAAGGCGTTCAGCAGCGGGTGGGACGGCTTCCTGAGGGGCGGGAGGGGGAGGGGCGTCAAAGAGGCGACGTACAGTCTGCCATCACAGCTGTAATAATACTTTCATAATCGCAACATTTTTATTTTATTTCAAAGAAACATTCTGTCGTGCACTTCCTAACTCCGCCACCAGGTGTCTCTCTCACACAGCGTTCAGTGTGTGTGGGAGAAAAAATAAAGAGATGAAAGAATGTATTACCTTGGGACAAACACACATAGATACACACCGTATGTACACACACGCACACACACACACACACACGCACACACACACACACACACACACACACACACACGCACAGGGATGAGGGCAGCGGGAGGAGCAGTCGGGGATATGATAGATTAGAGATGATTGAAGATTACAGTTTTATACAAAAAAAACAATCTGTGGGAGATGCAGCTCAGCACGGATTAAAGCACACACACACACACACACACACACACACACACACACACACACACACACACACACAGAGGCAGACAGCGTTTCCATAGTGACTGTGGATTGGTGTTAGGAGGTAAATGAAGTGACTCTGTGATGTTCGTCAAGAGGAGGAGTGTTGCTCATGGAGGATTACGCAACCCAATTATATTAAGCAGGGGGGGGGGTATTACCACTGGGAACGGCGGGGGGAGAGAGGGGGAGAACAAACTGGAAACTGGGAGAGGAAATGAGGTGATGTGGTCTAAACTCTTGGGGGGGGGGGGGGGGTAAATAGGATGCAAAAAAAAAGAAGCTCAGCGGGAGATGCAGAGGAAGAGATGTCATGCTGCAGAGAGAGAGCTCAGCTAACCGCAGACATCGGGTCGGCAATTGGTGCACACACACACACACACACACACACACACACACACACACACACACACACACACACACACACACAGTTCAGATCCCTGCAATCTAAATAAACAAAGCTAACCTACATTCTGACGAACACGCTGACATAGTCAACCCCATTTCAATATTCAGCCTCAGTAATAATCCAAAAACACGGATCAGACTGACTTCTCCTCTTTGAAATAAACTGAGTTTGAAAGAGGAGGAGAGAGGAGGAGAGAACACGAGAGAAAAGGAGAGAGGAGGAGAAAGGAGAGAGGATGAGAGAAAAGGAGGGAGGAGGAGAGAGGAGGGGAGAGGAGGAGAGAGGAGCAGAGAGGAGGAGATAGGAGGAAAGAGGAGGAGAGAGAAGAGAGGAGAAAGGAAGAGGAGAGAGGAGGAGAGAGGAGAAAGGAGGAGGAGAGAGGAGAAGAGAGGAAAGAGGAGGAGAGAGGAGAGAGGAGGAGAGGTGGAGAGAGGTGGAGGGAGGAGAGAGGAGGAGGGAGGAGGAGAGAGGAGGAGAGAGGAGGAAAGAGGAGGAGAGAGGAGGAGAGAGGTGGAGGGAGGAGGGAGGAGGAGAGAGGAGGAGAGAGGAGGGGAGAGGAGAAAGGAGGAGAGAGGAGGAGAGAGGAGAGATGAGGAGAGAGGAGAGGAGAAGAGAGGAGAAGAGAGGAGAGATGAGGAGAGAGGAGGTGAGAGGAGGAGATAGGAGCAGAGAGGAGAGATGAGGAGGGAGGAGAGAGAGGAGGAGGAGGGAGGAGGAGGGAGACGGCTGCTGGCTGAAGAGGAGGAGGAGGAGGTTCCTCCTGTCTGTTTTAAACAACATCTGAAGCAGCCGACTGGTCTCGAGGTAGAAACCACTCAGAGGAGAATCACCACGGCGACCAGGATGAAGCCTTCAGTTCAACATGGACCTGAGACCTGGAGGAGCGTAAGAGACGCTTCTAATCCTTAATCAATAACCTAATCGCTTGTTAAATGCAGCATCAATCAATAACATGAGGACCCGCTGTGCGGTGGGGTTTGATAGTTAGTTAAAACCAGCGGAGCGATGGTTTCAACTAACATTCTCTCTCCTGACCACCAGGGGGCGACTCCTCTGGTTGTATAGAAGTCTCTATAGTGACTCTACTTCACGTCTTCTTCTATACAGCATGATGTCATCGTTTATACTTTATTCCGGGTACATCTGGTCAATTACATTTCTGATATTTTCTGGTGGAAGCCGCTCGCGTCATAAGAGGCTCGCGTGCTGGACGGCCTACTTCCAGCTGGAGGTCAAAGGTCGAGCGGATAGTTGGCCGTACGCAGCGACCCGAGCGTCACCGGCTCTACGGATTACGGCTGCGTCCAGATGTGCAAAGCCGATGTGGCGAAATTAAGTGATTGGCTTAACCCCCCCCCCCACAGGGCATCAGAAACCTTTTTCCGACCAAAAAAAAAAAAGATTGTGCAGCAGTTCTGTGACCGTAGACGAGCAGAAACGTGTGTGAGAAAGAGCTGATCTCAGACTCCTGCTGCAGCTTTTAATAACCTCCTATCAGGAGCTCTCATCTCGCCAGACTGCAGTAAAGGAGGGGAGGGGGGGGCATAATGAATTATAGAAGATAGCAATATTAATTTGAGCTTGTGTGTATTTTGCACCGCCGGCGAGCGGTTACCGAAAAACAAGGGAGGGTAAAGACGTGGTCACGATCACCCGGCTGGAGAAGATAGAGACGGCAGCTTTAACACACGAAGAGTAGACTTCTATACAACCAGAGGAGTCCCCTGGTGGTCAGGAGAGAGAATGCAGCTTTAACACACGAAGAGTAGACTTCTATACAACCAGAGGAGTCACCCCCTGGTGGTCAGGAGAGAGAATGCAGCGTCAACACATGAAGCATAGACTTCTACGCAACCAGAGGAGTCACCCCCTGGTGGTCAGGAGAGAGAATGCAGCTTCAACACACGAAGCGTGGACTTCTATACAACCAGAGGAGTCACCCCCTGGTGGTCAGGAGAGAGAATGCAGCGTCAACACATGAAGCATAGACTTCTACGCAACCAGAGGAGTCTCCACCTGGTGGTCAGGAGAGAGAATGCATCTTCAACACATGAAGCGTAGACTTCTACGCAACCAGAGGAGTCCCCTGGTGGTCAGGAGAGAGAATGCAGCTTCAACACATGAAGCGTAGACTTCTATACAACCAGAGGAGTTACCCCCTGGTGGTCAGGAGAGAGAATGCAGCTTCAACACATGAAGCGTAGACTTCTATACAACCAGAGGAGTTACCCCCTGGTGGTCAGGAGAGAGAATGCAGCTTCAACACATGAAGAGTAGACTTCTATACAACCAGAGGATGCCCCGCCGTGCCCCGTCATGACGTCGGTACCTGCTGGTGGACAAGGTGCAGTCGATGGCGGGCCTCTTGGTCTTGGGGATGTAGTAGAGCGGGTAGCGGTCGCCATGGCGAATCATCACCTGGACCGACAGCAGCTTGTAGTCGGCAGGACTGTGACCTGTCAGAGGAGACTCCCATCAGCCCTCTGAACTACCCCCCCCACACTGGCTTTTCAAGGGAATTATTGATAAAACAATTCTCGAGAGTTATAAATGTGATTAAAGATGTATTTGTATGTGGTAGTATATATAAATATATTTTGTTTTTTATTTTGTTTGTTGTTTTTTTCTTTATTTTATATTAATTTTCTGATTTATTTTGATTTTAATTTAGGATAGGAATTTATAAGCATGTTTTGCTTCTACCTATACCTTTTCAGTCTTTCTCTTTTCTATATTAAATAGAATAATATTTTACTGTATTTGATTCGATTGACAGAATAAAATAAACAAACAAACAAATAAAGCTTTTTTTAATATCTTCCAGCTTATTGTTTGGGTTTTATGAAGCTGTATTTCCCGTTTTGGTTCCCATCAGGGTTGTTTTCAACCTCTCAGGCTACAGGATGTCAGAGTTGTCGACAGCTCGTTTCCCCAAACACCATAAATATGAAAAGGGCCTAATTCAACTCCAATAAAAAAAGGAAAAGCGCTGCACTGAGAGTCGACTCGCCTCAAGTTTGCAGAAGCAAATGTTGATTCAACAAGTCAAACAAATCCCCAGCAGCTGCTGCGGGCGCTGCAGGGTGAACCGTGTCGGTGTGTGTTCACCGTAAACCCAGAGGAACAGAGGAACAGAGGAACAGAGGAACAGAGGAACCGGGCGGGTCGAGCACATCGCGTCCCAACAAGAGACTCGCTGATGATGGATCATCAATAACGTCTAATCCAAACCCCGAAAGACGAGACGGACTCCTTCTCTCCTCCGGTGACGAAGAGGATTCGATCGGCGTCGGCCGGTCCGACTCGTCTTCGGCGAATGAAGGATGAGCGACGACTCCGAGGCGACGCTGACTTCTCAACAACCGCGTGTTTAAAAAAAGAAAAGAAGGGGCACTCGGTAGAGAGCATACCTTCGCATATCACAAGATTGGGCATTGAATTATGAACATTTTGGTATTAGTTGCCAATCGGATTTATAAAGTGACCACGCTATGGTCCCCTCGAGTCCCGACGCGCTGAACATGACATCATCACCGCGTTACGTATTCATGAGCTGTGGTATTGGGTCACGTGTATGACATCATCTTATAGCTCCACGTGGAGTGGGATGTGATTGTGTGTGTGTGTGTGTGTGTGTGTCTCACCCTCCCAGGCCTGCTCGGTGCGGTTGGGCGTGTTGCAGTAGCCGTACGCCTCCGATAAGGGGTCGGGCTCCTCGGTGCGGGGGAACACCCTCTTCCTGCTCTTCCCCCGAGCCGCCGCCGCCGCCGCCACGGCGCCGCCGTCCGACGCCTGGAAGGGTCGCTCCTCCAGGACGGGGGCGACGGGGATGAGGTTCACTGGGGGAGATGAAGAAGAGGGGAAACGCGTGACTCTGGGCTCATGCAGCGGTCAGCACATCGGAGTGGAAGAAGAAGGCGGATCGGACATGCTGGGGGCGTGTCGACCAATGGGCTTCCAGGACTTGTAAACAAATTTGGTGACTAAAGTGTGTGGGTGAAATCTCAAAGTAAATACGATTATACCTTAAATTACACAAATGAATGAGAGACAATACGGATAGGAAGAATAAATATTAATGTACTTTTTTTTTTTTTATCAAACTTGAATTCAAGGATTTTTCCAGGCCTGGAAATAACCACTTAAAAATTCCATGACTGTACGAAAACGGTCGGATGTAAAAGTAGATTTTCAGGCAAAATATATAAATAAAATATGTAAGCAAAGACCAACTAACAGAGCCGAGACAGAGTGCCCAAGATTTTGAGAAAAAACCCAATTCGACTGGTCGCTCGTCTCCATGTCAACGGCTCTGTACCCCAAAACCAGTCCCCGCTTCCAGTACGTTGCCTGGAAACCAGTGACCTGTACCCCCCGCCCCCCACACACACACACACACACACAACCACAGAGGTTTTGTGGGAACTGGACTTCTTTATTCACACGGATCCAACTCTGAGGAAAGGAGAAAAGGAGTTGGACCCGAGGCACAAAGCGCTCGCGGTTTATCGTTGCCATAGCAACCCTCAGATTCAAATGATCCGCTCAAGCCGAGGTAAACCGCCACACACCTTCCCTCGCTCCGTCTTCTCTGTATTAGCGTTCACGGAGACGGCTTTGCATTCCCAGAGGTGCGGACGTGACATTTTGTGCGGACGCGTCGGCTCTGTGCGTTCCCACGGTTACGGGTCTGAGACGGGATGAAGACCGTCACCACGTTTCAGTCAATTAACCAATTAGTCAAATCAACAACGCCTGTTCGAGTAAAGTTTCTAAACTTTTGGGTTGTTACGGTTTTTCTTTGTCTTCGATTTTTGCGAATCGTTGGGTTGTTGACTCGAGCTCACGGAAATATGTTTACTACATGAGACCATACATCAGGAGAGAAGTCATTTATATAGGCTTCTATACAACCAGAGGTGTCACCCCTGGTGGTCAGAAGAAAGAATGCAGCTTTAACACACGAAGCATAGACTTCTATACAACCAGAGGAGTCACCCCTGGTGGACACACGAGAGAATGCAGCTTTAACACATGAGGCATAGACTTCTATACAACCAGAGGAGTCACCCCTGGTGGTCAGAAGAAAGAATGCAGCTTTAACACACAAAGCATAGACTTCTATACAACCAGAGGAGTCACCCCTGGTGGACACACGAGAGAATGCAGCTTTAACACATGAGGCATAGACTTCTATACAACCAGAGGAGTCACCC
>CM070099.1:2017878-2080378 GCA_036178185.1 Liparis tanakae
GGGGGGGGGCACGGTCATGTACACCCAGGCTTTCCACAGAACATCAGGTCTCTCAGAGCATCCACGGTCCCACTGCCGGTATTTATAGGACGCCTGTGGAGGGTTGAGCTTTGTTTTGGTATGAATGTGTGTGTGTGTGTGTGTGTGTGTGTGTGTGTGTGTGTGTGTGTGTGTGTGTGTGTGTGTGTGTGTGTGTGTGTGTGTGTGATGAATGGGGGCGCGATGAAAGGCTCCGCATGCATGAACACAAACCAGCATGCAAGAAGAGCCGGGCCACTTTCCTCAGACAGGAACAGTTTGTTCAGGGAGGACGAGTAGAGAGAGGAGCGGAGCAGCACTTACAGAACTGGAGGCTCAGGCTGATGAGGGCCAGCGTGGCCCCGCCCACCGCCACCAGCAGCAGGAAGTGGTTACGAGCCAGCATGGTGGCATGCGATTGGTCCTCGGCTCCCGTCCGTCAGCCATCCAGGTCGCGGCCCATCCCTGCAGGCTGGACACAACACAGCGGTGAACTCACGAGTCTAAATAGCGGAGACATCTTCGTAGTTCAAATCGCAAAAGGACGAAAAGGGAGATGGACGCTTTCCGATGATGAATAGAAAATATTGCATTCAGCGACGGTCAATGTCTAAAGGCAAAATGTTATTAGACCGGAAAGGGAGTGAAAGACTGAGTTATGGGAGAAAAGGGGAGTGTAACAGCTCAGTTATGAGAGGAAAGGGAGTGAAATAACTGAGTTATGGGAGAAAGATGAGAGCAGTAGCCGAGTTATGAGATAAAAAGAAGTAGAATAGCTGAGTTATGAGAGAAAAATAAGTGTTATGACTGAGTTATGAGAGAAGAATAAGTGTAATGACTGAGTTATGAGAGAAAAATAAGTGTTATGAAAGAGTTATGAGGGGAGAGTAAGTCTAATAGCTGAGTTACGGGAGAAAAATTATTGCAATGACTGAGTTATGAGAGAAAAATAAGTGTAATGACGGAGTTATGAGAGAAATATGTGTGCATGACTGAGTTATGGGGGGAAATAAGTGTATTAGCTGAGTTATGGGAGAAAAAGGAGCGTAAAGGCTGAGTTAGTAGAAAAAGTAGTGAGTTATAAACTGATTGTGGAAACACGGCCTATCTGTCGGCTCAGTTCTTCATTTCTATCGTTGCATAATGATGGAAATGAAGCAACAATACATTGTTTTATTCGTGCTCAAAATCGGAAGTCATATTATTCAATCCCCCAAACAATAACACTAGCCTCATTCAGAGTGAACTTGGTCCCGTCTGCCGATATAAAACCTGTTGTGAGAAACCTGAGAGTAATGTTCGACACGTCCAGTCCTGCTTCTTCCAATTACGAACCATATCCAAAATCAAACCCATACCGTCACACCCCGATCTGGAAAAAGTCATACATGCACTCATTTTCTCAAGACTCGACTACTGTAACTCACTCCTCTCAGGCATTACCCACAAATCTATCTCCCGCCTCCAAATAGTCCAAAATGCAGCAGCTCGGCTTCTTACTGGTTTGAACCGACGACAACACATTACTCCAGTTCTGGCCTCTCTCCACTGGCTCCCAGTTAGTTTTAGAATTGATTTAAAGATTTTATTGATCACTTTTAAGGCCCTCCTGGCCGTTCCAAAGTCGAGGCTTAAATCAAAGGGTGACCGTACCTTTTCCACCAGGGCACCTCAACTTTGGAACAACCTACCGGAGGAGATAAGGCCGGCAGAATCAATGACTTCTTTTAAATCACTTCTTAAAACCCACTTTTATAGAACTGCTTTTAAGTGATGTCGTCCTTTTATGTTTTTATTTTAATTGGCTCAATTCAATGCTTTTATGGTATGGTCTTTTTTGTTTGCCGCCATTTAAGTTGTGTTTATGCTTTGTTTATCTGTAGAGCACTTTGTAAACCTTGTTTTTAAAAGTGCTATATAAATAAGGTTATTATTATTATTATTAACATATTTTAAATGGTGACCAAATACCTATGGAAATAAAACACTGTAAAGATAAGGACTCTACGTCACTCATTATGAGGCCAGGCGCTTTTATACAGGTTGTACCACAACGATCAACTAATATCTTATAAATTAAGACATAAGTGAGATAAATTCAGTCAAAACATTGAAAACCCAAAGTGATCAGTCACGATGACAGAAAACAACCGTAGAGGATATTTCATATTCCACATGAGCAGCCCTGAATCAGAGCCGTTACCACCATTAAAACACAGCAGCATGTTTTTGCCAACCACGCAGAAACGTGGAGGGAACCGACTCTGAAGCCGCAGTAAATTACAGCCTCTCCACGGCTCACCCTGTGATTAGGAGGGCTAAAAATACCGCGAGCGAGAACTGTGTCTCCTCTCCACGACCGCGCCGAACTACCGCCACCAACACGGCACATAACGCGGAGTAGCTTAAAGGGACGAGTTTAACTTTAAACCGGTAAAAAACGCGTATGTCCCTTTAAATGGAGACACTTGTTGGTTCGGCTGATGAAATAACAATTACACACGTATTGATGTGAAATAACGGCTTGAACACACACCTGCCACGTCGCACGTCGTGGGGAAGGAGCACTTCGCGGGTCACAGTTCTACTTAACAGCACCATGGTCTCCATATTGTTTGAACACCGGAGAGTGGACACGAGCTCGTCTCAACGGCTGCTTCGCGTTCGTTCGTTTGAACGTCTGCTTCGCGTTCGTTCGTTTGAACGTCTGCTTCGCGTTCGTTCGTCTCATCTCAACGAACGAACGTCTCAGCTTCGCGTTCGTTCGTCTCAAAGTCGGAAGCGAAGCAGCCGTTGAGACTCTCAACGTCTGCTTCGCGTTCGTTCGCCTCATCTTAACATCAGCTTCGCGTTCGTTCAGATGAGACTCAAGGGCTGCTTCGCGTTCGCTCGTCTCAACATCTGCTTCGAGTTCGTTCGTCTCCAAGTCTCAACGGCTGCTTCGCGTTCGTTCGTCTCATCTTCTCAACATCTGCTTCGCGTTCGTTCGTCTCAACGTCTGCTTCGCGTTCGTTCGTCTCATCTTCTCAACATCTGCTTCGCGTTCGCTCGTCTCAACATCTGCTTCGCGTTCGCTCGTCTCAACGTCTGCTTCGCGTTCGTTCGTCTCAACGGCTGCTTCGCGTTCGTTCGTCTCAACGGCTGCTTCGCGTTCGTTCGTCTCAACGGCTGCTTCGCGTTCGTTCATCTCATCTTCTCAACGGCTGCTTCGCGTTCGTTCGTAAAACTCGCGCCTAGAGAACTCGAGTCTAGTACGTCACCGAGGACTTCTTGTAAAAAATGAATTCACCTCTCGGACTTGTTGAATGTGCGGGGCAGTCCGATGCGTGAGAACCCCCCCCCCCCCCCCCCCCCCGCAGAATGCCTACCCAAGAGCAACCGAGTCACATACACACATAAATAAATTAATACATTAAAAAAGCCACTTCAAAACAGAATGAGGACGAACACCTAAACACCAGGCGTCTGTCTCCGAACGAGCGGAATAGAATAATGGCTGCTCCGGGAACTAGTCGTGGTTATTAATGTTAATGTTGTTATTCTTCCTCCTTACCTGCAGGAACCGAGAGTCACACAACCGGGTTCAGGCGCTGGAATCCAGCGCTTCGGTTCGGTTGCTCCGGCGGTGAGACCGACTGCCGACGGGGACGGCGGGGGACCGGCGTCAAGTTACGAGGACTCATGCACGCCGGTACTTCCGGCGATGAGCCTTTCAAAATAATGGAGCTGCGACGGGAAAGAACCACGTTTTTTTGTATACGGATTACTTTGAAGGATTCAAGGATCCTTTATTTACTCACAGGGACGTAACAATATAACTTTATTCTGGGGATAAATGTAGACATCTATGCACATATATATGTTTATATGTTTGTATATTTATATATTCATATATGTATATATATATATATATATATATATATATATATATATATATATATATATATATATATATATATATATATATATATACACACACATATAAATATATGAATATATAAGAAAAACAATTATACATACAGTATATTACAAATATATATTATATATATACATAGATAATCTTAACTGTATTGGCCATGTGTACTACATGGCCAATAACAATAATTCTACTAGGAAAATAGATATAGACAAATCACTAAAAGACAAGGACAACATCGTTGCACAATAGTTATATTTAATCAAATCATTGATTTTGTTGTCTGCTGTTTAAAAAGATGCACTAAAGAAATGTGTTGCATAATGTCATTAAAGAATCCTTGAAGCCTCGAATTTATTTTATTATTTTAAAAGGTCGTCACAGTAAGTGCTCATATGGGATGTAGAGTAGTTTTTTCAGAAAAGGTCTTTAAAATCTTACAAAACAAACTATAGCAACACATCATATCCACTGCATCACTAACTGATATGCTTTTACTTTGAAAACCTGTTGTATTGTTTTTTCTTTCTCTGTGTAGCTTGGTGGTCGTGGCAGCAGCCAGTCTGGGAGGCTGTCTGCATGCTTGTGAAGCTGCCAGCTCATCACAATCCCAACCTCACTGCTCCATCTGCTGGACCAGCTGCAGCAATGCACGTGCTGCCTTCAGGGTCTCCATCGGTGGGACGAGCAGATGTGGTGTGTTCAAATGCAAGTTACACCAAAAGACAACATGCAACGGAATGATCTTTTCTGAATGGGTTTATATGAATAGGATATATCCCATATGAATGGGATATATATATATATATGTATATTTATATATATATATATATATATATATATATATATATATATAAATAAAAATTATATATATAATACACAGGTGTGGCTGCCAACCATGCAGCTGATGTGTTAGCCTCAGGCCTAAAACTTGTAGAACACGTCACAGTTACAGCTGTTTCTCATTGTGAACACAGAGGGTGGCGGTGACCGCCTTAGAGCAGCAAACAAAAAGGATCATTTTTCAAAGATATGAGGTTTTACAGAGGAAGCAGTGTGCTGCTCCGAGGAGGAAAGACTCAATTGAAGTAATAATAAACTGCTGACCATGCACAATGTAAAGAAGAGGAAGGTATGAAGGAGGAAGTGCGGAATCCTTCTTAATTTATAAACTTCAGTTTTCAGCGTGAGCTTTAGAGGAGTCGCTATAGGCTGATCTTGTTTTCTTTGGACCGAGCTTGGCTAGCTTCTTCCCAGTATCCAGCATGCTAAGATAACCGCAGGCTAAGATAACCGCAGGCTAAGATAACCGCAGGCTAAGCTAACCGCATGCTAAGCTAACCGCATGCTAAGCTAACCGCCTGCCGGCTCTAGCATCATATTGGACAGTGGGTTATTAAAAGAAGATCAAAAGATTTCTTGATTTCTATTCAACTTTTTTTCCACCTCTTCTTCTATCGCCTGCAACCAACATTTATTTTGTCTAATCTGCCCTTTAAATACATTTATTTGAATTGAAAATCAGAATTTCAGAGCTTTAAAAACAGTGTTTTACGCGTACGGGGAATCTGGCTCGGCAGCCGGTGCGTGACGGACGACCTCGGGACAAAACTCAGACCGGGTGATTGTTGATGATTGAATCCCCCCCCCCTCCCTCCTCCTTCTCCTCCTCCTCCTCCTCTTCCTCGGCTGTGGTCATATCTGAAGGCACGGCGGCAATCATGTGAGCCGAGCCGCTCCTGAACTAACTACATATTAGCCGGGTACGACCGGACGGCATGTTATCAAATGATATCGGAGCGGCGGTGTCACGCCGCCGCGGAAAAGTGACACGTGAGCGGAGGACGGCAAATTCCACTCACATGTCACACACACAAACACACACACAAACCCTTGAGCCCTGACTGGTTAAAGTTTAACTGCTAGTTTCCAAACACATTTCTTGTGTACACAGCGGCTCGTCTCTCCTGTACGGAGGGTTCACGACTGAGAGGACATTTGGGTAAAAGACGACAGAATCAATCGGCTTCAAACACACGGACACCATGAGAGGAGTGTGTTTTATTACAAAATGTAATAAAAGTTTCCCTTTTTTTGTAACCGCGCAGCGTCGGCCATCTTGATGAAATAGAACAATGAGAATATTACATGTGCCGTCTGTGTTTTTGGGTCTTTGAGTCCCGAAAAATCTCAGAATTCATTGAAACAGGAAACAGGAAACAGGTCGACTGCGTCCACACAGTCGTCTCTCGGTATGCTGACCGCGAGCAGGGTCACTTCACGGCGAGGGATTCCCCAAATCAATGTCCTTTATAAGGGAGCGCCCTAATATGGTCGACACGGCGGTCACAGGAGCCTCCGCGCTGGACTCCTGGTTTCATTCCTCGAGGCTGCAGCTCAGACAGACAAACAGACAGACAGACAGACAGACAGACGGACAGACGGACAGACATACAGACAGACAGACAGACAGACAGACAGACAGACAGACAGACACCAGGCTGGCGACGCCTCGGCAGCGGCCTCTTCAAAAGAAACCCTAAACATTGTACACGAGTCCCTTTAGATTCCGGCCTCTGTGGACGAAGGAAGTACCAAGAGACTCTTTAGACAACATGACGCTGCATCAGGCAGAACCATGAGGGTTCTTAAATGGTTCTTTAAAGGCGTTGTGGTTCCATCACCTACTGAAGAACCATTCTTTCATTTGAAACACCTTTATAGGTTCTTTGAAGAACTATCTAAGGAAATGGTTCCTTAAAGAACCCTGGGTTGAAAGGTTCTTTGTGGAAATAGAAATGTTGCCTAGAATAACCAATTTTGAAGGTTCTTTGAGACACCTTTATAGGTATGTATTATATATATATTACACCTGTATAGGAACTATTTAAGGAAATGGTTCTTTAGAGAACCCTGGTTTGAAAGGTTCTGTGTGGAACCAGAAAAGGTTTTTCTATGTCATCGCTCTGAAGAACCATTTTTGGTTCCAGATGGCACTTTACTTTTTTCTGTGTGTATAGTCCTGGTTCTCTCTCTCTATTCTGTGTGTATAGTCCTGGTTCTCTCTCTCTATTCTGTGTGTATAGTCCTGGTTCTCTCTCTCTCTCTTCTGTGTGTGTAGTCCTGGTTCTCTCTCTCTCTCTCTCTCTTTCTCTTCTATGTGTCTAGTCCTGGTTCTCTCTCTCTCTATTCTGTGTGTATAGTCCTGGTTCTCTCTCTCTCTCTCTCTCTTCTGTGTTTATAGTCCTGGTTCTCTCTCTCTCTTCTGTGTGTATAGTCCTGGTTCTCTCTCTCCCCGCCATGGGCCCAACGACGGGCCCAAGAAAAAAGCCCATCTCCTCCCTGATGGTCATCATAGTAAAACAAAACTGTTGTGCATTCATCTGAACGTTCCCTCTGAGTGAGGATCGCTCCACGTTGAAGCCGACTGTAACATCGTCATGACGTACGGCGCTGAGCCGAATCATTTCTGCCTGTTTTGTGGTAGTAGCTCAAACGTGCTAGCATTAGCAACATCGCTAACGATGGCGTTTATCATTCCCTTAAAGATGCAAAACAAGACAACCTGTTCCTGAAAAGGACAACCTGTCCCAAAACACGGCTCTTGGGGACATGTTGGATGAATTCTCCGCCGCCAAACTTGTTTGTGCTGGGAGGCCGGCCCCCAGGACGAGGGAATGTTTGCTCCCAAAGTTCAGACTAACATTTCATTTGTTTCCAGACGGGCCTTCGGGGAAGACACCGAGTTGTCGGCCTCGTCCGTGGCCAAAACAAACACGGAGCCCGAAATACACTTCCCTTCACCAAGTCACACAAATAACAAGCTTCCCGTTATTGAACATATTGCAGATATATATGTATATATATTATATATATGTAATTTCTATATATATATATATTATATAATATATATATATATATATATTATATATATATATATATATATATATATATTTATAAATATATAATATATATATATATATATATATATATATATATATATATATATATATATATATATATATATATATATATATATATACAGTATATATTTATGAGGTTCCAGCGTGGAGGGAGGGACCGGGACATGTGCTGTTCAAATTATCTCAAGAGCTGTAAAGATAGCCATGAATGACCCCGATTGACTCTTGTGATCTGATCTGCAGACGCTCAGCTTGGTTCCGCCTCTGATCTCAAGTAAATGTGGTTGTGGTAATGCAGATCAAAAATATGAAAAACTCAAATAAACTTGATGATTTTCCCGCCACTGGATATTGGATTCAAATACAGCTGAATGTAGTTCTTTCCTTTTCAAGTTAAGCTCACTTATTGGGTTTAGATTACATTATTAATACGATAGTAAGAGAATTTGCATGAGCAAAGAATTAAATGTGCCCGTGATACTGTCGGGAGAGACGGCAGCTAACGTGATTACACGACGGACTGCGGCACATGACCTGTCGGGTCAGACTGCATCCGTAATTATGAAATTGAGTGGCGCACGGCTTTTTAATCTGCTGACCCAAATTGGAAAACCTAATTTTTGTTTGAGTCTCAAGTCTCAATTCACCTCCCTCTATCTTCTCCTCTGACACACACACACACACACACACACACACACACGCTAACACACACATACTTGCCCATGCACAAAGAACCTCTGTAAGAAATAGTTGCGCCAAATATACCAAGTGGATTGAGGTCAAATCAGTCTGTGGGTTGCAAAAGATATTTTTTTTCCAGTATCTAAATTCATCATATATCTTGCATGTCAAACAGAAGCTTATATTTAGAGGGTGCAACAATGGGGCCTTTCTTTTTAAAATGCTGTGAGTCCAGAAGTGTTACGTAACATGGAAGAGGCTAGAGCCAGAGACATTTGTAGCACATGGATAATTAAACTCGTGGAGGATTTGAGTAGTCGTTCTGCAAACGGGCCATGTGGTATGCACAAACTGGTTCTGTCCCCACTGGGTAATAGCAGAATTCTGCTTTTACAATTTAAATGTATATCCACCCCATAGGAATGCAGATTGGTAAGTCACACTCTTCCTGGGGGCATATCTCAAAGCAGTATGCATGTGTACTGCAAAGAAAGAGACATTATTATTTTAATTCAGTATGAAGCTTGAGACCAGAGATGAGCCTGAATGCAAAAGAGTTTTTTTTCCAGTAGACCAAGATACTGAATGTGTACTGTACTGTATGCGAGGAGACGATTGAGCAGGAGTTTGTGGCTTTATATAATAAATATAACGTGACTATTTATAAAGATATAAAGCCACAAACTGCTATATATATATATATATATATATATATATATATATATATATATATATATATATATATATATATGTGTGTGTGTGTGTGGGTGGGTGTGGGTGTATCACATTCGGTTGATATTTACGTGACAAACTGCTATATATATACATATACATATATATATATATATTTTTTATTATTATTTATTTAATTTTACAGTGCTTTATTTATATTTACATATATGTTGTGTATATGCTGTGTATATATACATATATATTTTATTTTATTTTGTATTTTATATTTCACTTTGCACACTTTACTTTATGCACTGTCACTTTCTTTCTTTCTTATACTTATATTGTATTGTGTTTAGTTTTATCGGGCTGCTTCTGTTGTCAACAAATTTCCCCTTGGGGATTAATAAAGTATATTTAATTTAATTTAATTTCATTTCATTTCAATTGAGACCTGCCGCCGATCATCCGCTCCACCCCTTTCAAAATAAAAGGAACGTCACGTGACTGAGTAGTGACGGGGGGGCGGGCTCGGGCAGCGGCTCTCGGCCAATCAGCGCCTCTGTTTTGCGGCTTCCCATTCGCGGATAAACGCAGCGTCCCGCACCGCGGAGGCTTCCAGAGAAAAGAGGAGGCGAGGCGCGTCAACGTGACTGAGGCCGCCGCGTTAGCGCATACGGCTGTTATCGCTGCTACCAACGGATTTACGCCCACCCCCTCGACCGGCGCCGGACAGAGAAAGCGTTCCTCCGTTTCCAAAAGCCGGGACGCGAACATGTCGCCCTGACATCGACTTTTAATACCGGAAACCCCGTTTAGCTTTGCCCGCGAAAGCTAGCTAGCTAGCCGTTACATACCGTCGGTTTTTCCTTCTGCCCCCCCGCCCCCTCCCTCCCTCTCTCCCCTGCTCCTCTCAACTGACCTCCACCACAACACCGACCACCAGCTCCTCGCTAGGTTGGGGGTCACGACGGTCTCCCGTGTCCTACGTCCGCCCCCCCACCGCGTGGCGCCCCCGTGGACGGATCCCGAATATGATCCACAATGAGTCAGAGAGACACCTTGGTTCATCTGTTCGCCGGAGGGTGAGTGGACGGCTTTCGACCCCCGGGCTTTGCACAAGGAGACGAAGAAGAAACGGCGCTCCAACGGCTGAGCTAGCTGTAGCTGCGCGCGCAGGGCCAACCGCCGTGCTAACGTGTGCGTGCGTATGAGAGCGTGTGTCTGTGTGAGTTTGTCTCTGCCTGTGTGCGTGTGTATGAGAGTGTGTGTGTGAGTGTGTGAGTATGTGTGTGTCTCTGCCTGTGTGTTTGTGTGTGTCTGCCAATGTGTCTGAGTTTGTGTGTGTCTCTGCTTGTGTGTGCGTGTGTATGAGAGTGTGTGTGAGTATGCGCGTGTAAGAGTGTGTGTATGTGTGTGTGTGTGTGTGTGTGTTCAGTTAGTGGTAACCTGAATATTTAGCCTCGCATGTCCATTTGCTACTTGCGCTCAATGTCACACGTTGTGACGCCGTTTCTATGACATATTAATTAAGTGTCCGGTGTTGTGACGGTGAAATGACTTTATGACATATGAGGGTGTTAAACTTTTTTATTTAAAACAACATCAACATTATGTCATCTGTGTCAATCGCATGCTGGACTTTCTAGGAAGCGTCAAATTGCACCAAAACAAATCACTCTGCCACTTAAAGGTCAATCGGAACAAACATGCACGTTATGTATTCTGTGCACACAACCGCGGAATACATGTGCAACAGCGGCCCTGTGTTTTGACAACCCCCCCCCCCCTGCTGTAGATGTCTGATCCCAGATCAGCCGCCTTCTGCCAAAAGAAGCAATGATGACAGGACTTTGTATTTCTGCTCTAGCGGATTGAAAATTAACCTTGTCTAAAGATAACTCTTCTCGCTCTGGTGTTTGAAGTCGTGGTCTGGCCCTGCCCAGCCACCGTCCGGTCAACACCAGTGCACTCACCTGTCCTATCGGTCCTCTCTGCGCGCGTCACCTGAGACATACCTGAGCTGGTAATCCACGGTGCCCGGCTGTCATGCTGTGTGTAAAGGGCGTTGCGCTCCAGATCTCGGCTCATAGTTGAATGACGTTTGTGGTTCTACTGGATCGAATGTATATTTTACAAGTATATTTTACAAGTATATTTTAGGCCGTTCCGGGATTCGTGTATATGACAAGGCATACGTCTGACGCTTGTTGTTATTGCCCCTAAAACAACACGCCGCATTCCTGACTCTGTTCCCACGCGGCTCTGGGACCCCTCGAAATCCAAGGACCTGGAGCTCGAGTTCTTTGCTCTGTCACCTCCACCTTTTTTTGTTTACATCTCCTTGTGTCTTCCTCCAGATGTGGGGGCACGGTCGGAGCCATATTGACGTGTCCGCTGGAAGTCGTGAAGACCCGGCTGCAGTCGTCCTCCATCACCCTCTACGTGTCTGAGGTGCAGCTCAGCACCGTCAACGGGGCCGGTGTGGCCCGCATGTCCCCGCCGGGCCCCCTGCACTGCCTCAAGTGGGTATTCAGCACCATTCACCACCATCACATTGTCATTTCGATATATATATATATATATATATATATATATATATTTTTTTTTTTTTTTTTTGTGCATATCTGTGCTCTTTATTTTTATCCTTATGTTCGTAACACGATTATAATACTTTTAAAATGGTAAAAACGTTTCTACGGGAAATATAAACTTGCACGTAGCAATTCAGGGCTGCACAATTAATCAAATATTAATCTCTGTTGCGATTTTTGGCTCATCACAAATTAATAAACACTGCGTTATTGACATTTTAAAAATGCATGTAGAAAACCATTCTGCATATAAAGTCAAGCGCTTCCTAAACTAACATTAAGTCAAGAAAAACACTTATTTTAAGTCTTATTTCGCAGGAAAGGGAACGCAGCGCTCTTGTTTGTACAAAATGTGAAAGGCGATAAACATAAACACACGTCGTCCCTGAAAGTCACAACCGTGATCTAAATAGTCTTGCCAATCATTTTGATCATAAAATAAATAATTGCATTCAGTTTTCAATTTAAAACCACGTCTCAGGCGTTGGCCTTAATTACAGGCGTTCCTGTAATTACAGGCGTTCCTCCTCCCTGCAGAGCTACACCTCTTCAGCGGCACCATGTTGTTGTTGGGTCTGGCTGATGTGCCTCTGGAAAGGACACTCTCTCCCTGGAACTCAAAGTGTTATTTGGGTGTGTTGTAGGAAATAAGAGCTGCTCTATAAGAGAGAGAACGGCTCCTGCAGAGAACGCGTCCTGGCCGCTCTGAGCTCTGGAAAAAGCGTCTGAAAGTCACTCCACTAAGTCACAAAGTGCCAATCGCTGCACCAGGAGAGATGTAGTTATGTTCACTGGCAGTAATCATCCTAACTTAATTGATATTGCCACAGTTTCCCACATCTGGGAAAGGCATTGCTGGAAAGCCTGCAGGCGATGTGCAGCGTGTTCTTTTCACGGCATCCTCCCTGAGAAGATACGCCTCACAGGAAACCCGGTGGCAGACTCCTTTGTTGTCTTTATTCCCTCCCTAAAACCTGAATGTGGTCATGTTGCAGGCGGAGGTGGACGGAGTGAGATGGGTGACGTTTTCAAAATGTTTTTTAGCCAGACTCCGCCCCCTAAGCCACATTTTCTCCTGGAAATGTGTCCACTCACGCTTTCTCGCCTCGAGGGCTTCAAACGAGGACACGGAGCGCCTCGTCAGTTCTCAAGTTATTATTTCATCAGCGCGGAACGTTCTTACGACGGACTACACCCAAGAAAGCTAAAAGGCAAAATGTCCCACGGTCGGGAAGAAGATTCAGAAACGGACAAATGAAGTTTCGCAAACGCAGTGACGAACCGTCCTTTGATTACTTCACAAGACGCCGCTTTACGAATGTAAAGATGAGACCATAATCATCCTAATGATTGGCGACATGCCCAGATTCAACAACTAAATACGTTTAACTAGCGGTTTCGTACAATAGAAGCGCTACAGGCATAAAACGTTCGTAAAGAAGAACAAAATGTAGAGAATCAAGCAGCCGGCTCCACTTGAACGAGGCAGCCGAGCCGACTCTCTGAGGAGGAGACTCTTTTGTCTCGTAGGAGTTCCTGAAGTCTAAGAAAAGTGTAGAACTAATTTACTCCCACTTGACGCGTTTGCAAAGAAAAGAGTTGTAAACCTGCACCGTGGGCCTCCGTGTTTACTTTCTTCTTCTGTCTTGTTGTTGAGGCGTCACCATGTCTCAAGTGCAACAAAAACCCAAAAACAAGTGAGACGAGAAGCGGTTAATCGCGTCACGTGACCGACGATTTCACGCAGAGTTTGATCAGAACGTGATAACCAATGAAATCGCTTAGATCAGAATCAGGTTTTATTGGCCAAGTAAGTTTGCACAAACAAGGAATTTGACTTTGTGAAGTCACTCTCAGTGCTCTTACACAAAATATACATTACAACACAATACAAAACAAACTAGGAAGTTTAAGAAAGTATATGCAAAGCAGAATGGCTATATAATTACTGGGATGTGAAATATATTTCAACGATTTTGGGATCTTTTTGAATTGGCGCTCAAGAAAGGCTATTTGACTAATAACGTGATTATTTCTGAATTTATTGTCTTTTTTCTCCTCACAAAATTCTTCCCACCCTTCCTGGGTCAATATGCATGAGAGAAAACTCAACTTTGACCCACACATCCATCCGTAGTGTCACTAGTGGTAGGAAGTTACGAGTTACCTTTTGAAGTCGTAACTACATTATAAAACTAGTAGAAGAAGAAAAGGCAACCACCTCCGAACTAGAATATGTGGTCTGAGCGGTGGAGTCACGATTTACTCTTTTTTTTTTTTGTTGCTTTCAGGTTGATATTGGAGAAGGAAGGACCTCGTTCCCTCTTCAGGGGCTTGGGGCCCAACTTGGTGGGCGTGGCACCTTCCAGGTAAGCCGCCTCCCCACCGCCGCCGTCCTGCGTGCACCGAGTCTGCAGCTCCCGAAGCCGCTTGGGACGTCTTTAAAAAGAACCACTTCTTCTTCCAATTAGTCATCGGGGCGAGGGAGACGCATTCCGCAGCGCCGCTGACTCGCCTTTTTGCCGAGCTCGTTGGCAACATTGTTGCGATGTTATCGCAGATCAAGCAACCGTACGGTCATGCAACACCTGGAAAAGTCACGGCATTTTAAAATGGTCATTTCCAGGCCTGGAAAGTCATGGAAAAAACTGAAATCGTAAAAGTTTTGGAAAAGTCGTGGAAATGTTGTTATAATCACATGTTCATTTACGCAGAGGTTGAAATAATTAATCCTTTTTTTAAAGAAAGAGGCTCAAATTATAAGCCGGCGTACGCTCTCGACACGCAACATGTTACATTGTTCATGTTTACACGAGATGTCAGTTCTGTCACAGACGTTTAGTTTAAAGTCCTGGAGAATGATTTATTATGCACCCGCCGCCATCAAGGGACTCTTTGAGGAAAACGTATCTGTTCACTCCTCCGCACTGAAGCCGCCCGCCTCTTAGGAGACGGGGAACGCCGTAATGGCGCTAATGGCGGCGCGGCGTGCCGCTGCCGGGCGCGCGTCGAGTGTCCCGCCGCTCTGACGCACGCCGCCAGGTGAACGGCGTCCTCTGGTGTGACCGATGAGCTCGTTAACCGGCAAACGAACCGGGCGAGGAGCAGGTGTGTTTACACGTCAGCGTGGAACACCTGGACCCGCAAAACGAGACGCGTTGTTACACAAGAACACGACGCTTAGAAGAAGGGGGGCTCGAGACGGAAAAAACAAACACTGAAGAGCGTTACGACTCGTTTCTTCTTCTTCTTCTTCTTCTTCTTTTATTGGTGAAAATGATGTCATGAGAGAATAAACAGAGCGGCTTTACAGCTCCTCCACTCTGCGTTCCTTTTGTTACCGTACGTCCTGCTTGTTTGTTTGTTTGTTCTGCTTTCTCTTTGTTTGGGTCTGTTTGTCTCCCCTGTGAAGCGTCTTTGTGCCCCTAGAAAAGCGCTCTAGAAGTCTGAATTATTATTATTATTGTTGTTGTTATTATTATTATTATTCTACTCGGCTTCACTCTGCATGCATTTCTTTGGTTTCTCATGTTGGTTAACACCCGGAGGAAGATTCTCTTATTAGCTTTAAGAATTTAAATAAAACACGACAGGTGTGACTTGTTTATTTATCCGTGTGCTGTGACAGACACTCACCCCCCCCCCCCCCTCCCCCCTCTGTGTCTCGTCTCTTCACTGCAGAGCGATCTACTTTGCTGCCTACTCCACCGCCAAAGAGAAGCTGAACGGGGTGTTGGAGCCCGACTCCACGCAGGTGCACATGGTGTCGGCTGCAATGGCAGGTGTGTGTGTGTGTGTGTGTGTGTGTGTGTGTGTGTGTGTGTGTGTGTGTGTGTGTGTGTGTGTGTGTGTGTGTGTGTGTGTGTGTGTGTGTGTGTGTGTGTGTGTGTGTGTGTGTGTGTGTGTGTGTGTGTGTGTGTGTGTGTGTGTGTGTGTGTGTGTGTGTGTGTGTGTGTGTGTGTGTGTGTGTGTGTGTGTGTGTGTGTGTGTGTGTGTGTGTGTGTGTGTGTGTGTGTGTGTGTGTGTGTGTGTTCGTGCTGCAGCCTTCAGCTCAGCAGTGGTTGAACTGGTTTGAACCGATTGGTTTATTAGGACTCCGCCCACTTCCTTTGTGTTCATTACACACGTCGCCTTCTGTTCAGCGTGACCGGTGTTATTATGGGACGC
The DNA here is from genome assembly GCA_036178185.1 of Liparis tanakae. NCBI lineage: Eukaryota > Metazoa > Chordata > Actinopteri > Perciformes > Liparidae > Liparis > Liparis tanakae. The sequence continues at coordinate 2,033,850 of CM070099.1, forward strand.
CTACATTATGAGGGCAAAGAAATTAAATAAACAAACATCCTTTCAGAGGAACTAAACTAAAATAAATAAAGATCAGCCTGAATTGATGTGAATTATTTTGTGGGTTTAATTAAAGGACGAGGACTCCTCGTGACGTTGAAGTGATCCAATTAATCCGTGTTGCACAACCGCTGTTATAATGGGAAACTACAGATAATTAGGGCACATTAATTATCTTGAATTTAAATATATAAATAATCCTTTCAGAGAAACTAAAGTAGAGCAATATTGGCGTTTAAAAACCCAACTAATTAAATAAATATCAGACGGGGACTCGTGACATTGAACGCCTCGTATTGCTTCACATTGAATAGATTTAGCTTTTCACGTTCAGTGTTTCTGTCGACGCTCTTGACTTCAGACGGTGAGTCAGACTTCGTGGTCGACTGCCATTTAACCAAGAGGTTCAAACTGCTTTAAAACTAAATATATAAACACTAAACCTTTCTGGGAACACGATCAAATTATAATAATAACTTTATTTATATAGCACCTTTAAAAAAAAAAAAAAAAAAAATGTTTTTACAAAGTGCTCCACAGAGAGTCAAAGCAAAACAAGTGGAATAGCAAGAAACCAATGTTACATTTTAAAAGTATATATTCAATTTCAAAATAAATAATAAAAAATGTAATTAAATTAAAAACAGACAACTAAATTAGGGGAACCAAAGTTCTGCATGAAAAGACTAGATCACTTTAAAGCTGTTCTATAAAAATGGGTTTTAAGAAGTGATTTAAAAGAAGTTACTGATTCTGCGAGCCGTATCCCCTCCTTAAAATAAACTCACTGACACGTCCAACTTGAAGCGGCTTCATCAAACCGTGTTGAAGGCTCCAGATTTAACTCCTGGAGTCTCTTAGTGGGTGAAAGGTCCCCCCCCCCCCTGTCACTGTGACCCAGCTGGCAGCCCGTGGTGCCTGAGTGTATTCACGCATCTATTTCTACACATGTGGGTGAGTCGGCACCGGGTTCAAGCCACCGTGACTCGGGACGCGTCAACGGCGCTGAACAGGTGACGGGGGGGGGGGGGGGCTATTCTGGTCCGGGCAGAGGTGACCTTTGAGCTGGTTGTTTTGTTTATTATTTTTGCACCGTAGTGAGACGTCCTTCTGATCTTTACTTCCCTTTTACAGTCCTTTTTTTCCCCACTTTTTTTGTCAAAGTAAAGGCAAGTAATGTAGTTATTTTAATAAAATTTGTTTTTTCGGCTTGCGTCTGCAAATTTCATGAAAAAACGATTTCTTATTGGGTCAAAGGTCACTGCGACCCACTTAACATGTGTTGGGTCATAACTCATATCTTTCATATCTTTCATATGCTAAGTATAACAATATCACGCCGACGTCTTTGATGACATAAAATGATGACCGCTATGGACTTGCAACTTGTTTGTGTATATATTGTTTTATTTATATATGTGTATATTTTTATTTATATATATATATAAATAAATAATATTTTTTTAGATGGTTGAAACTGACCCGCGTGCAGCATAAACAACAACACATCTTTCTTTTGTTCCCCTCCAGGTTTTACAGCCATCACAGCCACTAACCCCATCTGGCTCATAAAGACTCGCCTGCAGCTGGACGCCAGGTAAAGAAACGAGACTCGTGTCCCCCGGGGGCCACGGCGGCCTCCCGGCCCTCAGAGGGTCCTGACTGAACGTACACACCTATAAGCTACTCAAATATAGTGCTAAATAACTCTTTGCATTTTATTACTTTTTATTTGAGTGTAGGAATATTGTATATAAGCATTTTCTTCTAATATTGCAACATAAATCCATTTAAGAACCTTCAAAATAAAAGCACGGGATATTTTTCTTCAATTTCTTTAAGAAAAGGTGATCGTATGTCTTTCTATCCGTCAGGGGCCACATAAAATAAAATTGACTCTAATATTATAACATAACTCCATTTTAATTTGAAACCTTCAAAATAAAAGCATGTTTTTTTTCTTCTTAAATGTCTTTAAGAAAAGGTGATTTATCTTTGTCTTTCAAGCCATCAGGGGCAACACAAAATGACGTGGTGGTCTTGTGTTTGACACCTGTGCTCTAAAGGGGCCCAAATATTTGACGCACGTGCACAGCTTCCCGTGCACACTTGTGTTTTACATGCAAACGCCGCCGCGCCGCAGCCTCTGGTCCTCCTGATGGAAGCCAGCCGTCTCCTCGGTACCGTGCTTCCCGACCCGAGCTTCCTCCGCACAGTGAGTTCTCCGACGTGACTTTTAAAAAAGAACGTCTCTTCTCCTCCCCTCAGGAATCGAGGCGAGCGTCGGATGAACGCCTTTGAGTGCGTGCGGCGCGTGTACCAGACGGACGGCGTGCGAGGCTTCTACCGGGGCATGTCGGCGTCCTACGCCGGCATCTCAGAGACTGTGATCCACTTTGTGATCTACGAGAACATCAAGCGGCGCCTCCTGGAGGCCAAGGCGCCGCAGAACATGGACGACGAGGAGGAGACGTCCAAGGACGCGTCGGACTTCATCGGGATGATGCTCGCCGCCGCCGCCTCCAAGACCTGTGCCACGACTATCGCGTATCCTCACGGTAAGGCGACGCAGCATGATGTCATGAGGGTTCGTACGGTCGCGGAAAACCTGGAAAAGTCATGGAATTTTAAAATGGACATTTCCAGGCCTGGAAAAGTCATGGAAAAAACTTAAATCATAAAAGTTTTGGAAAAGTCATGGAAATGTGTTATAATCACATGTTCATTCACACCGAGTTTGAAATAATTAATGTTTTTTAAAGAAAGACGCTCAAAATATAAGCCGGCGTGCGCTCTCCATACGCAACATTTTCTACATTGTTCATGTTTATACCGAGATTTCAGTCATGGAAAAGTTCTGGAAATCCATTAGTCAAAATGTGTAAGAACCCGGTACTGGTCATATATTCAATACGGTCGTGACAAACCTGGAAACGTCCTGGAATTATAAAATTATTATTTCCAGATCTGGAAAAGTCCTGGATGAAAAAATTAATTTCCAACAGTTTTGGAAAACTCATGAAAATGTATTATATTCACAATGTTCATTTACGCAGTTTGACTTAAGAAATAAACATACATATTATATATTTATATATTTAAACAATGTATTTATTGATATTTCAGGTTGAATATCAACAGGACAATAAACGGCAAACATTTTCACCCTGTTCCCCCTCCCATAATAATAAAGTAACTAAATAATAGTTAAATTAAAAACAGATAATTAAAATAAAATAAAAAGAAACGTAAACATAAAAATATACTTTACAAACTGAGTAATGGGTGTTTGTTGTTGTTTTTCCTACTAGTCAATGTACATAATCAGACAGTTGTCCTACTCTGAGCCTGTTCTATATTTATTCTTTTAATCAGAATATACAAGTGTATACGTGGAGATTTTGGTCATGGAAATTTGGGTTTAAAGTCATGGAATAGTTATTGGAATAGTCTGTTAAAAAGAGAATAATCATCATTATTTATTTATTTATTTTGTCTCGATTTACTAGCTGACGCTCCGCTACCCTCTGTTTTCTTAACGCTCCCTCCCCCCCCCCCCCCCCCCCGCGCCCTGCAGAGGTGATCCGGACGCGGCTACGCGAGGAGGGCACCAAGTACAACTCGTTCTTCCAGACTCTGACCACGGTGCCCAGGGAGGAGGGCTACCGCGCGCTGTACCGCGGCCTCGCCACGCACCTGGTGCGCCAGATCCCCAACACCGCCATCATGATGTGCACCTACGAGCTGGTGGTCTACCTCCTGAACGGGTAGCGCCTCGGCTTCAGACTGTGTATGCAACCCAGACCCCCCCCCCCCACGGAGATGGAGAGAGAGAGGAGGAGGAGGAGGAGGAGGAAGAAGATGAAGAAGATGAAGAAGAGGCAACGGCCGGCTCGCCAGCAGAGGACGGGGACGCCGCCGAGACCTTTTGTTCCGGTGACTCAGCGCTCCTTGAAATGAAGTCGGGAGTTTTTGTTCTGCACAGCGGGGGAGGGGGGAGGAGGGGGGGGTGTTGGGCTTTAGCAGTGGCAAAGAAATGAGTTCTCCTATTTATAGATTTTATTCCATCCTCTTCTTTTTTTTGCCTCCGTTTGCTTCTTCACGACAGTCACTAACAGGACTAATAATGACAAAGTACAGTAATTCCAATCCTTACTACCTAGTGCATATAAGAACACCCCCGCCCCTTTAGCCCCGCCCCTTTAGCCCCGCCCCTTTAGCCCCGCCCCTTTTCAAAACGTCCTTCATGAGCATCGTGCAGTATTTCCTTCATCAGAGTCCAACTAGAGACAGAAATACGAGTCTAGTACCTGACGAGGGAGAAAAGAGACGGAGGAGGAGGAGGAGGAGGAGGAGGAGGAGGAGGAGGAGGAGGAGGAGCAGGAGCAGGAGGAGGAGGAGCAGGAGCAGCACACGGGTTCTGGAGGAGGAGAGTCGTACACTGGTTTTCGTGCATTTTCAGGCGAACCTTCTCGGCCAAAGCAATCCTCAGCCGGAGGGCTGAAGGACCAGGAGACGCCGACTTCGACTACTGGAATGTAAATAAGGGGCGGAGCTCCGCCCCCACGGCGAGGGTTGAACGCAGATTTCACCAAACGAACGCGCTGCGTCGGGTTTTAGTTTTTTTGCTCACGGCAACTTTTTTTCACGTCTCTCCAGAATCTTCTCACGCTTTTTTTTTTTTTCCCGCTTTATTTTAGTTCCTTTTCCAGGCGAGGACAATCCTCTGGAGCGGGTCGTCACGGCAGGACTATGCTCTTCATAAGAACGTTAATTCAACGCAGACGCGTGTTAAGCAAACGGACCGGACGATTTACTGGTTTCATCCGCTCCTTTGTGTTTATTTTAAACGTGAACTTCACTCTAGTTTAAGGAAAGCTGCTTTTTACTTTACTTCACGTTTCAAACGGTACAGCCGAGAAAAGGCCCGTTTCGCCTCCTGCCTCTTGAACGCCCAGTGGGGTAACCCCCCCCTCTCCTCCCCCCCTCCCCCGTCGTCCGGTGACTCCGCACAACCCCGACGTTTAAAACTCGTCGTCTTGCGGCTCGACTAAGGCTCTCTTTCTCCCCTCTCCCTCTAAAGCTGCTGACGTGATCCTCAATGTGAACACACACACACACACACACACACACACACACACACACACACACACACACACACACACACACACACTCTCTGGATCTGGTCAGTGATGACGGTGAGCAGCTGACACTGTCTATTGATGTAGTGAAGACTGGAGTCTGGGGTGCTGTTGGCTAGTGATGGGGGGGGGCTGGCTTCATGTTTTTTTTGTTTTGTTTTTAAGGTAATTTCACTAAAATACCCACAATGCATTTAGGTGAAACAAGCCTGTAACTATAATGGTGCAATGCACCTCTTTCACTCACATCAGTGTCCGCCGTGCGACGCATTATTCCCAGGTGTGTGTGTGTGTGTGTGTGTGTGTGTGTGTGTGTGTGTGTGTGTGTGTGTGTGTGTGTGTGTGTGTGTGTGTGTGTGTGTGTGTGTGTGTGTGTGTGTGTGTGTGTGTGTGTGTGTGTGTGTGTGTGTGTGTGTGTGTGTGTGTGTGTGTGTGTGTGTGTGTGTGTGTGTGTGTGTGTGTGTGTGTGTGTGTGTGTGTTCAGAGTAATGGCTGCAAACAGTGTTGTTTTTATCTTTTTAAATAAATCGTTGCCTTTTCCTGACGTCCCTGTTTAGTTTTTTCCTTCCACGTTGGACCGGTGAGCCTTTGTGTGGGCGGGGCTTCGGCCTGTGGGCGGGGCTTCGGCCTGTGCGTTCTCTCATAACTGTTTTTGTAAAAAACGAGGAGGTAAAAAAGGCCAATAAAATGGATTTCAAGTGCAAAGTGTGTTGAAGTGTCTCTTCGTACCTTGTGTGTTTCTAAACAGTTGATCACCTTCCGGTCCTAAGCCCCGCCCACCACGCGGGCATATGTACACGTGACTATTACATAAGTACCTATATCTGATTAAGTTGCTGAATGAGGAAAACTCCTGAGGTGAAGGTTGTTGAAGCCCTCAGAGGAAAGTGTGTTATGCCTCTCCTAACTCTGACTTTAAATTTAATTTAATACAATAGTGTCCTGAGAGCGACATGCACTAAATGTTAAATTAATAAAACATGTTTGTGTGCTGTCAACACACACACACACACACACAGCCAAACGCAATACAAATACGATTAAAATACATATTTAATCTCTTTAACGACCTTCGAGAAACGACCTTCAGGCTTCAGCAACGATAAAGATGTGACCCCGTGGTGTCACGTGACTTTGTGGGACCAGCACGCGCGTTCTGCCTCCATCTCTCACCTCCACCTACGCCTCCCGGCCACCAGGTGGCGGTGTTGACCCGCACTGAACGATGACGGTCTGCTGCCGCCTCGTCCTCAAGCCAAATAAATAAATACTAAACGATAGTGCGTGTGTTTTTTTTAAATTACTTTATATATTCTGAAGCTCGCACACGTGATGCGAGGCGGACAGCTGCGGTCACGTGGTGCCAACTGAAGGGGAACAGAAGGAAAGAACGGCTCATATGAAGGAGAAGATGATTGACGCCTCGATGGTGAAACATGCGCGCGCACACGTCACGCGCACACATTTACTAATTCACAGCTAATTCCCTGGACAGCATCACACCATCACGCTTTAAGTTTCAAGTAAAATCGCATTTGAGCTAACGCATTAGCTCGTTGCCGCAGCCGTGAACTTTAGAGTCAGTGTCACGGTGAAAGAACAACGTCAAGAACAACGTCAAAGCGAACAATGTAAAAAAATAATGTAAAAAAGAACAATGGCAAGAAGAACAACGTCAAGAAGACCGTCGTGAAAAACAACGTCAAGAAGAACAACGTCAAAAACAACGTCAAGAAGAACAACGTCAATAAGAACACTGCGTGAAAAACAACGTCGTGAAGAACAACGTTGTGAAAAATAACGTCAAAAACAACTAGGTCGTGAAAAACAACGTCAAAAAGAACACACACACACATCATGTCCATATGGGAGTCGAACTGAAGGGAAGTTCCGCCTCGTAGAGACAAAGCACCTTTTTATTGCCTAACAAGCAGAGATTCAGTGATACTGGTTGACTAGCAAGAAGATGCAATTAGGGGAGGGAGAGAGAGAGGAGAGAGAGAGAGAGGGAGAGAGAGAGAGGGAGAGAGAGAGACCCATGGGATGAAGACACACCTCGGTAGGACAGAACCGAAACATTGGAAAGGGAATTGGAGGGAGTGAGACAGAAAGGGGGTAAAAGATTGTTCTAGATAGAACAGACGATGGGGGAAGGGAGGGGGGGGCTGAAGACTGAAGCTCCAACACTCGGGATGCAGAGTGTCTGTCGGGGAACATCCAGTGGGAACGTCTCTCTGAAGTCACACACACATCCTGACTCGCACAGACAAAAGATGTGCAGAAAGCAGCGAGCTCCTACGCAACACCGAACACACACACTCACACACACACACGCGCACACACACACACACGCACACGCACATAGCATGGAAGCTCTGAGTCATGTTTAGTTGGAACCGACTCCGTTTTCACCGAGATCAGCTTTCTGACTCGGCGAGCGACGAGCGGGACCTTTCAGCGAGGCCGTTAGCCCAGCTCAGCATTAACGACGGGAAGCGGCCGGCCTTGGAATCGTCCCGCCGGCACCTGCGAGGTCACGGGGTCACAGGGTCACCTCGCCGAACCCTCGCCGAGTCGACGAATCGACGCGTTGGGCCAGAGACGACGTGTTCGATGCCCTTCATGACTCCCCGCTGTGCTAAACCCATCCACTCCTTAAATGTTCTGGTTCTAGCCGGATTGGATTGGAGGCCAGCTGCCCGGGGAGCTGAGGCTCTGGTTCACACAAGCTCATCGTTCAGCCGGGTTACAGCCGTGGTTACAGCGAAACCATATGAGTCACCAACTCATCCGGTGTTAATCTCATAATGAGGGGCTTGTGTCTGTGGCGAGTGGCATTAGATGAAGGTGGGGCGGGTATGTGTGTGTGAGTGTGTGTGTGTGTGTGTGTGTGTGGGGGGGGGGGGGGTTCAAAGCTTGCTCACCCATTAGCTTGGCATTAATTCGTAAATGCAGCTGCTCTCACCCGACCGCTCTTCAATACTGTGAAGGTGAATTAGTTTCAAATGTTGAGATCCAAATAAACATACAAGCACATTTACACAGGAAAGATAAATTAGATTTAAAAACATGTAATGAGTCATTAACAGCTCGAAAATATGCAAAACAAATTAAAGAATATACAAGAATATACAAGCGTCTTTGAGTATTTTGAAAAGCGCTATAGAAATGTAATGTATAATAATAATAATAATAATAATAATAATAATAATAATAATAATAATGATAATAATAATTATGTATTTTTTTAAATACTTTTATTTTACATGAAAAATAGTATCAGTGTGTAATGGAAAGTAATGCACATTAACTTGCTTTATTATGGATATCCATTTCCTGTAAGTTCCTGTAGCATCTCCTTTATGTATGACTTACTATAGATAATAAATCGTAATTATGAAACGCTAAGTCATTATTTTACATACTTTAAAAATATTACCTTTAAAAGCAAGAAAATAAACTACAAACGGCAGCAGACATCGTGATTAAGGTCACAATATAACGATGTAAGGGTGTAAAGCGGTCTCCACGCTGTAGCTTACCGGAAGTAGAGTGAGGATTTCTACAAAATAAGAGCATGTAATTAGCCTCGTTTAGAGGTAAAATAGTTTTCAGCGACATGTAAACACATCGAAACCACGAAGCAGCGTTTTACCCGCATATAAAATGTATATTTAATGCCCAAATAGTGTTTTATTACCAAAAAAGCTTTCTTTTGAAGGACGCCGCGAGCGGAAGTCGCGTTCGTAATTCCGGTTGACTTGACTCCAGTCACCTTTTCTTGATCCCGACCGTCCAGCCAATCAGCGGCCGGCGGAGGCTCGCGAGCCGCGATCATATCCACGGAGCAGGCTGCGGGCAGCGGGAACAAAGAAGAGCCGCCGCCGCCTGCGCGTGAGAAACCTGCTTCTCTCCGGCCGCGCGGACGCGTTTACACTTATTTTTTGTTTTATTTTTTAAAAGCACAACCCGGTCGCCGGGTTAGTGACTCTCTCCCCGGTCCGGGGTTTTGTTTTTTTGTGGATAACGGAAACTTGGCGTCGTGAGCTGCTTCTTTTTTGAGGTTTCGGGTCGCCCTTTCTCCAAACGGGTTCCCTCTCGGATGTAACGTTCCGGTGAGTTGCCTCCTGTGTTCCCTCTCCCGCTAAAGGGTCGTGACCGTGTGATGTCGTCGCTTAGGAAGCGGAACACTCCCGTGTCAAACTTTCCTCCCTTTCCCCCTTCTTTCCTCTCCTTTCTTCCCCTCCTGCGTTAACGAGTCGTTTCCTTCGCACCTTGCCAGCTTTCCCCACTAAACTAAATGAAATATCGCGTCATGTTCGCTGTTCTCACGGATATAAAACACACGCAGGTGACCTTTTTACATCTGTTAACCACACATTCATCCGGCACCAGAAACGAGTCTCTTATTTAATTTATTTAAAGCATTTTAACTTGTTGAATAGTTTCACTCGGGCATTATAATGGTGCCAACGGCTGCTTTGAGAGTCACGCGCCGAAACCTCCAAAGAGCCGTTAACACGGGCATATACACAGGTAGAGGTAGAGAGAGGTAGAGGTAGAGGTAGAGAGAGGTAGAGGTAGAGGTAGAGAGAGAGAGAGAGAGAGAGCTCTACTTTTGTAAGTGTCCTGTGTGATCAATACAGATGATTGTGTTGCTGTGTTTCAAGGTGCTGTCTCTAGGTGTTGTGACTCCTCCTCTTCCTCCTCTTCCTCCTCTGACTAGCAGAGCTGACTTCATTCCAGGTGGGCATCTCGGCGCCCTGCTGCCCCCGGAGCATAGAAAGTGGTTTCCTGGGTCCGCCTCTCATTCTGTGTGTGTGTGTGTGTGTGTGTGTGTGTGTGTGTGTGTGTGTGTGTGTGTGTGTGTGTGTGTGTGTGTGTGTGTGTGTGTGTGTGTGTGTGTGTGTGTGTGTGTGTGTGTGTGTGTGTGTGTGTGTGTGTGTGTGTGTGTGTGTGTGTGTGTGTGTGTGTGTGTGTGTGTGTGTGTGAGATCAGATGGGTTGTGGCGGTCTGGGCTCGTGGTCATGCGGCGCTGCTTTAAAACAATACAAGCCGTGGTTTATATGTTAATTAGCTTCTGTATTCTGTTGCAAGCCAGATCAAAAGCCCTCCCGCCTCACCCCTCACCCCACTGTAATAGAGGGACTATTGACCCCCTGCACTCTATTGCCCACCAGCTGGGGGTTGACCCCGATGACCCCCGCGACACCAGTTAACCCTTGCCGCCAGGGTGGGTGGCATGAGCCCAGAGGTCAACGGTGGAGATCTCTGCTGCTTTATTTCAGATCCAGAGTCAACCAGTCAGCTTGGACTTTAATCAAAAACATCTTTATGTTAATTGTTTTATTTTTATATTCTTGTCTGCTGGGAGCTAGTGTTATCGTGTCTCTATTTTAGTGAGGTCATCTCCTTCAAACCGCTAGATTTAATCGTTCTCGACAAAAACAAAAATGTAGGTAACCCTCCATTTAAGGAAGCGCATATCGTTTTTTATTTCCCCTAATCGGTTCTTAAAATAGTTAATCCTCCTGTCCATTGATTAGGCGATCAATCGAGTAATCGCTTCCCCTCTATCCGGCGTCCGTCTCCAGCTGAGAGCTCCACGTGAACGCTCTGTAAATTCTCACATTCGCATCTCGTACGACGAAGCTGAGAAAAAGAAAAGCCAGTGTGGGCGTTTAATACAACTTGCATTCTCTCTCCTGACCACCAGGGGGCAACTCCTCCGGTCTCTTGATTTATTCCCCCAGTAAACACGACATTTAGTCCCAATCTCTAGTCCCAAGTCTTCTTTAAGGCAGCGTGATGTTCATTTAATTCATTATCGTCCGTTTAGAAGTAGTGGATGATTTTAAGGCGACGCTACCTCCCACGTCATGATGACTAATTCACTACTTACATACAGCCTTTGATAAATAAATAAAAAGGTTTACCAAAAACAACGGCCTTTAACTCTGTCTGAACGGCGATGTCGTGAGATGTATATGAATATAAATATTGTAAGCGGCGTCTGTCGTTCTGTTGTGACCTCCTGGGATTCCACTGCACGTCGGATAATTGTCGGCCCTGTCGCGCCCCGCTGACTCACAATCGCTCCACGCGCACACATTATGTACACACGGCCGGAGACGAGGGGGGGGGGGACACACACCATGCTGACTCAGCCGAATGTTAATGTTGTGAAATCCCATTAAGAGCGATCCGGCGTTGAGCGCGGCCACGCCTGGGCTTCCACGGGTCATCCTTAAAGGGCCAGCGCAGCCCCCGTGTTTTGAGCCGTGTAATAGGATCTAATCACTCCGGGGGCTCGCACTAAATTGGATCGCTCTTATTTATTTTTAATCATGGCCAGTCATGTTTATTTGCTCTTGAGGGCCATTTGAATGTTTTTTCTTTGGACGAGTGGAAAATAATGATCCCCCTTTGAGCCGCAGCTGCACTTTGGGGCGTTTTTTGAGGTAAATACGGCCGAGTGTGTGGCTCCGTTTGGATGAATCCATCAGTTGTTTTTATTGCCGTGTCCGGATGAAGTGGATTTCGAGGGGACTGGCTTTATTTTTCGCCACTGGCTGCAGACGTTCCGGATTAAAGAGGCCGTGAAACCACAGACGAAGAAGTGGAGTCATGGTGACGCTCTGTTCCGGCCTTCGCCAGCTTGGCTTTTTGGCAGCCAACGAATGAAAGTGATCATTTTTGGACACCGGAGGAGTGACGCTATGATGATGCTTTGCTATATGAATCTCCTAATTAAAAAGACTTGAGATTCAACTCATGTTATATAATCGGGGAGAGAAGTAGTCTTATCTAGACTTCTATACAACCAGAGGAGCCCCCTGGTGGTCAGGAGAGAGAATGCAGCTTTAACACATGAAGCGTAGACTTCTATATAACCAGAGGAGTCGCCTCCTGGTGGCCAGGAGAGAGAATGCAGCTTTACACATGATAACCATGGCGGTCAGGAGAGAGAATGCAGCTTTACACACAAAGCATAGACTTCTATACAACCAGAGGAGTCGCCCCCTGGCGGTCAGGAGAGAGAATGCAGCTTTACACACAAAGCATAGACTTCTATACAACCAGAGGAGTCGCCCCCTGGTGGTCAGTGGAGATAATGCACGTGTTTAAAAGCTTCCTCGTCAGCTTCTCTCTTTAGAACCGGAGATCGTTGGACGTTGTCTTCAGGCGGTCGTTGTTGGAGGAGACATGAAACGGTTTGTTTTATATTCTTACCCCTTAAAAAAATAAAAGTCTAATTTTCCTCTTTTAGGCAAGTTTATAACACAATAGTTTTGCTGCGGACGTCAGCCTGTCGCCGCCGGGCGAGTGATGCGTGCCCGAGATCGTATTCTCATCCCGCACATCAGGCGGATGACGGATGTTCCTCCCCGCTGCGAGAGAGAGAGCAAGCAAAATAGAGAGAGAGAGAGAGAGAGGGTGTAAGTTACTAGGGCTGTGTATCCTTCACATCTGAGGAGGCTGTGGTTCAAAGCGCTCCTCCTGGAAGAAGCTTCCGCCCACGTGTTTCTATCCTGGTAACCGGAGCGCCGCGTGGAGCTCCTGCCTCCTGTGAATGAAAACGGCAGCAGGCGATACGAGAGTTCCCCATGTCGATGGCGGCGTGTGTGAAAAGCCCCCAAAAAAAGATGCAGACGGGATGGTTTTCAAATGTAGAAACTCGATGCTGCTGCACTCTGTCGTTGGTGCGGGAAAACAAGCTTAATGGACTCCAACTGAAGGAGACGAGTCCAGCGGCTTAATAAGGAGACGCAGAGACCTGAGCAGGTGTTGATAAAACCCTCGCAGTAATAAGACGCCGACTGTTTGAAGACAGTGCAGGATCATTGCTTCCTCATTTAAAAGGTATTGCATCATATTTAGTCTGAATCTGCGTCGTAACAATGAATAATATGTCCTTCTATGAACTCATGAGTATTCCTCCTTCTCAATAACTGGCCACAAAAACCTCTGGTGGATGATTTAATGCACAGCCGGCACGTTTACATCTAGAAACCTGACCTAGAAACGCTTCTCCTCTTCCCACTCGATTCCTCCTCCTCTTCCTCCTCCCTCATTTAAATACAGTTTTTTTTCTTTCTTCCTGGTTATTCAAAACGGTGTGCCCAAACCACCGGGTCGATGCGAGGTTAGAGTCCACACACTCACACACACACACTCACACACTCACACTCACTCACTCACTCACACACACTCACTCACTCACTCACTCACTCACTCACTCACTCACTCACTCACTCACTCACTCACTCACCTGTTGCTCAGCGGTCTGAGGCCGGTCGTGGTGGTGAAATGGGAACGGAGGACGGCTTTGCTTTACGATGCAGTCGATTGGGAATTGTTATGATTTTATCGATACTGGCGCTCTAATCAATACTGCATATTGTTCCGCATGGATCAGTTTGTGTTTATTGCTTTGTGCATCGGGGGAACACAGTTGGTGAAGAGGAGAATCCTCTTTGATTATTATCCTTTTACGTAATCGAGTGTTTCTTGACATCAAAGCGCTCATTGATTAGCCTTCATCTGATCACCCCCCTCCGTATGACATCATCGGATCACCCCCCCTCCATACACACAACTTGTGAGGGTTTTATATCATTTGTAGGTTAATATAATCTCATATTCTGAAAGAGATCCTCTCGCTGAGTTGTCGGCTGTAGTGTTTATTTGCATAAAAACATAATAATTGGCGTAAATATGTTTTGTATTACAGTTTAGAGATGGTATCTTTTATTTATATAATATATATTATATATACGTAATATATGTATAATATTTAAATGTAAATTGCAGTAAAAACATCTCGTAAAATTGCATTGATACAAGTTTCTCGCCCTAAAGTAAAGGAGTGTTTCTTATTCTTCTGAGCCGATGAAGTTGAGAGTTAAACTGTGACGTGTCGGCTCAGACGCTCCTCAGTGAAGGACAGTTCCTTGCGTCCCGCCTCCTGTTTCCAACCCGCCATTGTTTCTGCACCGCCAGCCCGACATGAATAATGGAGTCATCCTGTGCGCCCGTGGATGTTCTCCACGGGGTCCTGTTCCTCCGCTGACGGGCGGCCGCTTCGTTCGCCTGCGAGATGTCAGAATCTCCGTCTGAAGAACGCTTGGCATCTTTTGTCGTTTTGCCTTTTTTAATTTTTTATTATCACACCTTTTTTTTTTCCGTGCGTGAACGGTCTTAAACTATGTAGGTCGCGCCCCAAATTGTGCCCCCGCAGATGTGTTGCAGTGCACTTTCTTTTTAAGTAGCTAAAGAAAAAAAATTGCCGCGGCAACGCCGAGTTGGAGTACTACTAAGCAGTTCTCATGATGCGTTCAAGTCCTGTTTAGTAAAAAGAGTGATGGTAAAGTACAGCCCCGTAGCTTGAAGTCATTATGATAAAATGCATATTAGTCTATTAATAGACTTGTGCCTTTTTTTATTTTATTTAAGTGTTTTTAATACAATCTTCAATCCACCACGCTGACTTAGTTTAATTAGTTTTTGACCGTCGTCTCAGTAAAAGTTTCTCTGGCGCCTCGCAGCAGAATTATAGTTCATGGGAAGAAAATTGAAATCGGTTAAAGGAAAAAAAGAGAGAAATCAATCGTTCCGTCTCCGTCCGTTTCTATTGTTCCCTCTCGGAGGATAAAGTTAGCTGCTGATTGGTTTTGCAAATGAAAAGTTGGACTCTTAGTCCCAGCAGTCAGAGACACGGACTGTTTTCAGCAGTGACACAAATGAACCCCCCTCCCCCCCCCCCCTCCCTTTATTACAGCCTTTATTTACTAGCTGTCAGCTGAACAAAGGGCAGTGCTTCATATTCTGGGAGGTTCACCATTTTAACAATCTTCAGGCGGCGCTGCAGTATTTTGGGGTTTTTATTTATGGTTTCTTCAGCATCACGAGGGGCTGGGGGGGGGGGGGGGGGGGAGGGGGTGATGAAGCACCCGCGGGCTGCTGGCAAGGTCATCCGTCTTCACGCCGCAGTGTCACGGATCTTTATGCTGCGATTTAATGGTCTCTCTCTCAGATGGCTGCTACTTCATCCCCCCCCTACACACACACAGATATATATATATATATATATATATATATATATATATATATATATATAGACAATAGACGCGTCTGGTCGCCCCAGAGAAGTGTTTTTTCAGATTGAAACTCCTGAGAAGGTGGGTGAGGCAGAAGCGACTGACGGCCGGTCGTCTCCCAAGAGCCTCCCGCTGATAAATGGTTCCCCTCTCATTCCTTAAACCATCAGTAACCCCCCCCCCCCATCCCTTCTTCATTGTCTCTTGTGGAGCAGGTGAAACTCCCAAGTGCCTGAGAGCTGATTTGAAGCTGCGCCTCGGTTCCTGTGTGATGACACGTCAGTAGATCAGCTGCTTAATGAATACCTGAGCACAACCCAACTGGGCCAATCATGGACATGACGGTATCGACACTGGGGCAGTGAAGGATGAAAACGACGACAACCGGCTCTTTGCTGGACGACCCCTGCAGCCTTTAGGGGTCGTGTCCAGCTTCTTGGAAAGGCCTGAAAGCAGCGTGTTACTTCAAGTTACTGTGAGCAACATTTAAAGATGTTCATTTAATCCTGAAGACCAGCGTGAACGAGACCACCGGCCAGAAGACCGTCTCTTTCCTCATAGCTGCACTGGTCAGATGCGTCTGGGAGGCTCCGCCTCCAGCCTGCAGGAAGAAGGCTTTTCCAAAGGGACCCTGGTGCAAAGTTTCTTGTAACTTAAAAAAACAAGTAGAGGCGGTATATGCTGGAGCATGAATTGGGCCTGTGGTGTTTGTTTATCAAATGGTAGATCCCCTCTGGTCAGTGTTTGTGTGTGTGTGTGTGTGTGTGTGTGTGTGTGTGTGTGTGTGTGTCCTCTTGCGTCATGTTCAGCTTCGTGAGGATGGATATTTGTTTTTTCGGATCCATTTATTCCTTCGCCGTCTCCACGCCGACTCGCTTGCTGTTCCTCGAGCTCGACGGGAGCAGGTGGCGAGGAGCGAGGGGCGCTCGAGTCGGCTCTACCGTGTGAGCCGCCTAAGCCTCCATGCTGTCCACACACACACACACACACACACACACATATACTCTGCCGGGGTCTGGTTCTGTTGGTTCTGTGCATGTGTTCTCCGTATATGATATGATACAATATTGAATCTGGATGGTTTCTGACGCCGTCGGAGCCGCAATCAAAAACCTTGATCTGAAGTTGGTTGCCACGGTGATGTTGTCAGGGCCGTCCTCTGGATTATAGACGCGAGTCGTAAATCACACGGTGGAGGGTTTCTGCTCTTTTCTTTCTGCTCATTGATCTACGGCTCATTAAGTTTTCACGAGTGGTTTTATTGACGCTCTGTAATGTTTCCCTTTCTTTTAATAGGCGCCACGGTTTCCTAATCAACTCCCGAGCCCCCGGGGGGCCGTGCAGCCTTTCAGAGGGTCTCCGGCGCTCCGAGGTTCATTTAATCATTTAATCAACGGGAGAAGCCCCCCCGATCTCAACGTCGGCGCCGATCCGCGGCGCTCCTCTCGCCGCCAAACAGTCCCGTCTTTATCTCCCTTTTTTTTTTTTTTTTACCATGCATACCGATCAAGACGACGCCCTCATCACGCCTCGTGGCGGGGGTGAGGGTTAAAGTTTGAGACGAGGGGGAACTGGGAGGCTTCTACTGACGCTACCCGCTTTATATTATATTATATTATATTATATTATGGTGCCTGATGAAATAAACTCATTAATGCGTAGCTCTAAATCTCTTAAATGCCCCCAGCGCTCCGACAGAAGAGCCTCTCCACGGAGCCGGCGCTCCGAGTGCGTTACAAGTAAAGTGGCGCTTGACCCCCCGTGTGTGTGTGTGTGTGTGTGTGTGTGTCTCTCTGTCTCTCTCTCTCTCTCATCGAGATGCTCCGCCCTCTCGGCTGTAATGGAGCGATTCGTGCCGATCAAAACCGCTCGTCTCTTTGTTCTCGACAGGAAGTGACCGCGGCCGCCCCGTTTGGCGAGATGCTGGTTCGTCAACGCGCCCGCCCCCGGATGGACTAAGAGGTGAGCTTCACGGTACCTCGGGCCTCGTCTCCAAACCCCGGCGCCGGTTAGCCCGGCGCGTTGGATGATGTCGGCGCTGACCGGTGGACGGCTTTGCCCCTCAGTCCTGTGGCGACGGTGGGAAATTCATAGTATTTCCACGTTGTACTCCACTACAGTTCAGAGGGAAACATCGTACTGTACGTTCCGTTTTTTCGGGCACTTCAGTTATTTTGCCAGAAGCTATTATCATCTTAAGATGCGCAGAGTTCAAGTTGAGTCCAGAGATTCTTAACTCTCTTCTGGCAGGAACACCGAGGTATTTGTGGCTCGTCGTCATTTTTCTGACATCTCGAGTTGTTTCCACCCAGGAGGGTTCCCCCTCCAGACCGTTCACACGGGTTCATTTCACCAAACGCTCCAGGATTTCACAAGAAAACCGTTAAATTCAGGTTTATTTTTCACCGATAACTCTTTCACTTTAACTCGAGCACCTTTTTTATGTCATCCGTCTCCTGGACGTCGTTTCGTTGACGCATTTCTTCTTTTACGCCAGCGAAAAGATCCGATCACACTTGGCGTAACCGGCGGGCGGCGCGTCCGAAAATGACGAAGCATTCCCCGCCGCTGGTGAAGCGAAGGCCTCCCACCGGCTGTGGGAACCCGATCGGACCGGTTTGGGCTCACCTGGCGGCTCGCGGGAACCGATACGAGGCGGGCTGCTGAATATTGCAACGGCTCCCAAACCCCAAAAGCTTGTGACCAACGGCTACGGGAACACTGCAGGGACGCCTTTTCTTTTCTCTCTTTGAGAATCAAACCCCAAAAATAATGTTCCCTTAAAGCCGCTTCACATTGCAGAGCAAGTCTACCTACAGGTACAAACTAGAATGGGCACTCGGTAGAGCGCATACCTTCGCTTATCACAAGATCGGGCATTGCTTTATGAACATTTTGGCTTTAGTTGCATGCTAATTGGATATAAATTGATGGTAAAAAGAAGATTTTGACCTTTTCATGACCTTGACCGTTGCCCCGGTCCATCTCGAAATCTAATCAAATAATCCCCGGATAATAACCAATCATCCCACCAAATGTCACGCGATTCGGTTTAATACTTTTTGAGTTATACGAGAAACACGCATACAAATAAATAAATGAATAAATACATAAATACACGGCGATCAAAACATTACCTTCAGCATTTTCAATGTGAAGGTAATGAAGTACCTGAAGCATCAGAAGTGACAAAACTTCACCATGAACACGACTCCTTCCACGGCACATAGTAGATATCATGAGAACATTTAACTGTGATATACAGAGTGAAATAACTTGGTAGTAAAGCAGCCGAAAGATCAAAACCCTTTTTCAGCAGAGGAACTTTAAAGGAAACTTTCAGTCTAAATGATTTTATTGAGGTTGGAAATCGTCAAAAAAACTTTTTTTCTTTTTAAAATAATCATATTCTCTTCATCCCCGACAGCGATCAAATCAAACGCTGCGACGAAAGAAAGAAACTCGTCGAATGTAGCCCACTCTGTCGGGTCGCTGCAGGGCTATAATGAGCTCTTTTTAATGAAATTATAACCGTTGGCCCGAATATCTAATGATAGAGCTAGAGTGACCAACTTCTAGAGGCAATTCTACTCATCAGGTTAGTCTGAACCTCATTACCTAAATCACCCGTGTGTGAGTGAGAGAGTGTGTGTGTGAGAGAGAGAGAGTGTGTGTGTGAGTGAGAGAGTGTGTGTGTGTGTGAGAGAGAGAGAGTGTGAGAGAGAGAGTGTGTGAGTGTGTGTGTGTGTGTGAGAGAGAGAGTGTGTGTGTGTGTGTGTGTGTGAGAGAGAGAGAGTGTGTGTGTGTGTGTGAGAGAGAGAGTGTGTGTGTGTGTGTGAGAGAGAGAGAGTGTGTGAGAGAGAGTGTGTGAGTGTGTGTGTGTGTGTGTGTGTGTGTGAGTGAGAGAGAGTGTGTGAGAGAGAGAGAGTGTGTGAGTGTGTGTGTGTGAGAGAGAGAGAGTGTGTGTGTGTGTGTGTGTGTGTGTTTCCAGTCCACTCCACAGCTATGCTCAAACAAGACTTTTTTTTAATATAGACGCGCTAGACAAACTTTCCCCGATGCCTAAATGTCTGCGACCGAAAGTTTAAATATTTGCACTCCTTTTTTTTATACGGGCTGCCAACTATTTACAAACCGAGAGAACCGACACATTCGCCAACCGTCAAACTTAATTCAGAGCATCATATACTGTATGTATGTATGTATTTATGTATGTATTTATGTGTATATATATATATATATATATATATATATATATACACAGATACACATCTACACACACAGACACACACATAAATCCACACACATACATATTTACATAAAACAATAATCAAAACAACAAAAAACTTGTCCCCATTAACCGTTACTTATGATACCTTTTGTATTTCTCGAGAGTCTTTTCTTTAATTTTTTTTCTTAAATATCAACAGATTTTGACTTTCCTTGATTTCATCAGTTAAAATGTTCCACTGTTTCACCCCACAGACGGAGATGCTCGTCTCGTCGGCTCCAGGTTTACCTTTTTATTTCCCCCTAAGCGTCTGGTGTTTGGTTAGCGGAGCGCCGGTGGCCTTTGGCTCCGGCTGCTTCAACACGTGGTCGCCAACGCATTCTTCTCCCGGGTCGACGGAGACACGGAGGCGGCGGGCGGCTCGTCCTCCGTCTCGTCCTCCGTCTCGTCCTCCGTCTCGTCCTCCGTCTGGTTGTCTGAGCAGCAGGAAGCCGTTCGGACAAATGGGTCTATTATTGACCGGCCGGCCAGCGGCGCTGACTCGAGTCTTTTTGATGCGCTCGCCGTGAAGTCGTCCGTCTACTTTATGGCAGCTTAAAGGAACGTTTTATTTCTTTTATTTCAAACACAGTTAACCCTCTGGAACCCAACACATTGAAAAGCATGTCTTCTTTAAACGATTGGCTAAACTTCGCCGTTTATCCTCGCCGCAAGCTGTAAAAAACGTCATTATGGTGAGATTTTCATCTTTCCGTCAGTCCTTGAACACATCACGTTCAACCAACCATCATCAGGAGAAAGCGGCTAAACAAAGTTTTAAAACTGATCATTTCATCGACGGATACTAAGAAAAAATGTAATAATTTCACTAAACTACGCCATTTATCCTCGCGAGATGCCGTTAAAAAAACGTGATTATGGTCAGATTGAACGTGATGTGTTCAAGGACCGACGGAAAGATGAAACCCTGACCATAATCACAAAACCTGCTTCCATCAGCGACCAAAACAAAGCTTTGACATTGCGACATTATACTTTCTCATTTGAAATCCCACCCAAATGTACCTTTTCTTTTCTTTAAATAGATACTACTAGACCAAAAGTCCCGGTGTGAAACTTGGTGTGAGCTGCGGAGCGGAAAGGTTGTAGAACTGTGACTGGCTCCATAAATATAGAGCGTAAAGCCTCAAAACAAAACCAGTTGTCCTGCCAGTTCCGCGTCCTGGTAATGAACCAGCTTCCCAGTTTGCGGACGCGGGGAGCCCTGCGGCAAACCAGAGCAGCCGTTAGCGTGGGTGGGAGTCGTTGAGTCTCTGAATACGGTGAAGATCTGCCTCTCTTCTCTTTTTTCATTTCTCTTTTTTTTTTCTGCAGCAAAAAGCTCCGGTGTGGTTTTCTCACACGAGTTAATTTGAAGCCACGTTGCTTTAATAAACGCATAATTCAGCATTAAAGCAGGCGAGGGAGGAATGCTGTTGTGCATTAGTTGAGCGAGGGAGAGGGAGAGGGAGAGGGAGAAAGATGAGATGCAGAGGAGCGTGGATACATAGGTGGAGAGCGGGGGATGGTGTTGGCGCCGAGGAGGAAGGAAGATGGTGGGGGGGGGGGGGGGGGGCGTTCCTTGTCATGAGTAAGATCACCACCATATCTAAAAGATGCAATGAATTCTTCACAACCACGAGATCAACCCGCCGCGGTTCGTCCTCCGGCCGCTTGACATCCCTCGCTCGACCGATGGAAAGTTTGTTTAGTCCGACGTCCTGCAGAAACCCGGCGAGCCTCGGGAGAGGATCCGGCAATGTAAATAACTGTTTATTTGCGTCTGACTAATTGGTCTTTTATTGAGTTATTTTGTCTTATTTTGAAGGGCAAAAAATTCTTTAATATTACATTAAAAGAGAAAAAAGATCTGCAAAGACGCAAATGTCTTCATCAAGTTGAAGAGGAAACGAAAAGGAGGCGACGCTCTATTGACTCGGGTAATAAAAGAAGAACATATTTTAACTTCAAGTTAAGTTTTCCAACATTTATTTTCTTTCAAACGTCCTCAGGCCGCGTTACATAATTCTCTCTTCCGGTGTAAAGTTCACGTTTAGTCCGTCGTGCAAAATGCAAAACCCAGCGAGCCTCGAGGCTTTTATTAATAAATGGATCCGGCAGTGGAAACCTCTGCTTGTGTCGAACTATTTAGTCTCATTTTAAAGTAGAAACGACAGACGGTAACAAATAAATACGTTCTTTAGTATTAAATTATAGATGTAAAAAGCTGCACGGATGTGACTGTCTGTATGATACTGGATGTGTTTGTAGATCAGTGGTAAAAAAGAGACGACTCAACATCCAGACGGTCGAGTCCATCGGCCGAGAAACTCGGATCAATAACGTCGGGAAGAGAGTCGACATCAAAGAGAACAGACGGTCTGACTCAATCCACTCCGTCACGGTATTTATTTATTTATTTATTTATTGGGACACTGCTACGATGGATCATTACCCCCCCCACACACACACACACACACACACACACACACACACACACACACACACACACACACTCTCTCGATTGCAACAAACGATTGTGTGTGTGTGTGTGTGTGTGTGTGTGTGTGTGTGTACTGTTTCTAGAGTAGTGTAGTGCTGCTTGGGTGGGAAACGCTGAGCCTGCATTGCACTAAGCCCCTCCCACTTCTGCCCCCCCTCTCCAGCAGCTGTTTTCCTGCCTTAGCTGGGAACTGGAGCCTGGCTCCCCTCCACACACACACACACACACACACACACACACACACACACACACACACACACACACACACACACCCCCCTCGGGGCCGTGTCCCACACCCGTGTGGCTGGCCGACTGTGCAGGCCTCAGACTGAGGGGCTAGTATTCTCTCGTCTCCGGCGTGGCGTCCGTGCCTCCGTGTTCACGCCGCCGTGTGAACGCCGTCTGACTGTCCTGGGAGGAACTCTTTCATCACGGCCAGACGCTTCTCCTCTCACGGAAAGACTCTGACCTCTTATTTATTTATATATATATATATATATATATATATATATATATAGGTGTATTGCCATAAAAACGCACAATTCACATTATTACAGAATAATATTGTTTTCTTAATATTTGCTTTTTTATTATAAGAGTCTCTGCATTCATTTGAATTATTTGTTTTAAGCTGCTTGGTGCTGCTGTTGAAGTGGAGGCAATAACATATTAATGTGAACAACAACTCCAAAAAGTCAGACTTCTCTCTCCAAAAGCTGATTGACCACTTTAATGTAACGGTGGGAAGAGGACTTAAAGTTCGCCCTCTGGAAGCTCCTCCACCTGCGTGGGTGACGGGTGACGGGTGACGGGTGATTGACAGCCGGCGTGACTCTCACCTGAGCCCAGTGGGCGTGTGACTGGGGAAGTCCTCCTGAAGGCGTTCTCAGATCTGTCCAGGCTGTTCTGACTGCTTCCCGATGCCTGGGAGCACGACGCACTACAGCGAGGGGTAGTTTTAGTTCCCCTCTTTACGGACGCATGTCCAATGCTGGGTTTTTCTGGGAGTAGTTTCGCTTCAGGAAATTAAGTTTTAAGCTATTTCTAGAAAATGAAATCTTGGTGACGATATGCGTCATTAAGTCACGTTATTGGGTCACGTCACTCGTTTTTCTTTGTTTATTTATGTATTAAATACAATTATTATTATTTCTCAATAAAATACAAATAAAGTAATAATAAAACTAAAATAGATAAATACAATTTATTAATATAAAATAGGTAAATACAATTTATTAATATAAAATAGGTAAATACAATTTATTAATATAAAATAGGTAAATACAATTTATTAATATAAAATAGATAAATACAATTTATTAATATAAAATAGGTAAATACAATTTATTAATATAAAATAGATAAATACAATTTATTAATATAAAATAGGTAAATACAATTTATTTGTGTAAAATAGATATAATATCAAATATATAAATAAAAGAAATGTATTTATTAAATAATTTGGGGAGGGAATGTAACCCCCCCCCATCCCCAGTGAGCGGGGGGGCGGCCGTCACAGCCTCGCATGCTGCCGTCTGAGCCGTAATGGACACACGGCGACGTTCTGATATCGTCTGCTGATCGGAGTGTGTGCCTTAGCGCGTGACACGAGTCTCCGCCCCCCCGCCCCGAGGTACCAGTCTGCATGTGAGGCCCTAAGCACTGTGTGTGTGTGTGTGTGTGTGTGTGTGTGTGTGTATCTGCGGGTTGCTTGTGTATCTACTGGCTGTGCATGTTTGATATGCTAACATCGGCCGTCACGCTACCAGCAGCCTCTTCGTGCCACCGCCTTGTTCTCCTCTAACGGCACGCTTGTGGAGTTTGGTTTAGTTTCCTTGCGTCCCGTCTCCCTTTAAAACATTTGTTTAATAGCTGTTATTGTGTGTTTTTATTATTTGTATTTGTTGCCACTGTGAACCCAGTTGGTTCTCTAGGCTGGGCGGTCTGTGTTGGGGGGGCCGGCATCGTAACAACCCCCAGGTCCTCCTGAGGCCTGGGGGTCCATGCCAACAGAACATACTGTGTGTGTGTGTGTGTGTGTGTGTGTGTGTGTGTGTGTGTGTGTGTGTGTGTGTGTGTGTGTGTGTGTGTGTGTGTGTGTGTGTGTGTGTGTGTGTGTGTGTGTGTGTGTGTGTGTGTGTGTGTGTGTGTGTGTGTGTGTGTGTGTGTGTGTGTGTGTGTGTGTGTGTGTGTGTGTGTGTGTGTGTGTGTGTGTGTGTGTGGCCCGTGAAGCACTGCGGCGACGTAGATTTGAAGTTTAGTATTCACCCGCTGGAGGTGTACACGTTTTCTATTTTCAATGTGACCATCAAACATCCCCAGAGTCTTCTGCAGAACGCTCTCTGGTCGAGTCCCTGATCCCGACGCAGAACCCAACCGGTACGAACGGTTTCTCTTCTTCCTCTCGGCCGTGCCGGTGGGTCGATTTTCAGGTTTTTGCTCGACGGGCCGTTAAAACCGTTTTTTATTCTGCGCAAACCGGCTGAGCCCGTTTGTCGCTCTGGCTCGAGTCCATCCCCGACTTCACCTCGCCGTTTACAGGAGGAGGATAACCGCCGTTTATCACCCCCCCCACACCCCCCCTTCTTTTTTTATTTCTTCTCTTCCTTCTCCGGAAGAGAGAGAACGCCCGAGGGACGCAATTAACACCGAGGCGTACACATGTCGTGAAAGAGGACGGCCGACATCGTTTCATGTTTTCTTTCTACGTGCGGAGCGCGTCCTGCAGAAAGGAGTAAAGCAGTAAGGGAGGCGTTTAGGTAGAGGTCATGTTTTGGTTTTAAAGCTAAACGAGCGAGACGAGAAACGCTCTCGGCCTCGTCGTGTCATCGCGTGGAGGCGGAGCTTGAGTCACGGCGGCGAGGGCAGCGCCGCCCAGTGGTAGGATCTGGCACAGCGGAGCCTTATCGCCATGGCGACACATTGATGATTATTACGATGACACTTTTCATTTGGTTAAACTATTGGATGCGACCACTTTGAAGAGCCTAGTCACACACACACACACACACACACACACACACACACACACACACACACACACACACACACACACACACCCTCTCGTAATGTAATGTAAAAATAGACGCTGTGTTTTTCTCTGCTGCTCTTCCTCGTCATGTTTCTTCATCCCGTAAATCACCGCCATCATCATTGTCCCCCCGGCTGACGGTAAACGTTCGAGAAGTTGCCAGAACATTGTGTGTTTCAGAGCAGTTGTGGATTTAACACACACACACACACACACACACACACACACACAGTGAGTCTGTTTTAGTCCGACCTCCCCTTGTGGGTCGGTACCAGTTACTGTTCTGTACTTTCCCTGAAGAAGTCATGCACAGAGTTTCTGAGAAACTGTGGGGGAGAGGAGAGGAGAGGAGAGGAGAGGAGAGGAGAGGAGAGGAGAGGAGAGGAGAGGAGAGGAGAGGAGAGGAGAGGAGGAGGAGAGGAGGAGAGGAGAGGAGAGGAGAGGAGCTTTCCATAATAATAATAATGTTTCTGTTGTGCGTTTCAGGCGTGCGGTTCTCCTCCCGGCTGAAGACGGCGTCTTCCCACCCGGCGTCACCGCTGCGCCCATGAGGTAGCCTCAGGCCCTGCCTCACCGCCCCGGCCATGGGCCAGAAGATCTCGGGCAGCATCAAGTCGGTGGACGTGCGCGGCGAGCCCTCGTACCGCCCGGTGCGGCGCGAGCTGCGCGGCCCGGACTTCTGCCGCCCGCCCCGGCTCGACCTGCTGCTGGACATGCCGGCGGCCGGCGCCGAGGCCCAGCTGCGGCACGCCTGGAACTCCGACGACCGCTCGCTCAACGTGTTCGTGAAGGAGGACGACGGGCTGACGTTCCACCGCCACCCCGTGGCCCAGAGCACGGACTGCATCCGCGGCAGCGTGGGCTACGCGCGCGGGCTGCACGCCTGGCGCATCCACTGGCCGGCCCGGCAGCGGGGCACGCACGCCGTGGTGGGCGTGGCCTCCGCCGAGGCGCCGCTGCACTCGGTGGGCTACACGGCGCTGGTGGGCGCCGACGCCGAGTCCTGGGGCTGGGACCTGGGCCGCAACCGGCTGTACCACGACGGCAAGAACCGGCCCGCCGCCGCGGCGCCGCCCACGTACCCGCGCTTCCTGGAGCCCGACGAGTCGTTCGCGCCGCCCGACTCGCTCACCGTGGTGCTGGACATGGACGAGGGCACGCTCGGCTTCATGGTGGACGGCCAGTACCTGGGCGTGGCCTTCAGGGGCCTCAGGGGCCGCCGGCTGTTCCCCATCGTCAGCGCCGTGTGGGGCCACTGCGAGGTGTCCATGCGCTACGTCAACGGCCTGGACCGTGAGTCACGGCTCTCGCTCTCAATCTCTCTCTCCCTCTTTCTCTCTCCCTCCCTCTCTCGCTCTGTCTGTTTCTCTCTCTCCCTCTTTCTCTCTCTCCCTCTCCTTCTGCTCCATCTCGCCTCCCTCCCTCTCTCGCTCTGTCTGTTTCTCTCTCTCCCTCTTTCTCTCTCTCGCTCTCACAATCTCTCTCTCTCCTTCTCTCGCTCCATCTCACGCTCTCTCCCTCCCTCTCTTGCTCTGTCTCTCTGTTTCTCTCTCTCTCTCTCTCTCCCTCTGTCTGTTTCTCTCTCTCCCTCTTTCTTTCTCTCTTCCTCCCTCTCTCGCTCTCTCTCGCTCTCACAATCTCTCTCTCTCCTTCTCTCGCTCCATCTCACGCTCTCTCCCTCCCTCTCTTGCTCTGTCTCTCTGTTTCTCTCTCTCTCTCTCCCTCTCTCTCTTTCTCTCTCCCTCCCTCTCTCTCTTGCTCTCAATCTCTCTCTCGCCCTCTTTCTCTCTCCCTCCCTCTCTCGCTCTCACAATCTCTCTCTCTCGCTCCTCTCACACTCTCTCGCTCCATCTCACGCTCTCTCGCTCCCTCTCGCTCTCAATCTCTCTCTCTCTCTCTCTCTCTCTTGTGCTCTCCCTTTCCCTCTCGCGTTCGCACTCACGCTATCTCGCTCCATCTTTTTCTCTCTCGCGCTTTCTCGCTCTCGCTTGCCCTTTCTCTCTCTCTCTGTCACACACACACACATATTCAGTCACCCAAAAACAGACGCATGAGAAGCTTTGATCTCTTTTCGTTCCTCTTGGTGTTCAGTTTTGGAGCTGCAACAATTTCTCAAAACCGAAGCTTTACTTTAGTATAAAGGATTTAAAGCCCCCCCCCCCCCCCCCCCGCGTCCTCCTCCCCGGTTCTTCCTGGTGTTTGCCGTGAACCGGTTCATCCTGATCCCGTTCCGGTTCCTCTCGTTCCCTCCGTCGGCGGGGAAGCCGTCACGGCGTCTGAAGGATGCGTTCATGCGCTCCTCTCCAGTGTAGGAACTCGTAGTTCCCTTTACTCGACCGCCTGGTGCCAAGACGAGCGCCTGTTTTTCTTCTCCTTTTTTTTTCTTCTTCTTCTCGCGCCGCTGTGGGCATTAGTCAAATATTTCACGCCGCACAGAGAGATGTTGTTGTTTACCCGAGACTCCAGATGGGTTTATATATAGACGGCGCTCAGCGCGGCGCCGAGGGCCGGGGCGAGGCGGCGCTACTCGACCTGGGAATCCAGTCCCCGAAACCCAGAGGGAGGGAGGGAGGGAGGAGAGGGGAGGGAGAGAGAGGGGAGAGAGGAGAGAGGGTGACAGGAGAGGAGAGAGGGAGAGAGGAGAGAGAGAGAGGAGGAGAGGGGGGGGAGAGAGGGGGAGAGAGGGAGGGGAGGGGGGAGAGGGGGGGGGGAGAGGGGGAGAGGGGGGAGGGGAGGGGGGGGGAGGGGGGAGAGGAGGGGAGAGGGGAGAGGGAGGGGAGAGGGAGAGGGAGAGGGAGGGGGGGGGGGGAGGGGAGAGAGGGGGAGAGGAGGGGGAGGAGAGGGAGAGGGAGAGAGAGAGAGAGGAGAGGGAGAGGGAGAGAGAGAGAGAGAGAGAGAGAGAGAGAGAGAGAGAGAGAGAGAGAGAGAGAGAGAGAGAGAGCTGTGTGACAAAAGTTTGATTGTTTTGAAGATGGAAAGTTGAGGCTGAGTCAGGCAGCTGAGTCATTCTAACAGCCTCCAATGAACTCCTAATCCTCTCGTGTGTGTGTGTGTGTGTGTGTGTGTGTGTGTGTGTGTGTGTGTGTGACGGTGTAGCCGGTCTTGGTTCTCCAGGACTTAAGATCACACTGGTAAAGCTTTATTTAGAGATTTGTTGTTTTTTTATTTATTAGACTTATAAGAGGACCTCGATAAAGTGAGCTGCTGCTTTGTGTTCCAACAGGAAGCAACTTAAACATCATGTCTTTACTATTCCCTCTGGCACTCTTTAACACACACACACACACACACACACACACACACACCTGGACCCAGTTTATTTTGTATGTGTCTCTTTCTAAATGTCTTCGCTCAAACTCTCAGATTTTGAAACTGTGAAAATGAGTGTGTGTGAGAAACTTCACTGGTTGTACACATCAAAGTCTGTTGACAAGCATACGTGAAGGGAGTTGGATGAGGTGTGTGTGTGTGTGTGTGTGTGTGTGTGTGTGTGTGTGTGTCTGATAAACTGCCCCAGGTAATGTGTGTGTGTGTGTGTGTGTGTGTGTGTGTGTGTGTGTTGTGTGTGTGTGTGTGTGTGTGTGTGTGTGTGTGTGTGTGTGTGTGTGTGTGTGTGTGTGTGTGTGTGTGTGTGTGTGTGTGTGTGTGTGTGTGTGTGTGTGTGTGAGAAAGTCTGATAAACTGCCCCAGGTAATGTCACTTGTGAAAAGAATTTTAAAAAAAAAGAGTTGAAAAAGACGTGATAAGAACCAGACGGTAAAACTTTCCGTGTGAGTTTAATATTTTGGGCTGCAGGTGTTTTGATTTGTGATAATCGCTCGTAGGACAGCTACCGACCCTCTGCTCGTGTGAAACCACTCATTCCTTATTTTGTATCTTCCCCTCTGCTTCCTGTAGTCTCATTGATGGATCGCTTTATCTTATTTTCTATTGTCTCGGGCTAATGAAGCGTGCGGATGGCAAGAAACGGGAAGCGGCAAATGGAGCCTGAACTCCTTTATTTCATCATTTTAGGACATCAAAGATGATGCCCTCACATTGTCTTCATTTATGAAATATATGAGATATATATATATATATATATATACAAGGCCGACTCCACGTTGTGATGTAGTGAATAATGGCATCGTCACTATTTATTGGAGATGTCCCTTATTCCCTTTTCTATAGCAGCTCTTCTTCTTTTTGCTCACCTCCTGGTTTCTATTGTTCCCCCCCCCCGCCTCCTTCTCCTCCCCCCTGCTTAGACTCCTTTATTCTCCATCTCTCTCTCTCCCTGAGAGGCGATAAGTGTCCTCATGCCTTCCTCCCTCGTCCGCATTGTCCCTCGTTCATACTCTGCGTTAATGCAGTCTCCTTTCCTTCTCATCCTTCCTGTGATTCAGAGAGCACTTAAGTCCCTTTGCCCCTCGGTCCCGGAGACACTCGAAGTGAAGCTCTACGGAGACGTGATTTATATCGGTTTGCTTGTCTCGGAAGTTCTAAAAAGAAAAAGCTCCTTTATATTCCAGCAGCCAAACTTTTATTTATTTTTAATTCTTCGCCACAGGCCGGTTTAACCTCCTTTCCACCTGGACCAGAGGCCAGGAAGTGGATCCGACGTCTTCTTCCTCCCATCTGACCCATCTGGGTCGTTCAAAAAACATTCATAAATCCCAACGCGATGCTTTAGTTGACACTTTTCATTCTACGTCAATGACGGAAAGTCTTTTGATTAACAACTTTAAATAACGGCTCCAATTGTCCCAATTTTCTTTTTTTTACTTACTAATATGTAAGGATAATAAAATGGCATACTAGTGCAAGAACACCCTTTTTAAAATAATATATATATATATATTTTAAAGTCATTAACTCAATTTATTCAGACGTTGGAGTGTGAAATAAAAACGACAACCAAAACAATAGATACAAAGGACTCTATTAACAATACATGTGCCATGTCTGCACAATGTGCAGGTTTCACAGCGGCCGGTGAGCATTTAAGTCTTTTGATTAGTTGCTTTAGATAACGACTCTACTTGATGATTTTAAAGATATTGTAATTTTTTAAGATACATTTTTATGCTGCTGAAATGACAATAAAATGGCATATATATATATATATATATATATATATATATATATATATATATATATATATATATATATTATTATATTATAGTCATCAACTCAATTTCTGCAGACATTAGAATGAGAAAAAAATATTAAAATCGAATGCGCTCTTGAAAAAAAATAACTTGTGTGTGCAGAGAGGAATTCAGGCTCAGGCTCCGGTTTGGGTGTTTTGGTGAAAAGCGTGCTGCAGGAAACGAGGTTAAAGGATGAAACTGAGGCGGCGGACCGGCTTTAAAGAATCTATTTATTTCATTAATGCACGTAAGAAATTGCAGCGACCTTCTTCCTCTCGGTTCTCCTCCGAGTCAAAGTCTCCGCCGCTCCGTACCGGTTCAGTCCCGCCGCCCCTCTGACTCGTGACTCGTGACTCGTGACTCGTGACCCCTGAAATCGATCTCGCCCGTCTTGGATCCTCGCGTCCTTGAGTCTCGCCGAGCGAGGTTCTCCTCGTGCTTTCATGGATTGTCGTTGTTCAAGGTGCTCAAAGCGTTCGCCGCTTCACTTCCTGTTTTATGTTTTTACCGCTTTACTTGATGACTTTTCACCAGGATATTGAGTTTTATCGCGTGCATCCAAGGGAAGTTATATTGAACCTTCACAGTGAGAACCGATGTGCGGCATTTCATTATATCTTTTTATTATATATACTTTTTCTTCTTTATAAAATATATATATATTTTTCTTTTCATATCATAAAATATTGAACCCGTAATAAAAGAAAGTCAGTGCAGTTGAATTTGTTCTGTAATAATATTTAAAAATAAAATCTTGTGTGTGTGTGTATATATATGTATATATATATATATATATATATATATATATATATATATATATTTTTTTTTATATATATATATATATATATATATATATATTTTTTTTTTCTATATTTAGATATTTTTCTTTTCTTAATATAATAATTATATTTATTTTCTTCATATAATATTTATATATGTGTTTGGATATGTAAATAATAAGGGTTAAATATATTGTATGAAATTATTATAATTTTTATATTTTATACATAATTGAAACAAATCTTATATATTTATATATATATATATTTCCAATTTGTTCACAATTGTTTTAGTTGATTTTAGTGAATATATTCTATGCTGTGTCAACGGCTGTAAAAGGAAACGGTGAAGAAAAATAAATGTCTCATCCTCGTCACTGCGGGCGTGTTCGCGCGGTAGTCGGTGTGCGGTTCACACACACACACACACACACACACACACACACACACACACACACACACACACACACACACTCTCACTCTAACGCCCTCATACGGAGAGACCAAATTGATGGCGGCCCGGGGTTTCTGTCTGGGACTCTGCAGCTCGGCGGTAATGGGAAGTCGTCCGTCGGCGGCGGAAGGAGTCGTTCTTTAAGAGCGAGCGCCGGGCGACTCAATCCGGACACCTGCGTCTTCCAATCGACGCGCCGAGCGGCTGCTCGCTCCGCCGGCGTCCCCCCCGCCGCTTCTCCTCGCCGCCCTTCTCCAATCTTCGCTTTAATTTCCTCCGTCCCTTAAATACGTTTCCTCCCCCCTTCCTTTTTCTCTCTCCTCCCTTTTGACCGAGGACCGCCCGTGTAGGACGCCCACACCTGTTCTCCTACATCTAGGCCAGCCGGGCCCGACGGAGCGCTGGAGGACCGGTGGCCCCGCCCCTCGCCTGTCACCTGGGCATGAGGGGGAGAAGGGGGGAGGGAGGGAGGGAGGATTGGAGCGCATGCCACAAAAGATGGACCCTCTCACCTCCTGTATCTCTGTGAGACGTAACTGGGTCGTGTTTTCTCGGGGCGAGTCGAGATGGAGTGGAGGGAAGCTTGTGTGTCGGGAGGGGGAGGGGCTACGACCGTCTGCATACCCCCAGCGCGTTGTTCTCGGTTCAGTGTGAGGTTGACGGCCACACGTTCACACAGCTCCTCTCTACCGCGCCGGGAATCTGTCGGGAACTCGTCTCTGCACTTTCCTCTCCGGCATTCCCGTTTCTTTTTATTTTTTCATCTGGTCGGCCCGGCGGCTCGGAGAGCGTTCATCGTTAAACGAGTCCGCTCGCTCGCTTAAGAAAAGCCATTCGGGACATGCAAGCGGGGAAAAGTGAGGCTGTAAACACACACACACACACACACCCACACACACACGCACGCGCACAGCATTATCACTCTAATGTTGACGCTCCTCGTCGATGAGAGCGTGTGTGTGTGCGTGTGTGTGTGTGCGAGAGCCGGCCTCACTCAGCCGGGTCTCACACACGCTTCTGCTTTCTGTGGCGCTGCAATTATTTATAATGATGATGTGAGCGATGATTGACGGACGGACGGCGAGCGCCATCGCTACCGGCAACACACGTCACACATGAACCGAGAGGCGGGCAACTTTCTTCTCTTTTTTTTTTTAACAACCACTTAGCAGGTGTGTTTGTGTGTGTGTGTGTGTGTGTATATATGTGTGTGTGTGTGTGTACACATATCACCGCTTTCTTGACGGAACCGCTTGTCGCCCCCGGCAACCCGTACCTGGTCCCAGTGGGGGGGTTGGCTGCTTCGCCGGCAACTTTGTGGCATCGCCGTGTCATCACCTCCCTCAGGAGAGAGGGAGAGGGCGAGGGCGAGAGAGCTAGAGAGAGCTAGAAAGGGAGAGAGCGGGAGGGCTAGTTGGGGGGGGGGGGGGGAATTAGATGGAGAGTTGGAGGGGAGAGAGAGAGAAACTTTTGACTTCCAATGGATCATTTTTGAATGACATCTCTTCTCGATGTTGTCGGTGAAACACGGGAGGAAACGAGCGTCACACGTTTCTGGGAGAAAGAAACAAAGTGACTCTGCAAACTTCTGCATCAATGAACCTGCTGGGGGTGACCTCTCTCTCTCTCTTAGTCGTGTCCCTCGATCGCCCGTAGCCTCGTCGTGGAGGCCGGCGGCCCTCAGGAATCCAGAGACGCACTCCGACTACGCGCTCCTCGGCTCGGTGACGTCACAGCGGCGCTGTGAGCAGCCGGTTACTATGGAAACTACCTACATGCGGAGGCTCGTGAGGTGAAGGCTGAGTGACGGCGGATCGTAAAGCGAGATCCCCTGGGTAGTTTTTAAAACGACGGACGGATGAATTCATTTAAAGTACTAGTTTCCTCTTTGCAAAATGCTCTTGATTTGAGTTCCCTCCGGATATATGGGGGCTTTTATTTTGAAAGGCGAACGGCGAGATGCCCTCCGTCCCGGTGGATAGGAGGATGAACGTTTGGGGCGTTTCTCGAACGCTCAACGTGATTTTATTTATGAATGAAGTGACCTCGATACGAGAATCAGGAGGGTGTGTGTGTGTGTGTGTGTGTGTGTGTGTGTGTGTGTGTGTGTGTGTGTGTGTGTGTGTGTGTGTGTGTGTGTGTGTGTGTGTGTCCGTCCGATGGAGCAGCGTGACATCCACACGGACGTCTCCTTCCTCCACAATTATTAGAATGCTCCATAAATGTCTCTAAACATAGTCTCTCTCTCTCTCTCTCTCTCTCTCTCTCTCTCTCTCTCTCCCCCCCCCTCCCCCCACAGCGGAGCCCCTCCCCCTCATGGACCTGTGCAGACGAGTCGCCCGGTTGGCTCTCGGCAGGGAGCGCATCCATCACATCGACACGCTGCCGCTGCCGCAGACGCTGAAGAACTACCTCCAGTACCAGTGACACACACACACACACACACACACACACACACACACACACACACACACACACACACACACACACACACGCTGGACGAAGCGCCCCGTGTTCTCACGGTCGCCTCCTGAACTCTGATCGCAGCCATCAGACGTCTGCTGAGGACGTTGCCGTTGACGACGAACAGGTGGCGAAGACGACGGCGTCGAGGGGGCGGGGCTTCCAATCTGAATGTTTTGATCTTATGCGCCTTATTGTCATGATTTATTTTCGGAGTCTTTCTACTGGACTGACGGGGGGGGGGGGGGGGGTCAACGTAGTCGTCCTCCTCTCACGCGGTGGTTATTTTTTGGGGGGGTTGACGGCTTAACCCGCCACCTTTTCTGCACGCACGCCGTGGAAGCCTCCTCAGGGGAACAACAACAACAACAACAACAGCAATAACAACAACATGTTGTTATTTATATTCCCAACAGCACAGCTCTGGAGAGGCAACTATCCCTCCAGCCCCAGGAGAGAGAGGGAGGGCGAGTGAGCATGGGAGAGAAGGGAAGAAAGTCTACACCAATCTGTGTGTGTGTGTGTGTGTGTGTGTGTGTGTGTGTGTGTGTGTGTGTGTGTGTGTGTGTGTGTGTGTGTGTGTGTGTGTGCAGTGCAGCACACATGCATTACCTCCAGTCTGTCTCGTGTGGAGACGGAGACTCTTCAGTTGGATGACGAGCTCACCTGCCACGTCTAGTTTGAACCTTCTCTCTTCCCTCCCTCTTTCCTCTCTCCTCTCTCTCCCCTTTATCCTCTCTCTCCTCTCTTCTCTCCCCTCCTCTCTCTTCCCCTCTCCTCTCTCTCCCCTCCTCTCTCCCCTCTATCCTCTCTCTCCCTCTCTTCTCTCCCCTCCTCTCTCTCCTCTCCTCTCTCCCCCTCCTCCTCTCTCCTCTCCCCCCTCCTCCTCTCCCTCAGAGGACTGTGGCTGCTGTTACTCTCCATCTCATGTAACGTTGATAGAAATTGATCTGAAGGTGTGTGTGTTTGACTGCTAATGTGCCTGAGACACACACACACACACACACACACAAAAGCAGCACGTCAACACGTGTCATGTCACAAATAACCCCCCCCCCCCCCCACACACACACACACACCCAGTCTTTAAAGCTGCTTTCCATCTCTTTATTCCTCTGTGTTTTTTAGTTTCTTCTCTTTTTTAAAATGCCTGATTTACTTTTTAAAGATTCTGGTTTTAGGATTTATTTTTATGCATCTTCTGTATTTCCTGTCCTTCCTCCCGGAGGCGTCGGCGGGTTCGTCTCGTGGGCAGAACGCCGTGCGGCCGCCAGACTTTTAAATGTGAATAAAGTGGCTGAACTCTGCGCCTCGTCTTCAGCTGAAGGATCCGAACACGAGAGTTAAAGTAAAGAGTTTATTTAGGATGTAAAACACTGAGCAGGACAGAGCTCTGAGGTCAAAGGTCAGCTGGAAGACCAACACCAGCAGAGAGCCTTAATATCACCACGGCCCCCAGTGGAGACCAGCGGTACTACAGAGGACACTCTGGAGCCCGTTGATGTGAAGACGGGACGACGAGGGGAAGATGCTGAAGATGCAGTCGGCTCCAGAGGGCGAGAGCTGACATTGATTACCCCCCCTCCCCCCTCCTTTCCCCCCTTCACCAACTTGTAGCCTCCGTCTGCTCAGCACTTATAGCTCTGATCAATAATGCAGCGATCAGCTTCTTTTTTACAGGATTATTGAAGAAGCTGAAGAGACAGAGAGCCGACTCCACCGCTCTGTCTCCACCGCCCCCCCCCCTTGATGACTTCCTCTCCCTTCCTCTCCTCCACCCTTTCCCCTCCACCTCCATCTAATTCCCCTCCCTTATTCTCCTCTCTTTCCCCTCATCTCTTTCCCCTCCGTCTCCTCTCTCTCCTCCTCCATCTCTTTCCCCTCCGTCTCTCTCTCCTCCTCCATCTCTTTCCCCTCCGTCTCCTCTCTTTCCCCTCCGTCTCCTCTCTCTCCTCCTCCATCTCTTTCCCCTCCGTCTCCTCTCTCTCCTCCTCCATCTCTTTCCCCTCCGTCTCCTCTCTCTCCTCCTCCACCTCTTTCCCCTCCTCTCTCTCCTCCTCCATCTCTTTCCCCTCCGTCTCCTCTCTCTCCTCCTCCATCTCTTTCCCCTCCGTCTCCTCTCTCTCCTCCTCCACCTCTTTCCCCTCCGTCTCCTCTCTCTCCTCCTCCATCTCTTTCCCCTCCGTCTCCTCTCTCTCCTCCTCCATCTCTTTCCCCTCTCTCCTCCTCCATATCTTTCCCCTCCATCTCCTCTCTCTCCTCCTCCATCTCTTTCCCCTCATCTCTTTCCCCTCCATCTCCTCTCTCTCCTCCTCCATCTCTTTCCCCTCATCTCTTTCCCCTCCATCTCCTCTCTCTCCTCCTCCATCTCTTTCCCCTCATCTCTTTCCCTCCTCTCTCTCTCTCCCTCATCTCTTCCCTCCATCTCTTTCCTCCTCCATCCCTCATCTCTTTCCCCTCCGTCTCCTCTCTCTCCTCCTCCATCTCTTTCCCCTCCGTCTCCTCTCTCTCCTCCTCCTCCATCTCTTTCCCCTCCGTCTCCTCTCTCTCCTCCTCCTCCATCTCTTTCCCCTCCATCTCCTCTCTCTCCTCCTCCATCTCTTTCCCCTCTCTCTCCTCCTCCATCTCTTTCCCCTCCGTCTCCTCTCTCTCCTCCTCCATCTCTTTCCCCTCTCTCTCCTCCTCCATCTCTTTCCCCTCCGTCTCCTCTCTCTCCTCCCTCTCCTCCTCCATCTCTTCTTCCCCTCCTCTCTTTCCCCTCTCTCTCCTCCTCCATCTCTTTCCCCTCCCTCTCCTCTCTCTCCTCCTCCATCTCTTTCCCCTCTCTCTCCTCCTCCATCTCTTTCCCCTCCGTCTCCTCCCTCTCCTCCATCTCCTCTCTCTCCCTCTCCTCCTCCATCTCTTTCCCCTCTCTCTCCTCCTCCATCTCTTTCCCCTCCGTCTCCTCTCTCTCCTCCATCTCCTCTCTCTCCTCCTCCATCTCTTTCCCCTCCGTCTCCTCTCTCTCCTCCTCCTCCATCTCTTTCCCCTCCATCTCCTCTCCTCCAAGTCACGTATAAAGCTCACATTTCATATTTCCTCTTCTCCTTTGGTTTCTCTCTTGTGCCTCGATGTCTTTTTATGTCTCCTCAAAGTGAAAGATGTCTTTGACCTGCTGGAAGAGGAGGAAGAGGAAGATGAAGATGAGGAAGACTTCAACGTGTTGATCAACATCAAAGGAGCTTTCTGTTTGATGTTTTTTGGGTTGTTTTGATTCATCTTCAATAGTTTTGAGGGGGAGACCGAACGTGGGATTAAAATTATTTTATATTTAATTAACTTTAAGATGCGTTACAAGTTAAATATCTCAAGTGTTGAGCAAAAGGGGGACGAGGGGTTATGAAGTAAAGAAGATATTTAAATGAGTTGTCCCTGATATTGGGATAAAGTCGAGTTGATATGTAAAGCATGTTGTAACCTCGTGTTTTCATATCGAGCTCCGCTGCTTTCTGTCTTTCTTTAGGACAATATTAAAAGATTTTTTTTATATATATATATATATATGTGTGTATTTATTTTATTATATATATTTATATATAAACGGATCTAAAAAGAAATATATATATATATATAAAATGATGATTTATTTAAAACATTTATAAAATAAATATATTGTCTTTGTATTTAATTATATATATATATATATATATATATATAAAATATCTCACTCCATCTTGCTCTCTGTCTCTTTCACTATTTCTTTATCTTACTCTTTCTCTCCTCTCTTTTGTTCTTCCTTTCTCACCCCCCCCCCCTCCACATCTCCAACTTTATTAATTTCTATTTTATTTTATTTTAACTGTTCGGAGGTTCCGGTGCTCGGTAACCATCAGAGGAGCTGCTGCCGCGACCTTCTCAAAGGTCACCGGAGCCCATTAGGCCCAGAGCAGCCACGCCTGGACAACGGGACACACACACACACACACACACACACACACACACACACACACACACACACACAGCAGCCATTCGCCAAGTTTATTTAATTAATGTTTTTTTTCTTCATCTGTCCCTCTCTCACTGCGCGTGACGTCATCGTGCCCAGCGGCCTGTTCTGTTCCCGGTGTAAATATGCAGGCAGCTAATGAGGAGCCTGGATTTGGGGTCCCGTGACGTCAGACACTGTCTATCGTGTTTTTTTTTTGGTGGACGTGTAAAGAACAATAGGTCTCTGTTTACAGGTACACTTTTTCTATTGTTTTTATTTTATTTTATTAACAGGAAAGACTCTCAGGGTCACATTTTGATTAAATTAAATAAATATAATAATGTGTTGCCGTGACTGCATATGACGTAGTTCCGACATGTGGCCTGAACTCTAATGAGCTGAGCGGGATGGATATATTCTTCGCTGCGTGCCTGCTGCCACCTTGTGGTCACCTGCTGCTACTGCAACACATTTAACCCTCTGTGCATATTAATGGTCTTCCGGTGATTTATTATAGTGGGAATCACACAAGACAGATTTCTTTCTAATAATTAATTAAACATGAACTTACTTTCATGAATAAATTATGCAGTTTTCAGTCTATGAAATTTTCGTAACGAGTAAAACAATGAATAATAATTAAAATAGAACCAACGAGTTGAGACTTGATAAATTGAACATTTAATTGATGCATTTTGTGTATTTAATTCTCAGTAAATTGACTCATTTATTCTACTAAACATTTCAACGAAAAATAACTGACACACCGAGAGGCAAATAAATTACTCTGGAGCCTACAATTCCCACGATGCAACAGATCCTCCACTGCCAGTGTATTTATTGTTCATATCAAAAACTTCATTAGTTTTCCAGGCTAAGTCTTGATCAATAACCTTGATGACATCGTGATAAGTCAGACTGAAAATCCTAAAAAACCCAGATGTATTATTATGATTATTTTATTATTTTATTATTATCATTTGTATTACTCAGCTGAACACTATGGGAGCCCTTTTAGCCCTCCTCTTCCTTTTCACCCCCCTTTCCATCTTCCTTCTCTTCCTTTTCCTCCCTCCACTTCCTCCTCCTTTTATTCCTCATTTTCCTTCACCTTTTCATCCTCTTCCTCTTTTTCCTCATCCTCCTTTTCCTCTTCATTTTACCTTTCCTCCTCCTTGTCCTCTTCTTACTTTCCTCATGTCCTCCTCCTCATTGTCCTCTTCCTCCTTTTTCTCATTCCTCCTCCTTTTCCTCTTCATCTTCTTCCTCCATGTCGTCCTCTTCCTCTTCTCCTCTTCCTCGTGTGCTTTGAGTTCATGTCTTTTATAAGAATCTTGAGCCACAAATAAAGATTTATAACTTTTACAAACGATCTGATTCTTAGGGGCTGGAGGATCTGATCTCCGGTCCGTTACTAAGCAAAGAGCTCTGCGAGCTACTTCCGGTATTCAGGGATGGAGGGGCTGTGCTGCAGTGCGGTGGGCAGCCGCTAGAGAGAGCCATTCCACTGGCCATGGACTGTGTGTAGATCATGAATGTTTTAGGACTATAAGCTACAGCATACGTGGATTTAATAACAATGTGTCTATTTTAATTCAATATTTATTATAGACTTAATAGCACACTAACTAGAAAACCAATTCATAAATTTAAATGCAATGAAGATCTTTGTTATGATTTTTTTCAGCACAATATACTGCAAGCTTTATATAACTTGTTTCGACATATTGTGTGTATTGACAATTTGTTTACCTTATGACTTTTACATGAAGTTTTTAAACAAACTGAACTTTTTATATATTTGACCTTTTTTCTGATGTTTTCCTACTTTTCCTTGCCTTTTTCTTTTTGTATTTCATCTAATAACTTTTTCTTGTGTGTGTATATATATATATATATATATATATATATATATATATATATATATATATATATATATATATATATATATATATATATATATATATAAATAAATAAATAAAAAAAGAAGAAAAAACTAATTTACACATTTTACAAGGTTTCCATGGTAACTTCATCGTATGTATATGTTCATTAGATTGAATTAAGATTATAAACTTTCATGATCAGATTACGGATAACGGACACAACACAAGAGCCACAGCTAGATTCCAAAACAAGTTTTTATTGGCCGATGTACAGAAAGTGCTGCATTGACCAAAAGAAAAACAGACCAAAGAGTCCAGGAACAAAATAAAGATGAACAAAAAAATAAATAAAAAAAGAAGAAAAAACTAACTTACACATTTTACAAGGTTTCCATGGTAACTTCATCGTCCTCCTCTTCTAAAACAAACGTCAGGACAACATTAGGGCTGATGCAAAATCCACCAAAGGTGTGTGAGGGGGAGGGGGGGTGTGTGTGAGGGGGGATGCAAAGGTGCAAGGTGACGTCACAAGAACAGGTGTCACATTAGATGAGAAGTCCTAAACGACATATGAGATCTTTACATGAACACAGAGCTACAGAACACACAGGCAGGAGGCGCTCCCAGCAGAAGCTCCGCCCACCGGACATAAGCTCCGCCCACCGGACTCAAACCGACGACCCCAGTTAGAGGTTAAAGTCCCCCCCCCCCCCTCTCCAGGTGGAGACGCCTCAGGTAAAGCTGGATGTGACGCTGTCGGGTGCATTTCATCGTTTTGTTCTAGGTGTTGTAGTTCTGCTGCTTCGCCCCACGGTCCTTCATTCATGCTGCGTGGCGTTCAAAGGTTGTAGTTCTTCAAGGTTTCTTGCAGGTCAAACATCTGAAATAAGTATCAGGAATAACTGACGAGACTGAATCAAAACCTTAGAGTTATAAAACCACCACGAGGTGCTGATGTGCACTTAACATAAAAATAGAAGCGGAGCTTTAACGTCCATTTAATATAGATATACTGTATATATATGTACTATATATTAGTTCTTATTAAATTGAATAATCAAAATAAATATAGGCTAAATACATGTACATAGATATACACATTTGAGCCTTACTTTTAACTGTAATATTTCCTCTTGTATTTTTTTGTATCCACTTGGCACATATTCTCTATTATATTATATTATATTACAGTTTTTTGATTTAAAGGATATTTCTAAAAAAATAAACTACCTTTTTTTCAAATGTAAAAAATAAATACAAAATAAATCGAATAATCAAACTGTTATAACTAAAATAAGGTTATTAGTATTGGTCTAACAAATCATCACGCTCTATTATTTTGAATCTGGTCTCTGCAGCATTAATGAAGGACACAGCGGTATTAATGGTGTAGCTCCGCCCCCTGAGACTAAGATCTAATTTTGGCACGCCCTCTTTTCTGACCCAGAAGGTCACGTGACCTGAACACTGAAACAAACACATTTACTGAGGGTTGAGTGAGGTTCAGGTACATACAGGATGAACAGGTGTGTGTGTACAGGTGGAGAAGGTGGTGTTAGGGAGTGGGGATGAGGGGGGGGGTCACCTACTATACTCAATATTTACATGAACGGAGCGTATAAAAATGTACAAGGAGACTCCTCTGTTTTAACTCCAGAACCCTGGACCCCCCTCGGCTAGGTCACCATGACGACACACAGATCATTGTATTGTTTTTTTGTGTTTTTCTTTTTTGATTACCATTGAAAATATGCTATTTCTGAAAAATCCCTTTTAGCCCCCCGACGTGTAGGCGAGAATAAAGACGATAAATAACCCAAAATACAAACCCCCCAAAAAATAGTCAGTTTCTTAATTTATTTTTCTTGCATTTTTTTTCACTGTTCGATTGACGGAAAACGAGATTTAATGAAACTTTATTTCACTGAAGGTCGGAGTGGTGGTGTCGCCGTAACGGGAGAGAGATGCTTCGAGGAAAACAGAGCGCTGTCCCTTTAAGACGGGTCTTTATTTATTAGTTGTGTTATTAAAAGTGGTTTTCTGAGGAGGCTAAAGGTCAAATCACTGCAGTGTCTACGTCGTCCAGCAGGGGGCGATATTACCTCATTCTAGAGCACCGACACCACAAAAGTCTTTTTATGTTTTCAACCGTGTGTGTGTGTCGCAGACTGTGTGTGTGTGTGTGTGTGTTGCAGACTGTGTGTGAGCGTGAGTGACTGTGTGTGTGTGTGTGTGTGTGTGTTTCAATAAGATATCGTCGTGTTGTCCCGGTGTTGTCCCCTCTCGCTCTGGCGTTGCATTCTGGGTAGCTGGACGTCCACGTCCTCCTCACTGTCGTCCGACTCGGCGCTGGTGATGTCATCCTCCTCCTCGTCCTCCTCGTCCTCCTCGTCCTCGTCCTCCTCCTCCTCCTCCTCCTCCTCCTCCTCCTCCTCCTCCTCCTCTTCCTCCTCTGCAGCCTGCGGCCCCGCCAGGTTCTACGCAGTTTCAGAAATCATTAGAAATTTGCGTCAAAAACACGAATAATTGATCATAATTGATCATTTTCTTCCTCCCAATAGTGGGCGTGTCTATTCCTCGCGTAGCTCCGCCCACCTCCATCGGGTTGACCGTGATGGTCAGGGCGCCGTCGTCCCAGGTGGCGTCCTCGGCCTCCTTGGCGCCCTCCGCCAGCCGCACCTCCTGCTGGTGGGTGAGGTGGACGCGGTAGATGCCGAGCACCACCACGGCCACCAGGGCGGCGATGCAGAGCACGATGACCACGGTGGCAGCGCTGGGCACGGCTGAGGAGAGGAGGAGGAGGAGGGAGGGAGGGGAGGAGGAGAGGAGAGAGAGGAGGAGGAGAGGAAGGGAGGAGAGGAAGGGAGGAGAGTGGAGATGAGGGGGGAGGGAGAGAGGAGAGGAGGAGGAGAGGAGAGGAGAGAAGAGAGGAGAGGAGAGAAAAGGAATTGGAGAGAAGAGGAAACGAAGAAAGGAAGGGAGGGGAGGAGGAGAGGAGTGAGAGAGTCATTCCATATGCAAATATAAACATCTACATATCTTGAAAATAAAACAATTGCTCCATAAACTGTCCTTCTCCTCCTCCTCCTCCTCCTTGTGTAGCTCTCCTCCTCCTCCTCCTCCTCCTCCTCCTCCTCCTCCTCCTCCTCCTCCTCCTCCTCCTCTTGTTGTACGAGTCTTTCTGAAGACGATCTGGCTCTGTATTGATCTGTTCTTGCTCTGTCTGCCCCCCCTCCACCACCCCCCCCCCTCCCCCGGTGACGTCGCCGTGGCGACAGTCCGTCTCTCTGCAGACGGAGACGTCTCCACGATGTCTGACTCGTCATCGTTCAGTTTATTGAGAACGTCTCCGTCATCGGGTCTCAACTTTGACATGTGGAGCTCCATCCCGCTGGGTCCTAGTGCCCGCCTGTTCAGTTGACCTTGTGACAAGTAACATGAACACGCACACACACACACACACACACACACACACACACACACACACACACACACATTCTATCCTGTTATTAACAATAAATAAGCAAATTGAGATTTTCAGTCACTCAGCTTTTGGACTGGGCATTTCCCAGCATGCACTGGGGTGCATTAGTTGTGTGGAGTTGTGTGTGTGGAGTTGTGTGTGTGTGTGTGTGTGTGTGTGTGTGTGTGTGTGGAGTTGTTCCCCCTCAGTTCTTGTCTGCAGGTTTTACTCTGAGTCAGGTCTGAGTTTAACAGACGGTCCTTTAAACGTAAGCTCATTGAAATAAGATACGGGACACCTGTGTGAGTGTGTGTGTGTGTGTGTGAGAGTGTGTGTGTGAGTGTGTGTGTGTGTGTGTGTGTGTGTGTGTGTGCGTGAGAGCTTCACAGAGGACTCCTCAGATGATCATGTGATTCACTAGTTCCCTAGATTTCACACTAAATACACAACCTCTGATCATCTTCTTCTCACCGAAGCTCCATGCAACACACACACACACACACACACACACACACACACACACACACACACACACACACACACACGTGCCTCCAGACCAGCTCTCACGCTGTATGGTTCTAGTCTCACCTGAGCTGTGTGGGTAGCGGTCCTGGCTCGTGGCCAGGTGCTGCTGCATCACCTGCAGGTACCGAGGCGGCGCCCCCATGTGGTCGGCCTGCTGCCTCGCCTCCACGCTGTGGAGCGCGCCCACCTGGTGGCAGACGGGCGCAAGCACACGCGGCGGGGTTTACTTCTTACGATTCACACGAGAAAGTCAGGATTACAATGTGATGTGTGTGTGTGTGTGTGTGTGTGTGTGTGTGTGTGTGTGTGTGTATAACAAGCGAGGGGCGAATTCAGTCTGTCGCATCGCGCCTCCTTTCAATGCCTCAAAACATTAATATATATATATATATTTATATTTATATATATTTTGGTACACATTAGAATATTTCACATCCCGGTTGCTATTTTTTCAAAAGATGTTTACGTGGCTGAAAAAGTCTCCTGTGGTTCATTTATTCAACGTTGACGTCACCAGCGCCGAGTCAGCACAAAGGGAACACGCTCTGTACTCTGTGTATATATACATATATATACATATATATATATGTATATATATATATATATATATATATATGTGATCTTTGGATCCAGACATCGGGTATCTGCTCTCAGCCCTCGGGACGTTTTACTTCTCCCTTTGAAGGAGGGACCCCCCCCCCCCCCCCCCACGTCCCCCCCGCCCCCCCCCCCCCCCCACACGTCCCTCTCTCTCTTCCAGCTCCTCTTCTGGGTTCTCAGCACGTTTTCACGCTTTAAATGTTAAAAAAGAACATAATTGATGTTTCCCTCTGAATGAACCCTCCGTTTGAAACGCTGCTGTCTCTTTAAAAGAAACAGGGAGAAAAGGCCCCGCCTGCTCTGATTGGCCGAAGGGGGAGGAGCCTCTCGGATGG
Source organism: Liparis tanakae (assembly GCA_036178185.1). Taxonomy (NCBI): domain Eukaryota; kingdom Metazoa; phylum Chordata; class Actinopteri; order Perciformes; family Liparidae; genus Liparis; species Liparis tanakae. Next base: position 2,078,541 of record CM070099.1, read on the forward strand.
GGGCGGGGCCTATACTGTAACGTAAGTGACTCCCGTGTGAGCTTCTCATCACATCGATGTGTCCAGTTGAGACTTCTTTCAGAGTTGATTGTTTCTTCTTCTCCTTGTTTGTGTTCATAAAACCTCAACATCTTTAAAACATACGAAGAAGAAGCATCATCATCGTCATCGTCATCGTCTGACCTCCAGGTGGAACTCGTTGCTGGTGTAGCGTCCGTTGAGCTCGGAGCAGGTGAGGCGGAACCTCCTCTCCGGGACCGGCCGCCGGCTGGAGTAGATCACCTGTCGGATCACCTGCTCGTAGTTAGACATGGAGTCCACGCCTGGGGGGGGGGGGGGGGGGGAGTTAAGACACCTGAACAACCCGTCGGGGGGCGGCGCCGTGAAGCGGACGTACCGTAGACCGACACGCCGGAGGTGGAGTTGGTGGCGTCCAGGTGTTTCCCGAGCAGAGCGCCGCGCGGCAGCTGCAGAGACTCCTCCTCCGGCCGTAGCTCCTCCCCCAAAACCAGGAGGTCGCAGTAGTCCAGGTTGTGGATGATCTCCAGCAGCCCGGGTCGACGTGCTGCACACACACGCACGCACACACACGCGCACGCACACGCACACGCACACGCACACACACACACACGCACACACACACACCTCTTGTGAGTTGTAATAATTTCGAGGTCCTCTGGGATCTCGATCCCGTGTAAATTACCTCTAATTTCTAATCTCAAGAGTCCATTTTCTTTCTTCTTCTCATGTTATGACCCCCCCCCCCCCCCCCCAGTGGTCATGACGCTCCCTTGCGGATAAGGTTTAAAAATTAAAATAAAAGCACACGCTGAATGAATAAATGCACATAAATACATTAAATAAAGCAGCCGGTCGACCCCCCCCCCCTCCCCGGACCGGTTCGACGTGGTTTAGCCTCACGGGACTCAAACCGGCACCTCAACCCAGACTCCCCATTAGTCGCCTCGTCTCTCTGTACGCGGGCCGGCTGCGGGTCGCCGCGGTAACAAGTCCCCCCGGACGGCGCCGGGGCTCAGCGACAGTTTGCTGAGCGCTTCCACCTCGGGGCGGGAGGGATGAGCGGGGGGGGGGGGGGTTGCGGTTCAAAAACAAGCGGCTGACGTCACGATCACCACGTCCACCTGGTGGTCACAAAACGTCACTGTCTCACTTTAAAATACACTGTGCCTTTAAATAATTGATTAATTGATCAATCTTTTTTTATGGTGTGTGTTTGTGTGTTTGTGTGTTTGTGTGTGTGTGTGTGGGGGGGGGGGGGTCGTGCTGTGCTCTGTACTGAGAATTCCTGAGGAAGAAGAGGAAACGGAAGACGAAGAACATGAGAGCCTGAAGAGGAGAACCGGAACACAACGAGGAACGACGGTCAAAAGAAACGAGAGACGAGCGTGAAGGAGAAGAAGGACGACCTTGACTTAGAGTGAACGGCTTCAGAGGCATTGTGAGACGGGGGAGGATGGAGGGGGGGAGGGGGGGGAGGGGGAGGGGGGGAAGGGGGGAGGGGCTGATTAAGAGAGTCCAAAAGAAACGCAGCGCCCGCCCTGAAAAAGAAAAACGAGATTTATCTGGAATCCTTTAAACCCGGAGAGAGAGAACACCGACCATCACGGAACCTCATCTCCCCCCCTCTCTCCCCTCCCCCTCTCTCCCTCTCTCCCTCTCTCTCTCTCCATTTCCGTGTCTCTCTCTCTTCCAGTCTAATCTCTTCCCCCCCTGAGCCTCCGTCTCTGATTCACCGTAGAGATCCCCCCCCCCCCCCCCTACCTGTGGCGTGCGCGGTGGCGTCCGCCCTGGTGACCGTGCTGCTGATGCGGAGCTCC
>CM070099.1:2085378-2102878 GCA_036178185.1 Liparis tanakae
TCTACGCAGGACGGAAAGCTCCACATGCAACTTTTACTGCCCCCAGGAAGTGGATTTAAAGGGACAGTTCATCTGCTGTTTCTTTGCCTCAAGCAACCGGTTAGCATAGCTTAGCATAGCGTAGCTTAGCATTAAAACACGCCATGTCAGTAGCTCCGAGGCCCAGCGTGGTGACGGCGTGGCGATGACCTCACACCTTGATGCTCTTGTCCAGGCTCTCGGGGGAGTTGATGTCCAGCCCCTCTTTGCAGGCCTGCAGGCAGGAGATGACCTTCTGACTCTCGATCTTCCCCGGACGGACGGTGAGGCCCGACAGGCTGCCCCGGAAGTACTGGGTGAACCGCGGCTTGGTCACCTCCCCACCTGCACACACACAGGTAAACACAGGTAGACACAGGTAAACACAGGTAGACACACTTTATTTAATAAAGGACCTTTCTGGCTGGAGGTTGTTCAGTGCAATGGGACACACAACTTGTACTAATGTACCTTCCTTTCCTTACTTCCTTTCCTCCTTTCGTACCTTCATCTTTCCTACTTTTCTTACCTCCTTGCATCCCTTCCTATTACCTTCTTTCCTTACTTTCTTGCCTCCTTTCCTTCCTTTCTTCCTTTTTACATTACATTACATGTCATTTAGCTGACGCTTTTATCCAAAGCGACGTAGAATCCTGTTACATTCGTACACCGTAGACGCAGCTACAGGGAGCAATTTAGGGTTAAGTGTCTTGCTCAAGGACACATCGACTAGGGCGGGGATCAAACCTCCAACCCCGTGATTGAAAGACGGGCCTGCTACCCACTGACCCATAGCCGCTCCCTGACCCATAGCCGCTCCCCTTTCTATCTCACCTCATGTCCTTCCTTTTTCTGCCTAGCTTCCTTTCTACATTTCCTCCTTCCATTCCTTCCTTTCTTCCCCCCTACCTTTCCTACCTTTTTTGCCTCCTTTCCTTCCTTACCTCCTTTCCTTCCTTACATGCCTCCTTTTCTTCATGCCTTGTCTCATTTCCTTCCTTCGTTCCCTACCTTCCTTGTCTCCTTTACTTCCTTCCATGCCTCATTTCATTCCCTCCTTTCCTACCTTCCTTGTCTCATTTACTTCCTTCCTTTCCTACCTTCCTTGTCTCATTTAATTCCTTCCGTTCCTACCTTCCTTGTCTCATTTACTTCCTTCCTTACCTTTCTTCCTTGCCTCATTTCCTTCATTTCCTTTCCTGCCTCCTTTCCTTACTTACTTGCCTCCTTTCCTCCCTTCCTTTTCTCATTTCCTCCCTTCCTTCATTCCCTTCCTTGTCTCCTTTCCTTCCTTAGTCCCTCACACACTACCACATGGTGGATCCCGATGTCGGTGAGCCCTGAGCTGCTTCGTGTTCTGTGAAGGAAGCGGCCGTTGGAGAGCGATCCATCCTCGGCGTCGTGAGGTAAGGAAAGGAGTCAAGGCGTCTAGAGTCTGTTCTCTGAACTCCTTAAAGGCCACGAGATGCTAGGAAGCCTCCCAGAGCCGCTCATTAGCAGAAAGGTTACTCGTATGAACACTTCACCTCCGTCTCGCCCTCCTCCAGAGCGCCGGAGGCTTCGTCTCAGAACTCGAGTCACGGGAAATAAAACAAAAGCCAGAACATCGGAGAACATCGTGAAGTGAAGGCGATGTCCGGCGGCAGAGATCCGGATCAGACGTGTCTCCATCGACGGGTCGGCCTCTCGCTGCGTGTTCAGAACTTTTTGGGGTGAATATATCGATAAGTGACCTCATGACCCGGCCCGTTGGAGTCGAGCTCCTGCTGGTGATCAGAGGTGTTGCAATCGACTGGAAGACGATCGGGAACCTGAACGCCTCGCGGCCGACGGCCCTCAAGCCCTTCTTGACCTCTCCAACCGGATTGAGTTTGATGACCCCGGGATTTAAAATACATGTGACCCTTGACCCGGGGGATCCAGGTGGTGACCGCCTGCTACGTCTTGACCGGGAGCTGGAGGAACCTTTTCCAGGACTCCAAACCAAATTTCCACGACCGAATATCTTGTGAAATCTCGCAAATGTTGTATTTAAACTAACGATTAGAATACCAAAGCTTTCAGTATAAAATCTTAAATGACTCAAATGAATGAGAGACAACAGTTTAGATTAAAAGAATAAACATGTGTGTCTTTTCAGTTACGGTGCGTTCACTTGCAGCGCGGAAAATATGTCAGTACTTTAAACTCATTTACATGACTTTTCCAAAACGTTGGGGATTCACTGTTTTCACAGGACTTTTCCAGGCTTGGAAATAACCATTCTACATATTCCATGAGGTTTCCAAGTTTTCCAAGACAGTACGGACCCTCCTTACAACCAACAACTCTCAACATCTGCACGCACCTTTCTTGACCTTTCCAACTGGATTGAGTTAGATGACCTTCACATGTGACCCTTGACTTAGGGGATCCAGGTGGTGACCGTCTGCTACGTCTCCTTTGACCTGGAGCTGGAGGAACCTTCAATCTACACTCCATCCTAGGCTCATACACGGTGACCGACGGGCTTCCCAACACTTTAGGGATTCAGTTTTTTCACAGGACTTTTCCAGGCCTAGCAATAACCATTTTACAAATTCCATGACTTTTAAAGGTTTTCCAAGACAGTACGGACCCTGCTTACAACCAACAACTTCCAACATCCGCAACACACCTTTCTTGACCTTTCCAACTGGATTGAGTTAGATGACCTCCGATTAAAGATAAATGTAACAGCAGGTAAGAAATGCATGTGACCCTTGACTCAGGTGAGCCAATTAGTGAGAGTCTGCTACGTCTCTATTGGCGGGATCTGGAAGAACCTTCAATCTACACTCCCTCCTAGGCTCATACGCATGTTGACCAACGGGGTTCCCAACACTTTAGGGATTCAGTTTTTTCCCAGGAATTTAATCCAGACCAGGGGATCCAGTTGGTGAGAGTCTGCTACGTCTCCTTTGGCTGGATCTGGAGGAACCTTCAATCTACACTCCATCCTAGGCTCATACGCATGTTGACCAACGGGGTTCCCAACACTTTGGGATCCGGTTGGTGACCGTCTGCTACGTCTCCTTTGGACTTGGAGAAACCCTCAATTCGAAACCCCCTTTTGCTCCCTCCACCAGACGAGTCAACGCCTGGACCCTCGTCCTGCCTGAGTAACCCGGTGAGGAAGTATCTCAGCATCTTGAGTCCATCAGGTTGAGTATTCAAGACGGGCTTTCCGGTACCGGTACCGGGTCCTCCGGATGGTTTCTGATGATCTGGACCTGTCTTCGTGGATTCATTCATATTCATTGACCTGCAGCGTCTCTCCCCGGCTTCAGCGTCTATCTCTACTCCGCCGATCCCTCGTCTCCTCCATCTCTCGTCACGCTTCGGCCGCCTTGCCTCCTCACCTCACTCCCCGCCTCCTTCCCTTATTCTGTCCACTCGGCCCCTCCCTGACGGACGTTATCCATTCAGGCCGCGGCCAGAGGAACCGTTACGGTCCGGGGGGAGCGGAGCGGGATTAGAGCGCCGCCGCGAACGTTGCGGCGATAAAGGCGCCGATCGCTCCGCCGCGCCCAGAGGACGCCGTTGTTATCTCTTTACCGAGGCGTCGGCGCTATTCGCTCGGTAGATCTCCGCTCTCCCTTTTCCTCGGCTAACGAAATGAAAAGAAGAGCGAGGGATGAGACGGAAGAGGCGTGGGAGAATAGGACCATTACTGAAGAGGGAGAGAGAGAGAGAGAAAGAGAGAGAGAGATTTTACTGCTTGCATGCTGAGATGAGTGAGGATTGGGATCGATGAAGAGGAAGAAGAGGAAGAGGAAGAAGAAAAAGAAGAAGAAGAGGAAAAAGTAGAAGAAGGAATATGAGGGAGAAGAACAAGATGAAGAACAAGATGAAGAAGAAGGAAGAAGAAGAAGGAAGGAGAATGAGAAGACGAAGAAAAATGAAGAACAAGGAAGGAGGAGAAGAAGAAGTAAAAGGAAGAAGAAGAAGGAAGAAGGAAGGAGAATGAGAAGAAGAAAAAGGAAGAAGAAGAAAAAGAAAAAGGAAGAAGAAGGATGGAGAAGAAGAAGAAGAAGAAGAAGAAGAAGAAGAAGAAGAAGAAGAAGAAGAAGAAGAAGAAGAAGAAGGAAAGAGAGAAGGAAGGAGGGAAGAAAGTAAGAATGCAGGCAAGGAAGGAGTGAGAGAGGGAGGGAGAGAAGGAAGTCTTCATCGTCTTCTCTGAAACACTCGGGAGCCGGTGAGACGTCAATTAGTTCTTCTTTGCGATCTATTTGTAATTTAAAGGGCCGGCGCTCTGCGGCTCGGCGCTCTGGGGGCTAACGTGTAGCGGCTAACGGCTCCTGTGAGGATTCAGGAATCACCTCAAGGAAACGAGCACGAGTCCTCTGTGAACTCTCCTTCTCTGAGTGTTCAGCGGAGGAACGGCAGAAGACCCCCGCTCGTTATCCGGGGGTTAAGGCATCACCACCACCACCCTTTTCCCATTGACCCCAGAGTTGGCTCCGCCCACTCACCTTGCCAGCAGGCGCCGACGGTGAGCTGCACGTCGATGAGCGAGGGGTGGATGGGCCAGTCGTCCGTCACCAGGTAGGGGTCGTAGGTCACCCCGTCCACGTAGAGGGTCACCACCGGGAACTCCACGTTGATGACGTAGTAATGCCACTCCTTGTCACAGATCTGTGGGGAGGGGGCGGAGTCACGACTACTGCTCAACACGACTGATGAGGAGGTTAAACCCTTAAATAAATACACTTTATGGAAACTCATGTATTCACTAAGCTTAGCATAAAGGCCCTCTTTCCTTCCTCCCTCCTCCTTCCCTCCTTCCTCCCTTCCCTCCTCCCTTCCCTTCTACCCTTTTTCCCTTCCTTCTTCCTCCTTTGCACCTTCCTTCCGTCTTCCCTCCTCCCTTCCTGCCTTCCTCCGTCCTTCCCTTCCTTCGTCCCTCCCTCCCTACTCCTTCCCTTCCTTCCCTCCTTTCCTCCTTCCTCCTTCCTTGGTGCATCTGTCTTCATGTTAGGTAAGCAGTGTATTAAATAGGGGTGGTGATGTGTGTGTCAGATGCGTGCCTCCTCTATCCCTAACCCCTTTATCCCTAACCTATTTATCCCTAACCCCTTGATCCCTAACTCCTTCTCTTCGTGTCGAGTCCTTCACTCTTCATCACAGACACTCAGAGCGTTTCTCGTGATGATCGATGGCGGCTCGAGTTATTTCAACCTGCGTGATCCTGAAATCATGCAGACCGGCATATTTCAGTCGGGTGTCGTGTCACCTTCAGGTAACCATGGTAACGCGTCACAATGAAGGGCCTCAGACGGCCCTCTGTTCTCTTCTTTTGCAGCTTGTGATTTGTAGTGGAAAACAGTTCTGGTTACATGTAGCTGTAAAACTAAATGGATCCCTAAATGGGGGAGGAGGGGGAGGAAGGAGGGGGAGGAAGGAGGGGCAAAAGGAAGGAGGGAGGGAAGGAAGGAAGCGAGGGAAGGAAAGAGGGAAGGAGGGAGAAGGGTGGGAGGGGCGGAAGGAAGGAAGAAAGGAAGGAGGGAAGGAAGGAGGGAAGGAGGGGAGGAAGGAGGGAGGGAGGGAATGGAGGGAAAGGAAAGAGGTAAGGAGAGAAAAGGGCGGGAGAGGCGGAAGGAAGAAGGGATGGAGGGAAGCAAGGAGGGAGTGGTGCCTGCCTCACCTCAGGGAAGGGAAGGAGGAAGAGGAAGAAGGGGAGGAAGGAGGGAAGGAGGGAGGGGAGGAAGGAAGGAAGGAAAGCGTGAAGGAGTGAAGGAAGGAGGGGTGGAATGAAGGAAGGAGGGAATGAGGGAGGGAGGGAAAGGAAGGAAGGAAGGAGGGAGGAAGAAGGGGAGGAAGGAAGGAAGCCGGGTGCTCTTGCCGGGTGTCAGTCTGTCTGAGAAGCCAGACGGTGGTTCCTCGAGGACTCTCCTCTCCTCTCCTCTCCTCTCCTCTCCTCCTCTCCTCTCCTCTCTCTCCTCCTCTCCTCTCCTCTCCTCCTCTCCTCTCCTCTCCTCTCCTCTCCTCTCCTCTCCTCTCTCCTCTCTCCTCTTCCTCACAGAGCGAAGACACGAACCACAGACTTCAGACGCGGCGCCAATAAACGCAACTCTTCAAAAGAAAAAGAGGAACTCGAGTCCCAGGAAGTGAAAGTTCAGCTCGACGTTCTTTACTCATGGAAAACAACAAAGGAAACAAAGTTTTCTCTAATTCCCCGACCGCGTCTCCTCATGCAAAGTGACAGACGGAAGGAAAGAATGAAATAGGAAGAGAGGAGGAGAGAAGGACGTGGAAAACAACCGGAGGACAAAGGAAAGAAAGACGAGACAGAGAGAGAGAGACAGAGAGAGAGAGGTAGAGAGAGAGAGGTAAACATCACACATCAAAGATCCTCTTTTCGTCATCTCTTGGGGCATTCGGGAGAAAAACTAAATTGCTATCTGCCTCCCTCCATCTCCCGCTCTTCTTCTTCTCCTCCTCCTGTCTTCATTCGGTCTCTTCTCTTCTCCTCCTGTCGCTCCGTCACAACCGACTGCGGGAGTCGCTGATGCCTCCAGTCCTTTGGAGTTGAAAGTCTTTAAAGAGATCTGTCACCCGATGCGACCTCACAACTTCAAAACCCAGAGATGGAGGAACGATAGGAGAGGTAGAAGAGAGAGAGAGAGAGAGAGAGAGAGAGAGAGGTGAGGCAGGTCGGAGATGAAAGAGAGAGAGGAAAAGAGACGACGAAGGGAATTAAAGGATCAAGACTCAAAGAAGAAAAGTGAGGCCTCGTGGAGCAACTTGCTGTTGTTGTTGTTGTTGTTGTTGTTGTTGTTCATCACAACAGGACGAAAACATCATAAGTGTTATTTTTATTTAGTTTTGCTTTTGTTATTGTTTGTATTTGTTTTTTTCTGTTTTTTCAAATGTATATATATATATATATATATATATATATATATATATATATATATATATATATATATATACATACATATAATGAAAGATATATTATATACATATAATTAAGGATATATTATTATATAATAATATAGTCTTTATTATATATTAATATGGATATATTACATATGTATTAAAGGATATATATATATATATATATATATATATATATATATATATATATATATATATATATATATATAAATCTTTTTTATTGTTGCAAATGTATTATTGGATTATTTGGGAAAGTCGTTTAGGAACGACCAGACGAAGAACTCTTGAAACACAAAGTTTTTCACGTGGTTCGGACGTGGAGTGAGGAGAGGGAGGGTAAGATGGAAGAAGGAGGAGGAGGAGGAGGAGGAGGAGGAGGAGGAGGAGGAGGAGGAGGAGGAGGAGGAGGAGGAGGAGGAGGAGGGCTATCGGGCCTGCTGGAGGAAGGATCCACAACAGAGATTGATGAGCAGAGGAAACAAGGTGACTTTAAGGAGCGCTGGGGGGAGGAGCCACGGGGAGGAAGGAGAAAGTTCCTCCAGAGGCAGCGAGGAAGGAGTAAACCGGAGCGATTGGATTGGCCGGAGGTTTATTGGATGGACGGCACCAAGAGGACCTGGAAACCATCATCATCGTAAAAGAAAAGGGACATCACTGTTACGTCAAGGTCGAGTCAAGGACGCTCAGGTCGACAACGCGTCTTTATGATGTCATCTTTAAATAGATATTCCAGAATGTGAGGATTTATGTGACGTAAAATAGAGTCTTCTCAAGGTGCTCCAGCTCCTCTGATATGAATAATAGAGCAGCAGACGCTCCGCTGATGTCCTTCACCGACATGCAGATCATTCCCAGATCATCAATGATTCATCAGAGACGCTTTCCAGAGATGCAGAGCGACTTCCTGTTGACCACGAGACTCGAGGAAAGACACGCGGCTCCTAGAGCTGAGGCCGGTCCTCCTGAAGAGTCCCTTGACCGGTGGATTTAAAGGACTATTCATGACTTTCCAATAACTATTCCATTAAGACTATTCCAGGACTCTTCCAGGACTTTCCCATAACTTTCCCATAACCTTTCCATGACTATTACATTAATTTCCCATGACTATTCCATATGACTTTTCCATGTCTATATATATATATATATATATATATATATATATATATATATATATTAAGGATATATATTAAGGATATATATATATATATTAAGGGATATATATATATATGTATATTTTAAAGGATACATATATATATATATATATATATATATATATCAAAGGATATATATATACATATATATTAAAGGATATATATATATATATTAAAGGATATATATTAAAGGATATATATATATATATGTATATATTAAAGGATACATATATACATATATATATATATATATATATATATATTTATATAGATTCAAGGATATATATATATATATACATTAAATGATATATATGTATATATATAATAAATTTGTCGGACGTCAGCGTGAACAAAGCGCTCGATTCGCTTCGCGCATAATTGCAATAAATCACCGTCGACATGGAAACCGCTATCACGGCAACTGTGGTGAGCATCGGCCTGAAAGCCTGACGACCACAACAGAAGAAACAATTAGAAAACAGTGGAGGAGCAGGAGACGTGTGTGTGTGTGTGTGTGTACGTGTGTGTGCGTGTGTGTGTGTGTGTGTGTGTGTGTGTGTGTGGGATGTATATACAGGCTGTATTGTATTCATGTCTCTGTGCGTGAATGTGTGTGAGTGTGTGTTGGAGAAAGAGAGTGTGTGTGTGTGTGTGTTGTAGAAAGAAAGTGTGTGTGTGTGTGTGTGTGTGCGTGTGTGTGTGTGTGAGTGTGTTTGTGTTGGAGAAGTACTTGAAGGTGAATTACCGGCTGGCCAAAGTGACTAATTAGAGCAGCAATTATCCGACCGCTCCCGGCAGAGACGATGAGTCAACAACCAAATGACCTCACCATAATGATGCCACACACACACACACACACACACACACACACACACACACACACACTCTCTCTCCATCTCTAATCCCGGCCCGACTCAAGCCTCCTCTGACCGGGTTCTTGAGAGCCGCTAACGCCGAGTGAACAACCTCCGGCTAACGGAGGCGCGAGTGGCTTTGAGTGGGATCTGTGAGGATCGGCGGCGGCGGCGTCCTCGAAGGTGGAGAGTCTGGAGGTTCAACGTAAACACGCCGTTTAGACCCGACGACGCCGGAGGAGGGTCACGGTGTCTTAAAGGCACGGCGCTCAGGGGAGCGCTAGGTTTTACAAACCAACCGTCGGTTAAATCAACGCTAGGTAATTGAATTAGGGAAGGAGGGAGGGAGGGAGGGAGGGGAGGAAGGAGGGAAGGGATGAAGGAAGGAAGAAGGGAGGGAAGGAAGGAGGGAAGGGATGAAGGAAGGAAGAAGGGGGGGAAGGAAGGAGGGAGGCAAGGAAGGAAGGTGAGGAAGGAGGGAGTGAGGGGGAAGGAGGGGGGGAGGCAAGGAAGGAGGGAGAGAGGGAGGGAAGGAGGGAGAGATGGAAGAATGGAGGGAAGGAGGGAATGAAGGATGGAGAGAGGGAGTGAAGGAGGGAGGGAGAGAAGGAGGGAAGGAAGAATGGAGGCAAGGAAGGAGGGAGAGAAGGAGGGAAGGAGGGAATGAAGGATGGAGAGAGGGAGTGAAGGAGGGAGTGAGGGAGAGAAGGAGGGAAGGAAGGAATGAGAAAAGGAGGGAAGGAAGGAAGAAGGGAGGCAAGGAAGGAGGGAGAGAGGGAAGGAAGGAGGGAATGAAGGATGGAGAGAGGGAGTGAAGGAGGGAGAAAAGGAGGGAATGAAGGAATGAGAAAAGGAGGGAAGGAAGGAAGAAGGGAGGCAAGGAAGGAGTGAGAGAGGGAGGGAAGGAGGGAAGGAAGGATGTCTTCATCGTCTGCTCTCAAACTCTCTGAATAACTTCTCGTAGATGCGTGACGTCGTGTGACGAGGCGCTTCGTGCTTTCCTACGCCGCCGCCCCCTGGTGGCGGGCGGTAGTAATGGCGGGCAGCGCGGCGCGTGGGAAGCTCTTTAAACTCACGATCTAACGCCTGCGTGTCGATGTTCGGTGCCTCCTGTGTGCGCATGATACTTTAGAGGACTCAGACGGGGAGGAAAGGGGGGATGTCAGAGGTGGAGGTGAAGAGTCGGGTAACGGAGATGGAGAGAAGATGTCTTGTTGAAGGAGCTGCATCCGTCACACGCCTCCCCCCGACACGACACTCCTACGACAACTTCACCAGCAGCCGTATACATCAGCCCCCCCCTCTCTCCGTCTTTATCGCTTCTTCAATTCATCTCTCTTTCTCCCCCCCTCTCCCTCCCTCCCTCCCTCCCCTTAAGGTCAGGCCGGGATGTGCTCCATAAATCTTCCCTGCAGATCGTGACAGACGCCCCGGATACAGGAAGAGCCTCGGCCGGTCGGAGGGGAATAAAACTTTCTCTCGGAAAAAAAAAGAGAAAGTTCCGGGAGCGTTATTCGGCCGGAAAGTAGAAGACAAATTGGAAAAAAAGAGAGGGATGAAAAGGGCGAGGGGTTAACGGGATGTGTTGGCTGGGAGTCGCTGAACCTATTTGCTCCAGATTAATATGATGAATGACTTTTACTGCCTAGGCTTCTGTTGTTGGGCCTCTACACACACACACAAATACACACACACACACACACACAAATACACACACACACACAACCACACTCACACACACACACACACACACAATACTAAAACGATTTGGCATCGGACTCAAATGACTGGAGACTCGATGCTCGTGGAACTCGAGTCTGGAGACAAATTTAATAGAAAGTGTCACAAAGGACGACTTGAGACGTACAACAAAGAACAAACACACACACACACACACACACATACATACAAACAAACAAAGACTAACACACACAGTACAGCAGTCTGCCTGAGACATGCACACACACACACACACACACCTCCACTCACCCACACACCCACACAAATATACAAACACACACACACAGTACAGCAGTCTGTCTGACACACACACACACAAACACCTCCACCCCCCCCACACACACACACATATATACAAACACACACACACACAGTACAGCAGTCTGTCTGAGACACACGCACACACACACACACACACCTGTAGGTACCACTCTATACATCACTGATACTGCGTCTTGCACACACACTCATACTAACACACACACACACACACACACACAGACTAACACACATACATTCATACTCACACACACACACACACTCATTTACACACACATAACATACACTCTCACACACACTCACACACACATGTAATAGAAGCCATTGCTCCTGCAGTGTGTCATTTAGTGGCCTCCCCCCCCCCCCATAAAGGGGGAGGTAATATTATCCGGGGATGGCTGGATGGGAGAGGAATAAAAGTGATGGAAAACTGCTCCGGCCCGGGAACGCGGCGATGAAGGCCGACCGCCTTCCTGGAAGGTCGAGCGCTGAGAGATGAGAGGAGATAACGTCCTGAGGAACGAGCTGCCCGTCGGCACGGTTACGCTTACACACACCATCATTTGGCGTATTCTCTGACTCATCAATCCGTGCATCCCCCGTGTGCCTTGCTCACCAACCACAGCAGATATATATATATATATATATATATATATATATATATATATATATATATATATTTATATATATATATATATATATAATAAAGGATATATATATATATATATATATTATATATATATAAAGGATATATATATATATATATTATTATTATTATAAAGGATATATATATATTATTATTATATAATTATTTGTATTATTTATATAATATATTAATATATATATATATATATATATATATATATATATATATATATAAAAAATAATAATGCTCATTTCTGACATTTCTTTTCTTTCGTTTCAAATGCCATCTTTCTTCTCTCTTCACCTCTTTTTCTCTTCGATCTCTGTCCCCTGAGACAGGTCTCCTTCACCTCCATGTTCTACCTTTTCTTCCCCTTCTCTTCTGCTCTGTCTGTCTCTCTCTTTCGCTCCCTCTCTCTATTTCATCCCTTCACTCCCCCCCTCTCTCTCCTCTGTCTCTACCTTTTTCATCTCTCTGAGCTCATCGATCCGCTGCAGTCGACATGAGATCCTCCACCTGAATACAAACGAGCATCCTTTGCATAACCCGCCAATCAATATCCCCAAAACCCAGAACCTCCACCGGGGCGAGCGACGACTGACTATCCACTGTTCTTGAAAACAAGGGGGTCGCCGTATTTGTGGCGTCCGGAGGGCGCCGGCGTCCACCCCCCCCTCCAGGCGCCGCTGGCGAGCTGTGAGGTACGCACCGAGATCCCAGGGCTGACCCGAGATGCTCTACACACACAGGAGGAGAAACAACCCTGGGTGGGGGCTTAATGGTTCAAAACAGCAGGGGGGGGGGGGGCAGATGGTGTATGTGTGTGTGTGTGTGTGTGTGTGTGCAAAGGGCTCAGACGAGATGAGAGGAGAGGAAGAAGTCTGCATGCGCTTGAAATAGACAGCCAGAAAGAGCTGTCAGTGTGTGTGTGTGCGTGTTTGTGTGTGTGTGTGTGTGTGTGTGTGTGTGTGTGTGTGTGTGTGTGTGTGTGTCGGCCTATATTTAGCGGGTTCTTTAGAGGGAGTCATCCATCATTCAGCGCGACTCCTCCCACGAGGAGAGAAACGCTGTGTGTGAGTTTGTGTGAGGAGGTGTGAGACAGATGTCTTTGTTGTCTCACACACGCAAACACACACACACACACACACACACAAACACACAAACACACGGAGGTACAACACACGGCTGGCGGCTGTAATAAACCACGAATATATTTAAAAGAATGTCGTATTATTATAATTTTTTCAAGCCTCTGTGACCTGACGTTGAGAATTCTTTACAGCTTCTCTCACCAGCATAACTGTTTTCAGCTGTGCTCACATAAAAAGGGTTTAAAGGGTTTTCTACCCCTCTGCTAGTCTTCTAAGGCGATAACACAATGTACCACTAGAACATGGAGATGGGCCTCTACACACCTCTGTAGAGACTTCACTAAACACCAGAGAATAGTCATTACACATATAGAGAGTTAATGATTCATTTAATGTTATCGTCATTGATAAAAACAGAATTTTAGTTTAAAAAATAAGGACATTTCTACGTGACCCCTAACTTTTGAATGGTCGTGTATGCGTTAAGAAGATTAAAGTATGTGTGGAGCGCTGTCGCCGTGGTGATGGTCCTGAGGACAGCCGTCTGGTGTCTCCTCTCACGGAGACAGACATATGACGGTTTTATTATAAAACATTCTCCCCACTTCATGATAGTGAAACAACAGGAAGTCATAATCCCATCAGGTGGTCCCTGAACGCCCCGCGCTTCACTAACAAGGAGCTCTGATGACAGCAGGCAACGGCAGCCAGATGCTCGGCATTCTGGGAGATATTTGTTTTGACGACGAAGCCGGCAACCAAAGTTCTCTCCGTCCTCTTAAAGAGACAGCGCTCCCCTCTCTTAAAGAGACAGCGCCCCTTTCTTACAGACAAAGTGCCCCCCTCTTAAAGACACAGCACCCCTCTCTTAAAGAGACAGCGCCCCACTCTCTTAAAGACACAGTGCCCCTCTCTTAAAGACACAGCACCCCTCTCTTAAAGAGACAGCGCCCCTCTCTTAAAGAGACAACGCTCCCCTCTCTTAAAGAGACAGCGCTACCCTCTCTTAAAGAGACAGTTGCACCTCTCTTAAAGACACAGCGCCCCCCTCTCTTAAAGAGACAGCGCCCCCCTCTTAAAGAGACAACGCCCCTCTCTTAAAGAGACAGCGCCCCTCTCTCTTAAAGAGACAGCGCCCCTCTCTTAAAGAGACAGCGCCCCACTCTCTTAAAGACACAGTGCCCCTCTCTTAAAGAGACAGCGCTCCCCTCTCTGAAGTTTCCTGAACACCTTTGTGAGCCTGAAGGCGATTACCCCATCTGATCTCTCTACACACTTCTAATCCATGCAGAGGCTCATTGAGCGCCGGCTGAGGCAGGAAAACGGCCTCAGACCGAAAGTCTCTCCCTTTAGGGACGCTCGAAGGCAACTTAAAGAATATGAAACCGTGCACAAAGACCTCCTTTTTTATTTTCTACACAAGCTCATGAGCTCGCGGAGCTTCAATGGAGTCAATAAAAACCTCTGGAGCTCAATCTCTCCAAAAAACACCGGATCGGCCCCCGAACACAAAAGGTATGAAGGCATAACCGCCGAGCCGCTGCCATGAACAGATATACAGCGGGTAGGACTAATACCTGCACCCCCCCCCCCCCCCCCTTTATGTAGCCACTCGCAATGCCTGATTGGATTATAGGAGAAATTAATTGGACTTCTGCTATAAACCGATGCAGAGAGAGAGGAGCGTTCTCCCCGGGCCGAGGGAGGTATTCAGGAGTTCATTTAGTTTAAAAAGACATTAGCGGACGAGGAGGTAGTGGTGAGGAGGCGAGGGAGGAGAGGGAGGGGGGGAGATAGCAACTTAATGAAAGTTTCCTTCAGAGAGAAAAGGATAAAGGATTCAGAAAGTGCTCAGCAAACGTCTACATTAGAACAACTATTGTTCACGGGAGATGTGCGGCGCAGAGTCCGGAGGAAGGTGTCGTCTCGGGGAGGGAGTTAAATAAATAAGTTAGAGATCGACCGAGACGTCGGGCGTAGAATTAATTTATATTAACTTTATACATCTTTTTATTAAGCCTAAAACTTTGTGATCTCCCAACTTCTTGTGTCTGATTTCATCAACTGCCACATGTGAGGACACCAAGTTAATATGGAGGACATAACATGTCTTAAGTATGAATAAATGCATGAATAAATACAGGAATAAACAAATACATGCTTAATTAAATGTATAAATAAATATATGAATAAATAAATGCTTAAATAAATATATGAATAAATAAATAAATCCATGTATAAATAAATAAATACATAAATAAATGCTTAAATAAATATATAAATAAATACAGGAATAAATGCTTTAAATAAATGTATAAATATAGGAATCAATAAACGTACAAATAACTCAGACAGGTGTGATGGTCACACCTGTCCGTCTCCGCGGCGCTCACCTGCTCCAGCTTCCAGTGGAACTCGGCCGGGCGGAAGGTATCCACCTGGGTGAAGTCTCTCCTCAGCAGGAACACCAGGCGGCAGTTATGGACGTACAGAGAGTAGTGGTGGCGGTTCATCTCTGTGGAGGGAGGGAGGAGGGAAGGAGGGGAGGAGGGAGGAGGGAAGGAGGGAGGGAAGGAGGAGACACCTTTACTTCACCGTCAGGTAAAACTAGAAGCACTCCTGAAGGTCAAACTGAGTCACGGTGACCTCACATCTCTCCTCACATGTCTCCTCACATGTCTCCTCACATCTCTCCTCACATCTCTCCTCACATGTCTCCTCACATGTCTCCTCACATGTCTCCTCACATGTCTCCTCACATCTCTCCTCACATGTCTCCTCACATGTCTCCTCACATGTCTCCTCACATGTCTCCTCACATGTCTCCTCTGGACTCAAAACATGACGCGATGCAGCTTGATTAGTTACAAAGGATCAAATATAGAGAATAAGATTATATTATATAGAGAATAAGATCCAGAATAATTTCCCTGTCCACCGTTGTGCGTGTTTATATATTTACACTTGTTGAGATCTGTTGTTCCCAAATTGTCAAACAGATGGGAACTCGACTGTTAAAAAAAATAAAAAATACAACAATATAAGGACTTTATTTGTACAAAAAAATATTATTATAATATATATATATATATATATATACATATAAAGTAAGCTTCTTAAAACAGCTGTGCACATTGTCACTCAAACTGGAGGAATTATTGGTGGACTGTTGTACGACACAGCTGGTGTGTGTGTGTGTGTGTGTGTGCGTGTGTGTGTGTGTGTGTGTGTGTGTGTGTGTGTGTCTGTGTGTGTATGTGGGCCACACCCACCGGTCTTGTCGGAGTTGCAGAGCAGCGTCTCCTTCTCGGCCCGCGCCCCGGGGCTGGGCCCGTGCTGCATCCAGGTGGCGATGGTGAACTGGTCCGTGAGGTTCTGGGGGAGCAGCCGCTCCGGGACGTTGGCCGCCTGGCGCCCGTCGAACCGGAAGATGAGGTCGCTGTCGCGCCCGCTGTCCGTCACCAGGGAGGCGGTCCAGTTGGTGGCGGCGCTGGGAGCCGGCAGGAGGTCGGTGCTGCCCGAGGAGGCCCCTAAAGGAGGAGGGGGGGGGGTCAATGACAATGGCGGCGGGTATCGACCCGAACCTCGAAATTGAACTGCCTTTCAAAATAAAAGAAAGGAAAGAAAATACGTGCGAGCCTCCGTTCCCGAAATTCAGAGAACGTGAGCTTGCGTCCGAGATGCGTCTCCATGGCAACGGGGAGGAGGCATCGATTCGAGGAGAAAGGAGACGCGGCGGGACGCCGGCGGGTCGAGAGCCGCCTGATCTTTTTGTCACGACGATGAATCAAAGTGAGGCAAGAACAATAGAAATGTCGTCAGAATGAACCGCTACATTCATGGATGTTTGTTTCCTCCACGTCTGTGAAGCCGTTGTCATGCCGACGCTCGACTCAGGCGGTTCGATTCCCTCAATCAATAAACACACATCGACTTCTCCAGCAACACGGACTGAACTTCACATGTATACAGATACAGCCATTACAACAGGGAGGGAAGGAGGGAGAGAAGGAAGGAAGGATGGAAGAAGGGAAGAAAGGAGGGAGGGAAGGAAGGAGGAAGGCAAGGAAGGAGGGAAGGTTTGAGGGAGGGAAGGTGGGAGGGAGGGAAGGAGGCAAGGAAGGAGGAAAGAAAGGGGGGAAGGTGGGAGAGAGGGAAGGAAGGAGGAAGGCAAGGAGGGAGGGAGGAAGGGAAGGAAGGAAGGAGGGAGGGAATGGAGGCAAGGAAGGACGGAAGGAAGGAATGAAGGAAGGAGGGAGGGAGGGAAGGAGGGAAGGTTTGAGGGAGAGAAGGTGGGAGGGAGGGAAGGAGGCAAGAAACTAGAGAAGGAGGAAAGAATGAAAGAAAGGAGGGGAGGTGGGAGAGAAGGAAGGAGTTATGGAGGAAGGGGAAAGAGGGGAAGAAGAAGGGAAGCAAGGAGGGAGAAAGAAGAAAAACAAGAACAAGAAGAGGAAGAAGAAGAAGAAGAAGAAGAAGAAGAAGAAGAAGAAGAAGAAGAAGAAGAAGAAGAAGAAGAAGAAGAAGAAGAAGAAGAAGAAGAAGAAGAGGAGGAAGAGGAGGTTGCTGACCGCAGAGCTTCTGGAGGGACTTCTCGGAGTAGGTCTCTCGGTCGCAGCCCTTCCCGATGTGACTCGTCTGCAGCTCCACCGTCGTCCTCACCGAGGACAGAGGCCCGCCGCACGTCTCCAGGTGCATTCTGGGAAACAGCTGCTTGCTCCCCGTGCCCGGCTCATAGTCCACCCGCTGACTCCAATCTGAGAGGAGGAGAGGAAGAGATGGAGAGATGGGGTTAGAGAGGCA
>CM070099.1:2105378-2132878 GCA_036178185.1 Liparis tanakae
ACTGTGAGCCTTCAACAACTTGTACTTTACATATACATCAGGGTTCATACTCAAGTTCATCCATGTGTCACGTTTAAGGACTTTAGACCAAATGTACATGATGTGAAATCTCTTATATTACACAAAATGAGAGACACTAGTTTGATAAAATAAAATAAATATATATATATATATATACATATATATGTATAGATTATAGTATTATATATATATATATATATATATATATATATATAATATTGATACATGATAAATAATTATTATAATAATAATTATTATATATATATATATATATATATATATATATATATATATATATATATATATATATATATATATATATATATAAATAAATAAAACACTGAACAAAACATACTGGGAAACTATTTACACCCTTTTTTTCTTCCTATAGTAAGCAGACGTTTACTATGTTGTGTACGGTGAAACTCAGACAGACACACAACGCACACAATGCAGGTGGAGACACTCACACATACACACACACACACACACATACACACACTCACACACACACACAGGTGAGGCAAGTTTGCAGCCTTGTCCTTAAAAAAGGAGCAGAGTGAAGGGGAGATGGATAGAGGTGCTTAGAAAGATGATGCATCATCACCCTCTCACGCTAGGAGTGTGTGTGAGTCTGTGTGAGTGTGTGTGAGCGTGAGAGTGTGTGTGTGTGTGTGTCATCAGTAACGTCTAGCATGCTTTTTAAATGTGTGTAGATGTGTGAGGATGATAGATGTAGGAACACTGAGTGTGTGTATGTGTGTGTGTGTGTGTGTGTGTGTGTGTGTGTGTGTGTGTGTGTGTGTGTGTGTTGAAATGCTGACACCACACTCAGGTAGTCAGGGGGTGGGGGTGGGGGGGGGTTGTCATTACTCGTCTCAGCCGTCAGTGGAAGAGCCAATTTCCATTTAAAAGAGCACTCTGCTCCTCTTTCCCTTCCAGAATCTCTCTCTCTCTCTCTCTCTCTCTCTCTCCATCTCCCCATCCCCATCTCTCCATCTCTCCGTCTCTCTCTCTGTCAGTAAGTGCCATCTTTCTGATTCCTGCCTCTTCTTTCCTGGCCGTCCTTCTCAGTCTCAACTTTGGTCCCAAACACATGAACCTCAGATGCTCTCGTGACTCCCGCCGGTCGTCAGGCAGACTTCACTCACTCCCAGGATTTGGGAAGAAACTAAAAAGCAGAAGTTCCCAGAAGTCTCTGCTCCGTGTCGGACGTTGAGTCGCTCTGTTGTTGCATCTCCATCTCAAAACAGATTTTTAATCTCACTGGGATTAAGCTGAATAAATATTAAAGGTTTCATAATAATAATAAACTACAATGTGATGTAATAATACGTCGCCCAAAAACTTGATTGCAGGTTTCAAATGTTTTTTGCTGCTGTGGAAGAAATCAATTAAGGAAAAGTTAATTTATGTTGATGCGTCACTCCCCCCCCCCCCCATCTATTGTCCATTTGGAGCTTTATCTTTTCAAAATAAAGGTTTTTCTTCGCTTTTACAGCTACCTGGGAAGCCTCTCTCTCTCCCTCTCTCTCCATCTCTCTCTCCCTCTCTCTCCATCTCTCTCTTCCTCCCTCTCTCTCTCTCTCCCTCTCTCCCCTCCCCCCTCCTGTCATTTGATTGACGCCCAGCGGCACACATATCCTGTATAATTTCCTCTATCCTGTATAATTTCCTCTTATTTGATTTCTTGTGCGGTTAGTGGAGAATAATAAAATGTAGCGAGTCGATTGAGAGAGATTTAAAAGCCTTCAGTCCGTAAACATCCAGACACACGTTGGGAAGAGGCTTCTTCTTCCCCACCAGAGCTCCGTATCCATTGCTGCCGGCTCTTCTCCTCCTATAGGCTTAGAGACACCAACAGGAGCAGCACACCTGTGTGACGGCGGTCCCATTAAGGCCTCCGATGGGAGCGTCGCTAATGAAACGGCTCCTTTCTAATGGATTTGTGTGGAAAGCCGTCTCAGTAAAAGAAAACCAATTTCATGTCTGGTGTACTTCTAATTATGTCGGAGGCATTGGGAACGCTTAAGAAGGAGAGAAGGAGTCGTGAAGTCCTTCATGAGGCTCGGCGGTGGCCGTCCTCCACCTCGCGGCGGCTGGAGGTACCCCAGTCCTCCATCTCCTCACCGGGGGGGGGGGGGGGGGGGGGGTCTCAGTCTCTACAGAGGTGTATAGAGGCCCATCTCCATGTTCTAGTGGTACATTGTGTTATCGCCTTAGAAGACTAGCAGAGGGGTATAAAACCCTTTAAACTCTTTTTATGTGAGCGCAGCTGAAAACAGTTATGCTGCTTAGAGAATCTATGAAACTGTTCTTCCTTTGAGCCACAAGAAGAACAATGTTAATATTTACAATAAAAAATCATTATTAATAACCTCAACGTCTTGACTATATTTATATTCATTTAATCTCACTGGGCGTCACCTGAATAAATATCAAAGGTTTAATAATAATAATAAACTACGATGTGATGTAATAATACGTCGTCCAAAAACTTGATTGCAGGTTTTGCAGAGTATCATCTTTTTGTCGGTACCGTGGAAGAAGTCAATTAAGGAAAAGTCAATTAAGGAAAAGTCAATTTATATTGATGTTTAAACCCCTCCCCCCTCCTCTATTATCTATTTTGGGTTTCGTCTTTTCAAAATAAAGGTTTTTCTTTGCCTTTACGGACATTTTGGTAGCCTTTATCCCTCTCTCTCTCTCTCCCTCTCTCTCTCCCTCTCGACTTTATTTTATACTCATTGTGCTAATTCTTTGATTAATTAAAGTTTGAGGTTTAATGGAAAACATCAAATTGTCTGGGTGACCTCACACTTTTGAACGGTAGTGTACTTATATATATATATATATATATATATATATATATATATATATATATATATATATATATATATACATACGAGATTGACCCGTACACTGACTTAAAAAGAGAGAAACCTCAACCCCAGATGTTAATTCACATCTTCTATCTCTTCCCTCAACTCATCCGCCCCTCTCCCTCTTCCCTCGTTTACTCCCTTTGTCTCGGTAATCACGACCGCTCGCCGTCTCCTCGCCTCCGACGTGTAATCGCTGCTACGTGTTCGGGGGTGTAGGCGGCGCCGTGCGCCGTGGCCCACGTCCACTTCCTGTTTGTGTATCCATACGTCGGTGTGCGTTACCGAGGCGCGGCTTCAATTAGTCGCCATTCATCCAGAGAGGGTTGGAGGGACGGTTGATCACCGTGACAATGTGTGTGTGTGTGTGTGTGTGTGTGTGTGTGTGTCATGGTGTCGTGCAATAACAGTGAAAGCTGGAGTAAGAGGAGGATCTGGAGAACGTGATTCACACTGGAGACCAGGAGCCTGTCAGAGGGCCGGAGAACAAAGGCGAGAGCGGAGCGGGAAGACACTGGAGAGAAGAGAGGAACATGAGGAAATATGACGCCAACGGAGGGAAGAAGAAAGACAAGAGAAACCAGAACGGGGCGGTTTAGATCTCTGCAGAGTGTCGCTGCATCGGGCGAGTTGAGCGAGTCCAGACCGCCGCGCTAACGTCCTGGACACCAAGAGGTCCGCTGGGCGGATCTCAAACAAGCCTCATGCGCTGAGAGTGACACTCGCCGGGACGCTGGGAGTTAAGAGGGTACTGCTGTGTGTGTTCTGGTAGTTACGTTAGCATAACACGCTGTCCAAAAGGTACCCAGCAGTGTGTGTTCTGGTAGTTACGTTAGCATAACACGCTGCCCAAGAGCTACGCTGCAGTGGGTGTTTTGGTAGTTACGTTAGCCGTAAGTACAACACGCTGCCCAAGAGGTACCTAGCAATACAGGGGGTGTTCTGGTAGTTACGTTAGCATAACACGCTGTCCAAAAGATACCCAGCAGTGGGTGTTTTGGTAGTTACGTTAGCCGTAAGTACAACACGCTGCCCCAGAGGTACGCAGCAGTGGGTGTTCTGGTGGTACTACGAGCTGTTAGCCAAACACACCGTACAATCCATTAGCTGCCACTGTGGGCGCAGATAGGGAGGTGTGTGTGTGTGTGGGGGGGGGGGGGGGGGGATGACTCAGCTGTGTCATCACTACAGGCTTTTTTTCCCGCCAAGGGGCAGAGTGGCGAGCGTGGGTTCAGCAGGCGGTCAACGGCGGTATACAAATAGGCAATAAAAGTGTTTTGAGGAAGTGTGTGTGTGTGTGTGTGTGTGTGTGTGTGTGTGTGTGTCGCCGCAAACCAAGAGACACGGAGGTGTAAACACACACACACAAACATACACACACAACTGTTCTCGTGATCTTCCAGATACGAAATTGCACCGGCGAAAAGGAAACAGAGAGAAAGTGATACGGAGAAAACCAGCTGGCAGCAGCAAGCGGCTGAGCGGAGATAAACAGCCAGACAGGAAGAGGAAGGGAGGAGAGGAAGGGAGGAGAGGAAGGAGGGAGAGGAAGGAGGGAGAGGAAGTAGGAAATGGGAAAGGAAAGTGAGGAGCAATCTATCTCCCACCTTCCTCTCTTTAATTTATTTTCTTCCTGCTGTTATCAGAGATCTGGAACATTGGTTCACACACACACACACACACACACACACACACACACACACACACACACACACACACACACACACACACACACACATACACCAGAGTCGAGCAGAAAAAAGCAACCAAGAGAACTCGTTTCGAGTTCAGATATTCTACCTGAGGTTACCTTTCCACCAACGTTACGCAACGCCTCGACTCCCTTCAGAGACACTTCAGGGATCACAGCCTCCAGTTCTTCATCTTCGTCTTCATCTCAATTCTTGAATGAGGATGTTTGATTTTATTGTAGAAAGAAAAGTAAAAATCTCTCAACAGTTAAGTTTCTTGATTTTTTTAAACTATATATTAAAACTATATATATATTTATATTGATATATGTATATATATATATATATATATATATATATATATGTATATAAATATATTTCAAATGACTAACAAAGGAGACTTGAACACAGTGTCTAAGATTGTCTATGAGGCAAGAGAGGCGTCACACTCCTGTATGACAGAGTCCCCAACAGAGGGACATCCAGAGCGTCATGTGACCTCAGTTTCACATTATGTAGTTCAAAGCAATAATCTTATTAGTTTTAAGACCATGCTCCATCATTACTGGTTGTAGATCATGCTCAAAATCTTTTAATATTATAAAAAAATATTTCCGGATGGGCATCTTTAGTCTGAACAACCTGCTGGTGGCGCTGTCCTCTAAACGTTGAACATGTATTGAAAATGTATTGAATATTAATATAGAATAAATAGAACATAAATAAATAGTAAATACATCATAAATAAATAGTAAATAAATAGATAATAAATAGAAAATGTATAGATATTAAATAGGAAATAATAATAATAATAAATACAAATAAAAAAATGAATAATACATAAATAAATACAAAATTAATAATAAATACATAATAAATAACGGCGCATGGCCGTGCCCGGACTCCTGCCTCCTAATGCAGGTCTGCTGCGTGGTCCTCACCCATGTGTCCAAACGGGCTTTACACATTTAAACTTAATGAAGTGGCACAACAACAGCTATTTTTTTAATTAAGATCATGCAAAACTTTCTGAAAGTAAAACTATTAACTATTAATGATAAAACTATTAGTAACGCGCAGTTAGGAATGAAAGTTATTATCAGCCTAATGTAGCCGGACAACATTTACTAAATGTCGGTTTTAAGCCGGAGCTTTCGATTATAATGTGACGCTGGAGACTGTTTAATAAAAAGAAAAAAAATAATGCATCATACTTGAGAGTGAAAAAAGAAAATCTGAATGTGCAATCTGGTAAATGTATTGGTAGAATGTGTATCCTCTTTTAAAATAAGTAAATACTGCACAGTGTTTTCACTACACTCGTGCATATCAACATGTAAATGTATATATTGGAGATTAATGTATTACTTCCTCCTCATTTCAAAACCTTCCTTTCCTATGAAGCAGTATTGGCGCTTCTGGAGGAAGATTCTCTCAATAAATAGCGTTGTTATAAATTCATCGTGCCGTTGTTTGCATGCTAAATATTCAACGCTTCCCAAAAAGAGGAACAATAATGACGTCTCATTACCAAACAACGCGAAGGGGAAACATCTGAAACGTGTCGAGTCATTCCTGATAGTTCAGACGCACAATATCCACGGGTTCACTTCTAATTTGAGGCCGTTTCGAGGTAAAACAGCATACGAGGATACGCACACACACACACACACACACACACACACACACACACACACACACACACACACACACACACACGAGGCTCAGAGCCTCACTCGACACACAATGGATGAATATAAATATGCAGATTTTTTTTTTTTATCGGCTTGGCAATCTGTCACTCAAGACATGTGTTTGTCAGCGTCGCGCGTGTGTGTGTGTGTGTGTGTGTGTGTGTTTGTGTGTGTGTGTGTGTGTGTGTGTGTGTGTGTGTGTGTGTGTGGAGAGAGGAGAAAAGCTTACTGTAGGGGGTGGCCAACTTATTTTGAGTTGCACACAGAAGAACTTTATATGCTGAGGTATAATTGCAGGGCTGTGTGTGTGTTAGAGAGAGAGAGAGAGAGAGAGAGAGAGAGAGAGAGAGAGAGTGTGTGTGTGTGTGTGTGTGTGTGTGTGTGTGTGTGCGTGTGGCTCCACCACCTGTTTTAGGGGTCATACGTGACAGAAATGGCCTCTGATGAAGCATGAGTTGGACAATCAGTGCATTTAAATTGCGACTTTCTAAACTTACAGTAAAGGTTGAAGAGCGTTTTATAGATATTAATATTATAACCTTTGATCTTTTTCCACGTGTCCGAACTTGACGCTGCACATCCTAAAATACCTTAAAAACACGAGCGCGTGCAGGTGGCCGCACGGACCGCTACGACGGGGAAGTCACGTCCAAACAGACAGTGGCGCCGTTTGAAGGTCCATTTGAAGCTCCATAAAAGGGAAAAAGGGGCGGAGTCTGGCGAGGAATCCATCACGGTCCACCACGAAGAGGGACACGCCCTCAAAGAAATATTCATCAAAGCTGCTTTGAAGTCACGGGGAGGAAATGAAATGTTGTGTTAGTCCTTCTGACTGCATGGAGGGAATAACTCTAGAAACACACACATATTAATCAGAATTAAATAATAAATATTCTTTCATGGATTTCTCTGCAGAATTGTTTCATTCAGTGTTGGATTGATTTGTATCAAAAGGGTTTGGATGTTGAAATGGAAGCTGAAAAGAAAAAAGATGATTTTTCGATCCATCCACACACACACACACACACACACACACACACACACACACACACACACACTCTCATGCGATTAGAGGAACACACGGTCGTCCAGACCACGGCTAACGTGAACTGACAGATTACTTGTTGTTTTTTGTGTGCGTGTTTTTTTCTAACACGAGAAAGCACATCTTCTCTGTGTGTGTGTGTGTGTGTGTGTGTGTGTGTGTGTGTGTGTGTGACATTCCCGCAGTAGCCTGCCTTTAATACAACATCCAGCAGCTCTGGTAAATGTCCCCTGATCTGTGGCCGTGGCATTTACTTCCCCCTCATCCCTCGCTTTCATCTGGGCTGCCAAACAACGCTCACAGGGACGACTGCCCTTTCATCAAGGGACAGCGTGTGTGTGTGTGTGTGTGTGTGTGTGTGTGTGCGTGTGTGTGTGTCTTCTTGTGTGCTGAGAATCCTAATGGAAAAAATAATAATAAAACACATTGCAAACAGGCTTCAA
This sequence comes from Liparis tanakae, assembly GCA_036178185.1. Lineage (NCBI taxonomy): Eukaryota > Metazoa > Chordata > Actinopteri > Perciformes > Liparidae > Liparis > Liparis tanakae. The sequence continues at coordinate 2,113,155 of CM070099.1, forward strand.
AGACGAGAGTCGAGAGAGGGAGTTCATGTCGCTCTGCACACACCCCTGTGTGTGTGTGTGTGTGTGAGTGACACAGAGCTAACACACACACACACACACACACACACGCTTGAAGATCAAATGCGTCTCAGAGTGTTTTATGATGCGAGCGAGTGAATTTTTCCACGCACACCCGACTCTCCTTTTGTGTTTTGCGTGCGTTTCCTGAATTTTTTTTTATCGTTCCGCTGGTGATGACGTCATCGTTGTTGTTTGTGACTTTTCTCCCCGTTGGCGTCTCGTGAAGTAAAAAGTAAAAAGACAACCGGCACACAGCACGCCGCCGCCGCCGCGACTCTGTACCGCTGGGCATTGTTGATGACACAACAAAGGGTAACACTCGTATGGTTTCCCTTCTCGTTGTTTGACGATGAACTTAAATTAACTTATTAAACTTAATCTAACTTAGTTGAACTTAGTTGAACTTAGTTGAACTTAGTTGCTGCGTCTTCAGAGATGATTCATGCGAGGCCGCGTGACGGCCGGGTTCAAGAGGATTCCTCGGATCATTTATCGTTATATGCTAAATGGAATCGATCCCTCGTTCCTCGTCCTGACCGTCACACGATGCCTTCAGGGACCTGTAGATCCATCAGGAACAACGGGTGTAGCTGCTTATTTATTGATTTGAGTGAAGGATTTGAATTCGAGGGAAACAACTTAGTTCCTGCCGAGCTGCCGGCAAATGGCCGCTCGCCAACAAAAAAAAAGATGCGGCGCCCCGTGAATCCCCCCCCCCTCCCCCTCCCCCTCCCTCCCCCCCTCTTTCACCACACAAGCTCTGACTAGTGCAACATCGTGTCTGCGGTTGCACGCCGTTTTGTTTTTTTCTCGGCGCCGGAGCTACGACACTTGTCTCTGCGTTACTCTGCCTTGTTAGGGGTGAGGAGGGGGGGGGGTGAGAGGAGGAGGGTGAGGAGGAGAGGAGGAGGGGGGGGGGGAGGTGCTAAGAGACGTGTCGGCTCTTAGCAAAGTGCTGTTGATCACGCCGGCTAAACATGACAGGCCAATTCCTCAGGGAGGGAAGGAAGAGAGAGAGAGAGAGAGAGAGAGAGAGAGAGAGAGAGAGAGAGAGAGAGAGGGAAAAGAGTAAGAAAGGTAGAGGGAGTAGAGGAAGGGAGGAACCGGTACGAGACGCACAAATAATGACAAATGAGGCACATTCAGAGGGAAGCGCAAATAATCGCAAATGATTCCCGTGAGCAAAAAGCGAACATGCACACACACACACACACACACACACACACACACACACACACACACATACACATACACATACACATACACATACACATACACTCACACTCACACTCACATTCACACTCACACTCACACTCACACTCACACTTTTTAAACACCATCAGGAATGTATAATTATTCTGTGCATTTTATGTTTTTCTCTGTACTTTAGTGTCTAGTTCAGTGAAAAACACACACACACACACACACACACACACACACACACACACACACACACACACACACACACACACACACACACACACACACACCTTGCCAGCCGGGCTTGCAGACGGGCTTGACGTCGATGCGCACCGGTACGCTCTGCAGCGCCCTCTTCTGGCCGCAGTCCCACGCCGTGACCTGCACCTCGTACTGCTGCTGCCGGTCGTAGCTCAGCTTCTCCGTGTTCCGGATGTTTCCTGAGGAGAACAAGTTCAACGTTAGAATGATCCGTTGCTTTTTGCTTTATTTTCACGGTGCTGGAGAGAGAATTAGAAACAACGTCGCGTCTCGTCGTGAGAACTTTCTGCGGCGACCCGGCAGGAGGCAACAAAGTCGTTTTCATTTTTTTAAAGCTTTCGAAAAACTCAAAAGCAAAAAAGATTTTCTTAAAATTACGTTAATCCACCAATCGGTCCGGTTGTTGTTGCGAAGCATTGTCTCGCCAAACAAAGCCCTCCAATCAACGCCATCGACCGGCAGCGGGGCGTGAATATTAACCACAATCCTACGTGTCATCAAGTAGAGCGACGCCCGCGGCGACATACGAGCGACTTCTTCTCAAACGTCGTCCGGGACGCAGAATTATTACGTCAATTTAGTTTTTTTCTGTACTTTTAGTTTCGAGTTTCAGTAAGAAAAAGAAAAAAAGAAACACCTGAAATTAATTAAGCCAATTAAGGTGAACTTGATGAGCCTCGTTCCATCGCCGCGGCAACAGGTGGGCGTGTCGCGGTTGGAGAAGCACAGCTGCACATAATGTATTGAATACCTCAAGTAGCTCCTAATTGGCCAAAATATAGGAGAAACTTCTCCTAAAAATAAAGGGGGCGGGGCTTGTGAGTCCTAATGTTAAAACTCCAAAGATTTATGCCCCTTTTTTGAGGATTTGAACCTCCGGCTCGGTCGCGGTTTTTCGACGTCCACCGCTCGCCGGCGGCCACGTCGCATATTCACATTTCATATCTTCATGATATGAGCTAACGGGAGGTTTTTGAAAACCCGGTATTGCTTTCACCCTCCAGGTTCTACGCCTCGCTGCCTGGCTCATGAGCCGCGGTCACATTTCATACCAGTTATGGAAAATGAGATCAACTTTATTGACAATTTGCATTAAATCACTCGAATGTGATCACAGAGAGCACAAAGGTGGGGGCTGAATGTTACGGGGTCTCTCTCTCTCTCTCTCTCTTTCTCTTTTCTTCTCTCTCGCTCTCTCTCGCTCTCTTTACAAACAGGAACAACTTGTGTTTGTGATATGAAAAACAGAAATAAATTATGTTATTCATCCTTGGAAAGGAATTTCAAGTCAGGTGTGTATACCTACACACACACACACACACACACAAACACACACACCTGAACAACCAATACCAATAATCCAATAAAACCAATTAACTGAGCCGCTGAAAACACTTTGAATGTTTGTCGCCGTTCGTCTGCAGCAGCAGAAACTCATTTTAAAACCAGCTGAGGAGTTTTACGCTCCTGAAGGACGTTCGGCTCATGGAGCGCCACAACCACGAGCTCTTTGTATTTAGCAGATTCTTCTACTATCTACCTACTTACATTTTGTATTAATTCTTCACTGTATTGTTCTTATAATCCTCTAACCTTTTTAAAACGTATCTTTACAACGTATCTTTAGATAGATGGATGGATGATATATGTATGGATAGTTAGATAGATAGATACATGGATAGATGATTGATAGAAGATAGATGGATGGATGGATGGATGGATGGATAGATGATAGATGGATGGATGGATAGATGGATATATGAATGGATAGATGATAGATGGATGGATGGATGGATAGATGGATAGATGATTTATGGATGGATGGATACATGAATGGATAGATGATAGATAGACAGACATATGGATAGATAGATAGATAGATAGGTAGGTAGATGGATATATAGATAGATAGACAGACAGACATATGGATAGATAGATAGGTAGATAGATATAGATGGATAGACAGACATATGGATAGATAGATAGATAGATAGATAGATAGATAGATAGATAGATAGATAGATAGATAGATAGATAGATAGATATATAGGTAGGTAGATGGATAAGTAGATAGATGGATAGATAGATAGATAGATAGATAGATAGATAGATAGGTAGGTAGATGGATAGGTAGATAGATGGGGGTTGGTTTAGCTCAGTGGGGAGAGTGGTCGCCCTGTAACCGCAAGGTAGCAGGTTCGATCCCTGGTCTTCCCATTAGTTGCAGCCGAAGTGTCATTGAGCAACCCGGGTGCTCGACTGCTCCTTCATAGGATGGGTCAAATGCAGACATGAATTTCCCCATTGTGGGATCAATAATGTATACATTATTATTATTAGATAGGTGGATATATATATATAGATAGATAGATATAAATGTAGATAGAAAGATAGATAGATAGATAGATATAAATGTAGATAGATAGATAGATAGATATAAATGTAGATGGATAGACTTCTCTTCTGTTGTACGACTTCAGAGTTCAGAGTTCACCTGAGCCGTCCTGCAGTCGGGTGTCTCTGCTCGGCCTCCTGGATGTCTCATTACATCACAGAATGAGCATTGTGCGTTGTTTGAAAGGAACAATGGCTATTTAATTTTCCATTTCAAAGCATCATGATGCATCATCGTCAAATTAACGGCTTTAATGTAATCACCGCGACAAACGGGATGACAGGTATCGCCCCTCGCCTCACACGCGTTGATTAACGCTAATGCTGCTCACAATTAAGACCTCGCGCGTTTCTATTAAACCCCCGTCGCTTGCTGGAGCAATGGAGATATGAGTGCTGCCCCCCCCCCCCCCCCACACACACACACACATCCCCCCTCCCCCCCCCCACAGGCCTGGTGTAAACCAATATATATGTAAAACTACAGAATGTTGTTATCAGCTGTTTATCAAATTGTGGCTTCGAAGGGATTCTGAGAAAAATAAAAACGACGAAGGAAAACAACAACACCATGTGTGTGTGTGTGTGTGTGTGTGTGTGTGTGTGTGTGTGTGTGTGTGTGTGTGTGAGTGTGTGCGTGTGTGTGTGTGTGTGGCCTTCTGCGGCTCCGGAGGGATGAATGGCCTCAAGTGATGTCACTCGAGTCCCAAAAAAAGGTCAGTTAATCAGTTTTTAAGCCTATTCATTTGTGTGATTTAGCAAATTAATTTCTTGAGTTCCGTCCCCATCGCTGTGGTGACCTTTGACCTTTAACCTTTGACCTTCACATTAATTAATACATGATTAATAATAAACGGCATCCGGATTGCGGTCCCCGGCGCCGTCGGTACCCGGACCGGCGTCTCTCCTCCGAGTTCACAAAAGGGAGCGCTCGCCTCCGAATAATGTTTCACGAGGGAGGGATGGAGAGGGGGGAGGGGAGAGAGGGGGGGGGAGATTGCAGCGGGAGCTGAATGTTGATAATGTGATATATTTGAATGCGCGGGTGTGAGTGGGAGATGTAATTTCATACGAGGGCGGCTTTGTTCGGCTCCCCGTCTCCTCGTCGCCCATTGTCCGTCTCCCTCTCGGCTCGTTTAGAATCCCTCCCCCCCTCCCCCCCTCCCCCGTTCTCCCCTCTCTCAACCCTCCGTTTCCATTTCAATGCGCCTCGCTGTGTCTGTCGTCCCACCGCCTCGCTGTTGTTGTTTCGCCGCCTCGTCTGTTGTGCCCCTTTACGGCGAGCGCGTTGTGCAATCACCCCCCCCCCCCCCCCCTAATGCGTGACGGAGGGTCGCATTCCTTCAATTACCACGTCAACATATCCGCATCAGCTGCACCTGCTGGAAAGTAAATGACTACTTCAGTCTCCATCTCCCTCGCCCCACGGCCTCTCTCTCTCTCTCTCTCTCTCTCTCTCTCTCTCTCTCTCTCCCTCCCTCCATCCAGGCAGCAGCAACACGAGAAAGACGTCTCTCCTTATTATCCTTGTCACCAAAAACCCAAACTGTGCTCGTCCATCTCCTCCTGAGCTCCTCCCTCTGAGGTCAGAGGTCACCAATGCACAGCAATAGATTGTTTTAAAGGTTTATTAATTTGTGAACTATTTCTTTAATGCAGATTATTACACTGTCGGCGTGGTGGTGAGAACCTTCAGGCATCAAGCAGCAACCTCAAGGTGTTCCTACACGGAAATAAAATGTATAGAAGTCTATATAATGACTCTACTTCTCTCTCCTGACCACCAGGGGGCGACTCCTCTGGTTGTATATAAGTCTATATTTCATGTGTTAAAGTTGCATTCTCTCTCCTGACCACCAGGGACTCCTCTGGTTGTATAGAAGTCTATATTTCATGTGTTAAAGTTGCATTCTCTCTCCTGACCACCAGGGACTCCTCTGGTTGTATAGAAGTCTCTCTAGTGTCTCTACTTCTCTTGATGTCTTCCCTCAGTAAACATGTAAACATGAGTTCATGTCTCAGTCTCTAGTTTCTAGTCTTCTTCTATACAGCCTGATGTCATCATTTATACTTCATGGTCATCTAGAGTCAGACCATGAAGCAGGGGGCGCTTTAGGGGCGGGGCTACAGGTGATGACAGGGGGCGCTTTAGGGGCGGAGCTACAGGTGATGACAGGGGGCGCTTTAGGGGCGGAGCTACAGGTGATGGACAGGAGGCGCTTTAGGGGCGGGGCTACAGGTGATGGACAGGGGGCGCTTTAGGGGCGGGGCTACAGGTGATGGACAGGGGGCGCTTTAGGGGCGGGGCTTCAGGTGATGGACAGGGGGACACTGATCAGTGAGAGTGAAGCACACGGCTGGTGTTCATGGTACAGAGGGTCATGTGACCCGGGGACAGTTTGAGTTTTTTCAGCGGTTTCAGTAATTCAGGCTTTTGGCTACACCGTCATGTCTGCTCCTCTCTCTCTCTCTCTCTCTCTCTCCCTCACAGCCGACTCCTCCCTTCCTCCCCTCTATCTATTCCCTCGCTCCCTCAGGTGCTCTTGAGTTCAAGTGCTCTCAAAGGCTTTACCTCAGCGGTCAATGGGCGAGCGAGGCCTCTTCAAACGGAGAGGGAGAGAGAGAGAGAGAGAGAGAGAGAGGAGATAGCGCTCTGGCTGCCCCCCCCCCTCCTCACTTAGTGTAGTTAGTCTGACCCTAACCGGCCGCCGCTCTACCGTTTCATGGCCGCCCTCGGTGGACTTCGCTCGGCGGCCGCGTGAACAAACAAAAAGAGACGAGTTGTTTGCGATGAATCCTCCGTCTCCTAAAAAAGACAAAGAGGTGTTTGCCGATTGTTTCGAGGAGCCACTGAATAATTTAAAGCGTTCGTCTCATGGTGGGGGGGGGGGGGGGGGTAAAGAGGTTTAAAGAGGTTTAAAGTGTCCACTCGAGGGACACGTTTCCTCCAACTTGACTTTGTGTGAACTTCCCGAGAAAGACAAAAGATTCCTCCATTACACGAGGAGACGGCATCATCATTATTACATGAGGTTGGAGAGAATGCTCAATGCGTGTGTGTGTGTGTGTGTGTGTGTGTGAGAGTAGGACATTGTAATGTCTGAGAAGCAAGTTACAAAGTGGGAACTTCTCACAGAAATTGTGTTTGAGAGCGTCTCCTTATCTCCTTCTGTGTGTTTGTGTTTTTTAAAATAGTTTCCACATCACAGGAGCCTCCGTGTTGTGACAGAAACGTGTCCCCCCCCCCCTTTGTGTTTGAAAAGAAAAGAACAAACTTAGTCGTGAAGATGTTCTTTGTCAGCCGGGAGAAAATTAATGAAACAAGTCGAGCGGAAAAGCTGCGGAAAGCGACACGGCGACACCTCACCTCCAAACACGCCGTTAAGACGCCGAGCAGCACGCCGAGCGCCGAGCCAGAGCTGACAGACATCCACGGCTATCTGTGCCGAGCAACAACATCCCCCCCCCCCAAGAAGATCTCTCCCTACTACCAACTATGCCATGGCCTTGTTGAGACTCCGCCCACGGTTGAGACTCCGCCCACTGTTGAGACTCCGCCCACTGTTCCGCCCACTCCTCTCTACCTCCATCTGCCTGATGGACGGTGGAGGTCTCCATCGTGGAATATGCCGACTACCAACTCTTCATTTTCTTCATCTTCATATTCATTGATTGTGTTGTTACTGTGTTTTAATGTGTGTGTAATGATTCCTTCTAGTCACATGACATCTATTGTTCATCTGGTCACATGACATCTATTGTTCATCTGGTCACATGACATCTATTGTTCATCTGGTCACATAACATCTATTGTTCATCTGGTCACATGACATCTATTGTTCATCTGGTCACATGACATCTATTGTTCATCTTATCTCATGACATTGTTGTTGCACACTTGTTCTTCTTTCTTATATGTATATTGTATTATTGTGTTTTAGTTTAATGTTTATTGGTGCTACTCTGTCAAATTTCCCCTTGGGGATTAATAAAGTACTATTCTATTCTATTCTATTCTACATCTATTGTTCATCTGGTCACATGACATCTATTGTTCATCTGGTCACATGACATCTATTGTTCATCTGGTCACATGACATCTATTGTTCATCTGGTCACATGACATCTATTGTTCATCTGGTCACATGTCATCTATTGTTCATCTGGTCACATGACATCTATTGTTCATCTGGTCACATGACATCTATTGTTCATCTGGTCACATGACATCTATTGTTCATCTGGTCACATGACATCTATTGTTCATCTTATCTCATGACATTGTTGTTGCACACTTGTTCTTCTTTCTTATATGTATATTGTATTATTGTGTTTTAGTTTAATGTTTATTGGTGCTACTCTGTCAAATTTCCCCTTGGGGATTAATAAAGTACTATTCTATTCTATTCTATTCTACATCTATTGTTCATCTGGTCACATGTCATCTATTGTTCATCTGGTCACATGACATCTATTGTTCATCTGGTCACATGACATCTATTGTTCATCTGGTCACATGACATCTATTGTTCATCTGGTCACATGACATCTATTGTTCATCTGGTCACATGACATCTATTGTTCATCTGGTCACATGACATCTATTGTTCATCTGGTCACATGTCATCTATTGTTCATCTGGTCACATGACATCTATTGTTCATCTGGTCACATGACATCTATTGTCCATCTTATCTCATGACATCTATTGTTCATCTTGTCACATGACATCTATTGTTCATCTGGTCACATGACATCTATTGTTCATCTGGTCACATGACATCTATTGTTCATCTGGTCACATGACATCTATTGTTCATCTGGTCACATGACATCTATTGTTCATCTATTGTTCTGTCCATCCTGTAGAGGGATCCTCCTCTGTTCTCTCCTGAATGTTTCTTCCCTTTTTTTCTCCTGAAGGGTTATTTGGGAGTTTTTCCTGATCCGATGTGAGGTCAAAGGACAGAGATGTCTATGTGTACAGATTGTAAAGCACTCTGAGACTGAGAGAAAGTTCTAGTTTGTGAAAATGGGCTAAACAAATGAACTGAAAGCTGAGCGGGCCTCACCGTTGCGGTCGATGGCGAACGGCGTGCCGGTGGAGGTGATCTGGTAGTTGCAGATCTGGCTGTACTGCGGGGAGCAGTCCTGGTCGGTCGCCTCCACCTGCAGGATGCTGTCGTAGATCTTGCCCTCCGTCACCGCGGCGCCGTACTGCGGCTCCCGGAACACCGGGGCGAACTCGTTCACGTCGTTCACCTGGATGTGCACCACCGCCCTGCGGGCAGTAGGGGGCGACAGAGGGGCCGGGTGAGTGGATAGTCGTGTGTCGTCTGCATAGAGCACACACGGCCCGGCGCGTCATTTTATGCAGCCCCTGACCACCTGAAAGACACGTGATCCGAAAGATATCCCATGCTTTTATTTTGAAGGTTTCAAATGAAATGCATATATGTTATACTATTTAGAGAAATGTTCTTATGTACACTATTTCTCCACTCAAATAAACAATAATCAAATGCAAAGAGAGTTATTTAACTATATATTCAGGATAAGTTTACACAGTGTTAAAGTTACACCGGCCCTTTAAGAGGCGGCCGTGATGCTGATGTGGCTACGTTGAAAATTCGTAACCTTGGTGCAGACAGAGGGGGAAAAGAAGAATTATAGTAATTTAAAGTAAGTAAAGTTTATTAATGTGTTGCACTTATTACAGATAAAGTGTCAGAAAGTGCAGTAAAGTAGACAATTAAAACAATTTGACTATAAAAGGGGCCAAAACATTTAAACAGTACAGAGCAAAAGTACAATACACTGTAAAAGATGAATAAACAGATACAAATCAGGGCATAGCATATCTAAATGAACCAAATGCCAGTGTAAACAGGTATGTTTTGAGACAGAGTATTCAAAATAAATCAGAATACACTGTGGCGGTATATTAGACACGCCCCTTTCTCGTGTAACCGGATGTGGGAGGAGCCACTGGGACACACGGTCCATCCAAACACATTCATTCTCCACAGAGATCTAAAAGAATAAATCATTTCGGGCCCATTTCTTAAGATGATTAATTCACAGCTGAAAAGCAGAATATCTTATCCAGCGTCTGAGGATGTTGCGCCGTTATATAATATGTTCCGCCGCTCTGGAGAAACTTTTTCCTTCAAAGTACTTCAGATATCTACAAGTATTCGTCTGCCGCCTCTCAGATGATTGTTAAGATTTGACTGTCGGGGCGCGGAGTTCACTGCCGGGGAATTAATTAGTTTGGTAACCCATGGTTACGCCGTGCTTTGCGCAGCACGCCGTCTCGACGGGCTGCTCCGATCCTGTTGCCATGGCGAAGTAATCCCGAGGATCTCTTCACGCGCCGTTCTCCGAGAGCACTAAACCGCATTAATTAATCACCCCGTAAGTGATCCATCAGCGCTAATTCATGTTCAGTCACACGCGGGGGGATAAAAACACCCAGCATGCATCAGTTCAGGAAGCCTTCGCCGATTTCCAGAAGGCGACGGATCGCACGGTCGATACTTCGATTGGGCAACTCACGGACGACGGCGGGACGGACGGAGTACATCTTTACGTTAGAGCGGAGCGGCGCCGGGCTGTGGGGAGTCACAGTGTGTGTGTGTGTGTGTGTGTGTGTGTGTGTGTGTGTGTGTATGTGGGGGGGGGGGGGTTAACAGGATTATCTGGCGGTAATGACGGTGAGACGATAAACTTTGACCGTCCCTCATGCCGCCGGCTGGAGCTGGAGAAGCAACGACAAATAATTTGGTGTTTTCCAAGAAAACTTTAACTTTTATATATCAAATTATTGCAAATAGAATATAAAATCTAGTCAAGACATTGATGAGGTTATAAATAATGATTTTTATAGTAAATATTAATGTTGTTCTTCTTGTGGTTCAAAGGAAGAACAGTTTATTTAGCTTCTCTCACCTGAAAAACTGTTTTCAGCTGTGCTCACATAAAAAGGGTTTATTGGGTTTTCTACCCCTCTGCTAGTCTTCTAAGGCAACAACACAATGTACCACTAGAACATGGAGATGGGCCTCTACACACCTCTGGAGAGACTTCATTAAAAACAGAGAATAGTACCACATTAACTATGTAGAGAGTTATGATTCATTTAATGTCATCTTCATTATAAAAACAGAGCTTTACTTTGAGAAATAAGGACTTTTCTACGTGACTCCTAACTTTTGAACGATAGTGGTATTTCGTGTTGATTAACTCACCTTACTGACATGTCCAGTTCTCCGTGCACACGTTTCTTTATGTTTACATTTTATTTTTACTTTATCACCAATCAGTAAATATAATGAATTCAAATCATATCTATGTTCCTCAAGCTCAAAGTTAAACATCCATAAACTTCATCCTGATCTCTGAGACGTTAAAAACCAGATCTGATCCATTTAAATGAGTTTTTACAAAACAGTGTTTGTTATAGGATCGTTACAGGGAGACGCATCCTGACAACATGTGTATCCGGGGGGCTTTTAATTGGCCCCCCCCCCCCCCACAACACCATCGCCCTATCAGAGGTGAGTGATGGCCGCCGGGCGCTCAGCGTGGCGTTGAACAGCGACGCTAACGGCCGTGAGGACGCGATAAGAAGCGCCGACAGACGACGGCGCCGAGCGGCCCTAAATCCCTCCGACGGCCTCGCCGTGTCACATTAATGACGCTCTCCCGTAAACGTGACCCCACACACACACACACACACACACCACCACCACCTGCTTCCCAGCGGTGAGGGAGCGAACATGTGTCCCGCTCCTCTGGGGCTCGTATGGAGGGGTCGCTCTGTGTGTGTGTGTGTGTGTGTGTGTGTGTGTGTGTGTGTGTGTGTGAGTGTGTGATTATGTATTCATGTACGACTACATAACTAAATGCAAATGTGTTTTTGTATATGCATGTGTGTGTGTGTGTGTTTGTGCATGTGAGTGTGAGTGTGTGTATGTGAGTGTGTGTTTGTGCATGTGAGTGTGTGTTTATGCATGTGAGTGTGTGTTTGTGCATGTGAGTGTGAGTGTGTGTAGGTGAGTGTTTGTGTGTGTGAGTGTGAGTGTGTGTATGTGAGTATGTGTATGTGTATGTGAGTATGTGTATGTGAGTGTGTGTTTGTGCATGTGAGTGTGAGTGTGTTTATGTGAGTGTTTGTGTGTGTGAGTGTGAGTGTGTGTATGTGAGTGTGTGTATGTGAGTATGTGTATGTGAGTGTGTGTTTGTGCATGTGAGTGTGTGTTTGTGCATGTGAGTGTGAGTGAGTGTGTGTGTGTGTGTGTTTTCATGTTTTTTCGCTGCTGACTCCGTCTGACCCACCCTCTCTCTCTTTCTCAGCCCGTTCAGTCCGTGACAGTTAGCTCCGCGGTCAGCTCGCCGTGGCGTCACCGAGGGGGGCGGGGCTTAGCGAAGGCCGTCCAACCGGCGTAGAATAGAGCATCTTTCTAGCTAACGGTTGACCCTGAATGCTGAGAGCAGGGTCTCCTCCCCGTTAACGGGGTCAGACTTCACGTTAACGGTTCAGACTTCACGTTAACGGGTCAGACTTCACGTTAACGGGTCAGACTTCACGTTAACGGGTCAGACTTCACGTTAACGGGTCAGACTTCACGTTAACGGGTCAGACTTCACGTTAACGGGGTCAGACTTCACGTTAACGGGTCAGACTTCACGTTAACGGGTCAGACTTCACGTTAACGGGTCAGACTTCACGTTAACGGGTCAGACTTCACGTTAACGGGTCAGACTTCACGTTAACGGTTCATAAAGCTTCACAGAACCGACGGTGGAACCTTCCGGAGGCGCGGTGATAGAATCCAGAGGAGTTCACCGAGTTTACGATCCATTCACGTCTAAATTCCCCCGTTAGAAAACGGCGCCCTGGAGACGCGGCGCGGCGCCAGGTGTGATTCCAACGGCGCTGAATCGCCTCAACGCCACGATGGGATCGCTCCCGTCTTATTGCAGATTCATCCTCATGCATTATTCATCAACACGCAGTCATTACCCAATAGCTCCTTTACACACACACACACACACACACACACACACACACACACACACACACCTCCTCCGCACCCCCACCCTTCGCCCCGCCACACGGCAAAAGACTCAATTGTTCGGATCATCAACTACGTCAGAGAGACGGGTCTCCTCATCCATATGCCACTCCCTCACATCCTTCCCTACCTCCTTTACTTCCTTCCTTCTCTCCCTCCTTCCCTCTTTTGCTCCCTCCCTCCCTCCTTTCTTCTTCTTCTTCTTCTTCTTCTTCTTCTTCTTCTTCTTCTTCTTCTTCTTCTTCTTCTTCTTCTTCCTGTTAGTCAATTGTGTTTTTAGGGTGCTTGTCTCTCTCTCTCTGTCTTTGTGTGTCTGCCTGTGTGTGTGTGTGTGTGTGTGTATGTGTGTGTGTGTCTGCCTGTGTGTGTGTGTGTGTGTGTGTGTGTGTGTGCGACTATGCAAACTCTATCTCTATAGCTACGGTGTTTGTCTTATTTATATGTAAATGTTGGTATATCAGTGTATATTTGACTCGGCTTGCGAGTGATGTGTGTGTGTGCACCTGTGTGTGTGTGTGTGTGTGTGTGAGTGTGTGTGTGTGTGTGTGTGCGCTGTCCTTCAGCCCGGTGAGATGATTAGCCTCCCTGACTACAGCGAGGTCGGGACACGGCGGCCTCGAGGATTCACTAACGAGGACTTTAATAGCGACACACACACACACACACACACACACACACACACACACACACACACATATGCACGTTGTACACATAGCCTTGGGGTTACCTCCCCCTCCCCCGACAGCCTCCAGGTACTTAACCCCCGCCCCCCTGGACTCTGGAGAACACCTCCACCTGAGGACTCATCAGTGAGGTCACCGCAGGAGAGGAGAGGAGAGGAGAGAGGAGAGAGGAGAGAGGGAGAGGGGAGAGGAGAGAGGAGAGAGGAGAGAGGAGAGAGGGAGAGGAGAGAGGAGAGAGGAGAGAGGAGAGGAGAGAGGAGAGGAGGAGAGGAGAGGAGAGAGGAGAGAGGAGAGGAGAGAGGAGAGAGGAGAGAGAAGAGGAGAGAGGAGAGAGGAGAGGAGAAGAAGAGAAGAGAAGAATAAGAAGAGCAGAGAGGAGAATAGATAACTTCATCCATCAGGATCTATTGTTGTCTGTTGTCTCTGTTGTTGTTTGTTGTCTGTTGTCTCTGTTGTTGTTTGTTGTCTGTTTGACTTGTCGGGGGCTAATGAGTTCCCCACTGGCGATACATTTTTAAAACTTTTCTAATCAGAGCTCCGGTGGTTTTCTCCTCCTTCATCCCTCCATCACTGAGGAGGAGCTGCTCACGGCGACTCGATCAATAAGCCGATCGATCGGCTGTCAAGCAGGCGGCCGAGTGGAGGTGTGTTCAGGGACCGTCCGTCAGAACAGCTTCATCAGACCGAGGGGCGCTCCCGGAGAGCTCTTCTTCCTCGGGGTCCTCCTTTAGCTTGTCTCCTCGTTCTTCTCTCCTTCTCCTCGTTCCTTTCTCTGTCTCCTCTTTCCTCCCTTTGTCTTCTAGCTATCGGCTTTTCCTTCACAACAACTTGCCTCGTCACGTGACCGAAGGACGTAAGCCCCGCCCCTCCCGCTCTGACTCACTTGTGTGACCTCTTGACCTCCCCCCCTCCCCCTCTCACTCACTTGTGTGACCTCTTGACCTCTGCCCCCCCTCTGACTTACTTGTGTGACCTCTTGACCTCCGCCCCCCCTCCCCCTCTCACTCACTTGTGTGACCTCTTGACCTCCCCTCCCTCTCACTCACTTGTGTGACCTCTTGACCTCCGCCCCCCCTCTGACTTACTTGTGTGACCTCTTGACCTCCGCCCCCCTCCCTCTCACTCACTTGTGTGACCTCTTGACCTCCGCCCCCCCTCCCCCTCTCACTCACTTGTGTGACCTCTTGACCTCCGCCCCCCCTCCCCCTCTCACTCACTTGTGTGACCTCTTGACCTCCGCCCCCCCCCCCCTCTCACTCACTTGTGTGACCTCTGACCTCTTGACTCCGCCTCTGACTCCCCCTCTGACTCACTTGTGTGACCTCTGACCTCCTCCCCTCTCACTCACTTGTGGGACCTCTTGACCTCCGCCCCCTCTCACTCACTTGTGGGACCTCTTGACCTCCGCCCCCCCGGGGCCTGAGCCGCAGTCGTGCGCCTGGATGATGAAGGTGTATTCTTTCTGCCGCTCGCAGTCCACGGCGCCGCGCGCCCTCAGCTGGCCCTCGCCCGACGTCCCGTTCAGAACCACGGCCTCGAACGGGGCCTCCAGCCCGTGGATCAGGAACGCACAGATCTCCCCTAGAGGGAGAGAAGAGGGGAGGAGGAGGAGGAGGAGGAGGAGGAGGAGGAGGAGGAGGAGGAGGAGGAGGAGGAGGAGGAGGAGGCTCAGTGTTAGTCACAGTCAGACGGGTGGAGTACATTCAGCCTGAAGACTCTTCATGACGTTCATCTTGTGTACCCACAGCGACTCTCTTAAAGGGCCAGTGCACCATTTTCATTTGTTGAATGTATTTTTTATATGTTTTTATCTCATATGTATTATTTTGTATATTACACGTCATACAATCAATTTAATAAAATGTGTTATCATTTAAAACAGTAAAATATAATTTATATATATAAATATATATATTGTAATGTCATTATTGTCTTGCAGTATCAATAAATCAATGCAACGTTGTTGTTACGTTCCATTATTCATGACCACGTGTTTAAATGTAAATGAAGGGGCGACCGGCTCAAGGTCAACAACAACAACAACAACAACAACAACAACAACACCGTAGGGAGCGTTGGATACACACAAGGGCACAACTGACCCTAAGAAATATCATTTTGTAATTATTGGGCGAAAAATTCCCCTATAATTACAATGATGTAATAGATTTTAGTTTTTTATTGTGTGGTTCATATCTGTATTTCCTGTAGGTAGGTACACACACCAACACATCAATACATATCAGTTTTGAATTATAAAAAAAGGAATAAATGTTAATAGTTGTAACAAATAATAACCACAAAGAAATAAGAATACAATTGAATATGATTTTCTTATTTATGTTCTGTTTCACTTTGAATCTGTAGACTACAGCCTAATAATAATTATTGTTATTATTTTCCAATAATCTTATTATTGCCTATATGTTCTGTTTTAATGTTGTTTCTATCTTTCATGCTTTTATCTTTTATCCTGTATTATTTTATTGTAAGGTGACCTTGGGTGACTTGAAAGGCGCCTGCAAATAAAATGTATTATTATTATTATTAATAGTCTTATTATTGACATTTTATGACAATATCTCTTATCCTGTGAGCCTAAATAAATATATTTATTATTTTTTCAAAAAAGGGCCCCAGTTTATTTTTTAAATGCTCCTGGATTTCAGTCAGTGGGCGAAAAAATGTCCCCCTAAAAAACCTGTAAAGGTCCCCTTGGCGTCGGGCACGGGGCCCTGAATGGAACGAGGCCCCCGGCCCCCTAGTGGAGACACTCAGAACTTTAAAACCACAGCGAGACAAAAGGGCCGAGAGGGGACCTTGTTTTCTTTCTCTCCCTTTTGGTCTTTTTTTCTTTCTCATTGTTCCTCGGCGACCTGTCGTCCCCCTAACGCCTCCCACAGGAAGTCACTCCCCCCCCCCCCCCTGACAGCTAATTGCCCTGATATCACTTAGACTAACAGCGCAGGAGGAATTGGATTCCCGAGCAGCCTCGGCGCTCCTGGCCAGTTACGATAAGAACAACTTCTTATTTTATATTCTCTCTCTCCTCTCCCCCTTTTCATCAGCTTTCTCACATAATCCCCACCTCACCTCACCTCACCTCCACCCTCACCCCCACCCCCCCCACCCTCGGGGGGGCAAGGGCTCCGAAATGACAACTTGCCCACGGAGGAAGCTACAGGCGAAACGATAAGAGAAGAAGAAGAAGACGAAGAGCGGTAGAGAAAGAGAACAGGAAATAAGAGAGCAGGGAGGGAGCCGGGGGGGCGGGGGGGGAGTGTGTGTGTGTGTGTGTGTGTGTGTGTGTGTGGGCAGGGTTAGATGGGAACGCAAATCCGCCCCCCCCCCCTCCAGCCCCTGACCGAATGTCATTGAGCTAACGGTGTGCGGCGGCGAGAGACGGAGAAACGGGAAAATGGAGAATCCATCAGCGGCGGAGCGGGAAATAAATCACATATGCAGAGGGGGGCGGGGGGTGGTGGAGGTGGGGGGGGGGGGGGGTAGTTGGTGGTGGTGGCATCCCCATCAGGGGGCGAATATGCGCCGGATGTGCTAATGGCGCACGCCCCAACCGCCGCTGAGAGTTGTGTGTGTGCGTGTGTGTGTGAGAGGGGGGGGGAGAGAGGGGGGGAGTCAAGGTGACCTCTGGAAGGAAAGAAAAAAGTCATCCATCGGACTGAGAGTGGAGACAGAGGACGTCGGGCCCAGGGGGGGGGGGGGGTTGACATGGACGCTGCGTCGTCATTGGTTCATTTTAAGCGTGGATGGTCGTCTCTCGGGGACTTTGACCCCAACTTGACCTTCGAGACCTCGCCCTTAAGTCCACGCTTTACCCTCGTTAACGATCTCATTGACTCAAGTCGAATGCATTAGCCCCGCCCCCTAACCCCCCCCTACCCCCCCCTTCACACACATACACACACACACACACACATGCCCTGCGTCCCCATCATCATCTCGGGGATGTCGTGATACAAATAAAAAGGCGTAACTCGTACATAAGTGCATGTTTTTCTTCTTCTTCTTCAGCGCGTTTGAGCGAGAGCGAAGGAATCAGGCGGGAAACAGACGGAGGTAGAGGAGGAGGAGGAGGAGGAGGAGGAGGAGGAGGAGGAAGAGGAGGAGGAGGAGGAAGAAGATACGAGGGGAGATGAAAAGAAGGAGGCGGTAAAAAAGGAATGGGAATGCGGCCACCGCCTCAGGGCCGCTCCGATCTCCCCTACTGGAGAGTGACCAAAGCACCACGCACACACACACACACACACACACACACACACACACACACACACACACACACACACACACATAAACACACACATAAACACATATACACACGTTTACTCAAACTCTGCCAGTTCGCAGCTCTAATCAGCGCTGACAAGCCTTTCATCCTCCTACTGTTGTAACACACACACACACACACACACACACACACTCACACACACTCACACACACACTCACAGTAAATCAGATTACAGTGTTGCTCAACACATTCTGGACCCGGCCTCGGTTCCCCTGGCGCCGGGCCACGCTTCACACCCACACGCGTTATCATAATTCTTTGGCTCGCCCTTATTTTTGGTAAATCCGCCCCCGTTTGAGTGGCCGTCGACTACGCGCCTCACACACACACTCACACACACACGCACACACACTCTCACACACACACACACACATCGTGATTTACCGCTCGCCTTTCCCACTTTGGATTTGGCAGACGTCCTCTCTTGTATTAGTAACACGCTAATTCTCAACTTAGTGGCGGAGAAAATATACAACGTTTGAAAAAAAATGGACACAAGCACTCTGGGAAGCACACACACACACACACACACACACACAGACACACACACTCAGCTGCTGTGCAGAGATAGACTGTCAGCCTCATCGCGCTGCAAAGGACCAGAATTGAAAATGATGTAATTATGCTCTTCGTTTAAAATTAGCCAGCCGAGGAAGAGAAACACACACACACACACACACGCACACACATGTGTGTGCAGTGTGTGTGTGTGTGTGTGTGTGTGTGTGTGTGTGTGTGTACGAGTGGGAGTCGGATGGGGGATTTTTAATTAAAGACACGTCTTCTCAACAGGAAGGAGGTGAGGGGGTGCCTGTGTGACTGTTGCAGAAGGTGTGTGTGTGTGTGTGTGTGTGTGTGTGTGTGTGTGTGTGTGTGCATGTGTCTGGGGGGGGGGGGGGGGGCGGTTTGCTCGACCTGCAGGTTACTACCCCTCGTCTCCTCCCATCAGAGGCCTCCTCTCAGCTTTATATATAGATATGTATTCATATATTTATATATATTTGTATTTATATTGAGTTACAGAAATATAGATGTAAAGATATATAATATATATATAATTATACCGTGAATGCTGACACTAATCATTTGTGAAGCACTTTGTAACCTTTCTTTTTAATAACTGATATGTAAATAAACTGTATGATTATTATTCTAATTACTAATATTAAAATATATATATTATATTTATATATTTACATATTATATTAAAATACAAGATATATATAAAAATACAAATTTTTATATATATCTTGTTAAATTAGAATGTTATTTACTTATTAATTACATACAATCTGTTTTCTTCTCTCTCTCTCCCTCTCTCTCTCTCTCTCTCTCTCTCTTTATGTATTTACATAAACATGAAGTCAGGGTGCGTACAGCTGACCTCCCCATGACCGGCTACATCTCTTCTCTCCAGGCTTTTCATTGGACGGCAGCGATCCTCCTCTTCATCAGGTGTGACGGACAGAAGACGAAGGACACGTCAAACTCTCTGGACTCGTTACTGTGGAGTAATTACTTTTTTTTCATAGTGAATTATGATAATTCTTTTAACTTAACTTTTTTTTGTCACAGTTTCTGAAGCCTTCAAAACTCGGCGCTAGATACTTTTGTGTCTTTTCTAATTCCACAAGAGCTCATTGAAGAGTCGGCTGAGCCCGATGTCGGACACATCGACAGCGGATCTAAACCCGGATTACCCCCCCCCCCCCTCTTCATTATCCGCCGTATTGTCCTTGG
>CM070099.1:2137878-2152878 GCA_036178185.1 Liparis tanakae
ACCAGGGGGCGACTCCTCTGGTTGTATAGAAGTCTATGCGTTATGTGTTAGAGCTGCATTCTCTCTCCTGACCACCATGGGGCGACTCCTCTGGTTGTATAGAAGTCTATGCTCCATGTGTTGAAGTTGCATTCTCTCTCCTGGCCACCAGGGGGCGACTCCTCTGGTTGTATAGAAATCTATGCGTTATGTGTTAAAGCTGCATTCTCTCTCCTGGCCACCAGGGGGTGACTCCTCTGGTTGTATAGAAGTCTATGCTCCATGTGTTAAAGTTGCATTCTCTCTCCTGACCACCAGGGGGTGACTCCTCTGGTTGTATAGAAGTCTATGCTCCATGTGTTGAAGTTGCATTATCTCTCCTGACCACCAGGGGGTGACTCCTCTGGTTGTATCTATGCCCCGAGCATAAAAGTCTCTCTTTCTTTTACGACCGCCCCGCGTCGTTCTTTAAATGTTTTAATCCTCTTCTTCTCCTCCTCTCCTCCATCGGGCGAAGAAAAGAGAAGCAGAGGAACTAAATCTCGAGACGACGATTCAATTAAACCCAATTCGACGTTATTTTATTGCCCGCGCAGGAATCCAATTACATTCCTAATTTAATCATCCCGGTCTTTTATTAGCAAATCCATTCTTTTTTCTTTTCTCTTTTTCCCTCGTCAAAGGGCTCCGACCTCAACGCCTGGTCTCCGACAGATTTGGGAACTTAACCCGAAAAGATGAAAGCAAACCCCTTGTTTTATTTTGGCGGGGGTTGTAAAGGTCAAGGACAAAGTTGACTTTGGGATAATGAATGGGGCCAATTTGCACTTCATCGTCTTCTTCGTCCTCATCGGCCGGCCGGCTGTCGCCTCCCTGACAGCTTTATGTTTTATCGATTCAACGTATTTCTTTTTCTGACGGACAGCTCCGGGATTCTCGTCCGACATCCAGACAAATAACGGCCGGCTCGAGTTACGAGTTTATTTATTAACGATATCTATTCCTCGGATATAGAGAAATGTTTGATTGACCGCCAGGGATTGAAGGCTCGTGACCTTTACTTGTCGTAATCGTAGTCAGGAATTAGCTCACTCCCAAGTTGGTGACTGTCTTCCATTCATATAAAGAAGAAGATGAAAACACTCATAACCAGCACCGCCCACCAGTTATTGATCGGCTGGCTTCACGAGCCTCATCTCCACCCAGCCCTCAGCTGTGGACTCACATTACATTTTGTATTTCTTCTTTCGACAGGAAAAGTTGAATGATTGTCACAATAAGTTGTTGGAATAAAAAGTAAATAAATCATCCGTCCAGGATGCCAAACAGTTATTGATCAACAGTTACAACTGTCTAAACATGCATCTTTCAATTCTAAGGAGAAAAGGATGATAATAATAATGATAATAATAATAATAACAGAAATGTTATTATTATTATTATTATTAATAATAATAATAATAATAATAGTAAGAATAATAAGAATACAAATAATGATAATATTTGGATGTTGAGTATAAATTAAAAGTTTTAATTTAATTTAATAATAATAATTAAAATAATAATAATATTATCTAGACTGTGAGTCTGAAATAAAAGTTTGCATTGAATAATACAATATTAATAAAATACAAATAATAATAATAATAAAAATAACAATAATAATATATAATAATAACTCATTTTTATTTTTATTTCTATTATTATTATATCCGGACTGTGGGTCTGAGATAAAAGTTTGAATTGAGTAATACAAATATTAAGGTGGACTCCACATATCCACCTCAAAATGTGGAAATAAACTGTTTAGTTTGTATTTGTTTTATTTATAATCCATGCAGGACAAAAGAGAACAACGGGGACATGAAGATGATTTGAATCCACATGAAAACCAATTGGAAGGGAAGTAAACAAACATTAATCTCAAAAACATGCACAATTTAACACAAAAACACACACAAAGAATAAGCTCCCGGCGGGGCGGCCGCCGTGATTTCCAAAGAAAACACCGGCGGGATCCTCCAGACTTCGCGCCGCTTCCCGTTGATTGCGGCGTTTCCTTCGCGGCTCGAGGCTCAACGAGCTGGCAGCCCGCCCCCCCCCCCCCCCCCCTCCTGACGCTCCTGATTGATCGCATTACAGTTAATTAAATATTGGCAAATTGTTCCCATCCGAGGTTGGGCTCATTAAAGTTTACACATTCATCACTTCGCCCATGTCTCTTTTATCACAGCTGCTCTGGCGTGTCAAGTGGATGATGATAAACACTTCATTGCTCTCACTTGTGCATGTCTCCCTCCCTCCCCCCTCTCTCTCTCTCTCTTTCTCTCTCTCCCTCAGCGTCTTTCTCTTCCCACTCGCTTTTCATTTCAATGGAGTCTGACAGCGCCGATGAAGGAGTGCGCCAGAATAGAGTCCTCTTTTTTTCTCTTCTTCTTCTTCTTCATCTTCTTCCTCCCCTGCATATTATCTCCCCCCGTCGGAATCTCCATAAGGGAGGGGGGGGGGGTGACAGGGACGAGCCGGGGGAGCATGAAGACCCCGCTATCGGGCCGCGACGCCGCCGTACGGCCTGTCAGCCGAGGTGCTGCCCTAATAAAAACTACAATAATGCTGACGGGCGGCTCATGATGCATGTCTGACACACATAGGGAGCCCAGGTGACTCTCATCCTCCCTGACAGCAACGTATGAGAAATGTCTCCCCCCCCTCATCCTCCTTCTCCTCCTCCTCCTCCTCTACTATTTTGAGCTGTGCCAGAAACCCCCTCCGGTCACACATGAGGGGAGGAGGATGAGCACACAGGGACGGGTTGCGGCCCGCTCGGGTCCGTCTGCAGAGCGATTCATCGCCCGTGCTTTGGGCTCAGGGCCGGAGGGAGGAGGCGGAGCCTCTGCATCCGATGAGCCGCGAGGCGCTCCTCGAGAACGAGTCCGATGTTTTTTTATTTCCGGGCTGGTGATTAAATGAATGAGATAAAAAAGAAAAGCTCAAGACGCTCGACGATTACTTATCAGGCGCCGGGCGTCTGGCGCCCCCCCGTAACTTGAGGCCGAGCGTAGTGACGCCGAGATGAGGCTCACGCGGAGCCGCCGCCGCCTCCAGGACGCTGTAAGAAGTGCTTGGTGGGAGAGAAGGATGTGTTGTGATGTGTTATGCCAACGCGGGGGCGTATTTATGTATAAATATATGCATAAGGTAAATGTGCGTTGGCGAATGTATACAGTCTGCCTGAGGCGTGAAAACTAAACTAACTAAATAACAGTAAAACGGATTTAATGTGAGTTACACTCAGGAGGAAAAGTGGAAGTGCCTCAAACCTACATTTTCATTTATTAATGACCACCAGGGGGCGACTCCTCTGGTTGTATAGAAGTCTATGCTTCATGTGTTGACGCTGCATTCTCTCTCCTGACCACCAGGGGGCGACTCCTCTGGTTGTATAGAAGTCTCCTGACCACAGGGGGGCGACTAATCTGGTTGTATAGAAGTCTCCTGACCACAAGGGGCGACTAATCTGGTTGTATAGAAGTCTATGTTTCATGTGTTGACGCTGCATTCTCTCTCCTGACCACCAGGGGGCGACTCCTCTGGTTGTATAGAAGTCTATGCTTCATGTGTTGACGCTGCATTCTCTCTCCTGACCACCAGGGGGCGACTCAGGTCACAGGCTCTAATGTCAGAATACTGAACATTAAAAGGTAAACATTAACGTACTTATAATTTGCCTCTCTCGTCTTCTAACCACTCAAAGGGCGGCCGGCTGTAGCTCCTCCCCTCCGCGTCTCTCTAGGCTAACACGTCAAAGCCTATTTTATTCTGAAACGGCCCCCAATGAATCTAAACACCGGGTTAATGATGTCCCGCGGCCCGTTGAGAGATGGCCTCCTGCCACATATCCGTGTGTTTTGCCCACGCAGCGAGACACTTCCCATGACTCGGCAGTTTCTCTGTGCTGAGTTCAAATGCACACAAAAAATAGAGCGTGCTTTATATCTGGATGCCAACTGACAGCCTCTGCTACTCCATCGTCTCCCTGTGAGGGCGGAGCAGCTTCGCCCTGACGGTAACCGATGTTTTAGACGATCCTTCAGGAGGAGATCCTTCAGGAGGAGATCCTTTAGGAGATCCTTCAGGAGGATCCACCGCGGTGAACTTCACCTTCATTTCGGTGGACTGTGTGACCTCCCTGTGGAGCAGGGGTCAGGAACCTTTCTAACCGAGAGAGACATAAAAGCCAAATATTTCTGAATATATTTCACTCAGACCTGTATGGTATTTTATACGTATAATAAATTAAATATCTAACTTCTGGTGCTGCTTGATATTGATCTAATAAAAGAACAAAGTACTCTTTAAGAAAAGGGACCTTAACCCTCCTGTTACGTTCACATTTACTAACATCTTTTACCCTTTTTGACCACAACAATTAAAACCTCCAGAAAATTATTAGAATTAATATTGTTTCCCAAGTTTAAGTGTCAGGTACTTTATTTTTGTTTGTTGACGACCTAAACAGCCCTTTAAATAAATAAAAAAGTTGATATTTCTTATATGTTTTATATAGTGAAAAACAGCCTGCGCTCAAATTGACCCCAAAGAACACCGATGTGTACAAGTTGTGTTCAGGACATTGAAAACATCTCATAATGTGAATTGTAAGTTTTTCCAGTTTTCCCCAATAAATTAGGAAGTCATGAAATATGAAGCAAAAAACATAACGTCAATCATTCTTTTAGAGACGTTAAACATTGAACGGGGTCAAATTGCCCCAAAGGTAACAGGAGGGTTGAATTAAAGTTTTTTTCACGGGTCTACCTTTCACAATAAAAGCCCCGGACACGGACTCTTAGACTCTGCTTGAAGTAGTTCACTGAGAGGGCCGCCTCCCTCTCTTTGCTCCAGAGTGATGCGATGGCACCACCGTACATATCGTGTTGATGAAGGCGTAGTGCCGCTCTAAAGCGGTGCATAATTATATAATCTTCATGTTGCAAATGACGCCACTGGACGCAGGGAACACTTTTAAAGTGAGAACATTGGCATTTTAGCCGCGGGTAATGCTGCTGTAGCTCCATACGGTGAGCAGCTGTTTAGAAAAAACAACATTTAACGTAATCGTTGCTCGGTAAACGTCAGCTACCCCGGGAGTCATTGTCGACGCTTATAACAAAGAGTTGCAGCTTGTGTCTTTTGTCTGAGCTGTACACCGTCGTCCTCTCCTCACGCTCAACACATTGTCGCCATAATAAACAGAGTAACTCCAGGCGTCGACCGGAAGACACTTCATCGAGATAAACATCATCATTATACGTGTTCCTACGTGGGAGGTCACGCCGGGCGGACGCCACGCCGGGCGGACAGGCGGCGGAGATGGTGGTTTAAATGCTGGGCCGCCATCCACAGGCGTAGAGGCGAGAGGGGGGAGGGGGGGGGGGGAGGCGTCTTGTGTGGCGTACAGCCTGTTGATTGACACCAAGGCCAAAAGCGTACACATGCCTCAGGCTAAGATAGGGGGGCGAGGGGGGGCGGGGGGGGGGGGGGGATTTAAAGGTGGAATCTCATGGTGCAAAGAGGCCGGAATAAATCCCCTCGTATCCGCGGCAACGGGGCATCCGCGCCATTTAGGATCAGCTTAAAAATGGGGAACTCGTGCCACGAAACCGAAGGCTCTGGAAACGGCGAAGGTGAGGAGGACCAAGGAGGGAGGAGAGAGAGAGAGAGAGAGAGAGAGAGAGAGAAAGAGAGAGAAAGAGAGAGACGCAGGCACCTTGACTAGAATGAGGGATGAGAGTATCAGAAAAAAAAGAGGACAGGTGCGTTTCTCTCTCTCTCCTCACACATTCTCCTCTGTGTTCTACACGTGCAAATCACCACTGCCCCCCCCCCCCCCATGTTACGCTCCAGCAGATGACAATAATTCGAGCCTGGCGTTATGCAAATGTCTTTAATTGGACTGTCACGAGTTCCCGACATCGAGGAGCCGCCAGCAGATTGGATTCCTGGGGCCGATCTTGTCCACGTAATGTTCGGTAATTCTTTCGCAAGCGTCTCACCGTGTGACGGGGGGAGGAGGGGGGGGGGGGGGAGGGACGTGCCACTTACGAGTGCTATCGAAAGATAAACTGTCTTTTCTCCAGTTTTCGGCCGACTCATCTGCTTTGTATCTTTTTTTTTTAAACTCTACAACTGTAAAGCTTGTAGTGCACATTCTCCCTCTGTGGATAAACACACACACACACACACACACACACACACACACACACACACACGTTGTTCCCATTCTGTCAGATAACTGGATTTTCTTCCACCTTCAAACGCCACTTTTCGAGTCACACGCGAAGAAATATTTATGCCTGATATTTAAGATTTTTGTATTTTAATTGCAAATCAAACTTCCATCCATTTGTAGTACATAAAGTTAATTTATTTAACTTAATAAATTAGTTTTAATTGAGTTACTTAAAGTGATGCATTTTCACGTCGAGCCCGTTAGGTGGCGAGCCGGAAGAAGTCGTTTTCTCTTCGTTAAATCCCACGTTTTTCTGAGCTTTGTTATTGTTGCCATTAATCATCATTTCATGATAGATCCCCCCCCCCCCCCCCCCCCAGCCCGCTCTCAGTTAATTGACTCTTTTGATTTACACACGGGTTGAAATGCGTAAATTATATCAGCCGATGAAACGGAGATGAAAAACGCCCTCGCCGCCGAGCCGCCGAGCATGATGGGAAGACGGATTCCTCAAATTCATCATCTGGATTTCAAACAATGGAGGCGATGCATTCAAAGACCGAGAGGAGATATAGTGGAGGAGTGGGGCGGATGATCTCGGACCGACAGGCGATTAAGGCCACGAGACGTTTGCTGGAATGATGGTCTAATGGACCTAGAGGGGAGGGGGGGGGGTAACTACATGGATGTGTGTGGGGGATTAGTATTCACTATAACGCTCTGGCTGTTATGCTTCAGTCAAAAGGAGACGTTCCTTTGATTCCCACCGTTTCTTCCCTCTTATCCGGGGTGACGGACCGCTTCGTCTCGGCGAGGAGCGGCGGGGGAGAAATTAAGGAGCGCGGCGGGGAGTCGCCGCCGTGTGAGGCGGAACGCTCACGGAAAGATGACTCGTGTTTCCGAGAGAAGTTTTCTGATCTCTGAGTTACAGTGAAAGCAGCACGACAAAAAAAGTGTGAAGCACTCTTTTCGCTCTCTTCTCTTCTCTCCGACTTCCTGGTCGCCCGGCGTTCGTCTCCCGGGACGAAGCGGCGACGGCGTCACTTTTAATTGGACGAGGGCTCGAAGCGCTAATTGTCAACAAAACATATGTATGTCACCTGCACACACACACACACACACACACACACACACACACACACACACACACACACCTGGGCACCCGTCAACGACGTGTCACAGAAGTGTTCTCGGTTAACTTCCGTTTGTTCTGGAATCCGCGTTGACGCGGCGTGAAGCGAGAGATACAAATAAACATTCTTCTCACTTCACAGAAGTTCTGGCAACATTAATCCGAAGTTCTCGATTCACAAGATCTCAACTTAATTAAAACATGAGATCAAAGGCAGAGTTAAGCTCCGCCCCTTTCTGGTGGACCACCAACATTAATACGGGGGACACAAATGTGTTTTTTCAACCCATTTGACTCGGGCCGTGTTATGAGAGATACTTTTTCACGTAAAGAAAGTTTTATTTTTTGACGTAAAAACGGTGAAGTTGGTAATTATGGGCGTGGCCTCTTTGATTGACAGCTGGGTTACGTTTCAAGTCGCTCCTCGTCACACATGTTGAGCTCCGTAACCTACAGAGTGTCGATAGTCTAACACACATGAATGAATATCATCCGAATATTATTTTTGCTGCATTTTTCAAAGTTTTCAGTTTCTAATTTTTACTAATCGTGTTGTGACGAGGCGACTCGAGCGGGTGAAACCGGTCGAGAGCAAAGCTGAGATTCTGTCAACGCAAAATCACAACAGGGGAAACCGACGGGAGTCCGCTTCACCCTCGCGGGTGAGCTTTCCTCTTCCCCCCAATTTCAATCCAGCGGCGAACGTCTCCGTCGCCCACGACGACGAGGCGGCCGACTGTAAACGCTGCTAAATGACAATCAACAGGGCCTCAAATGTGTTCCTTCCCACTTCCTTTTGAAAGAGCAAAAGAGTGAGCACCCCCCCCCCATCCCCCCTCCCCTTTTCTGCCGGTTCTGTAGCTCATCATCAGACACCCACCCGCCAAAATAAAATAAATAGATAGCTAAAAGCCGAGACAAAAAAAGAGAATCTCATTACCGAGCGCTCCCCTCGTCGGCGTGGTTCAGTGAGGAGGCAGATTGCATTCCAGTACTTCATTAATAAATGAGTGTGTGAACAATGGCGGAGCGACGGCGCCATTGTCTCGCAGCCGGAGGCGGCGGCGCTCCGGCGGCCAGAAGCGAGGCGCGGCCGTTGTTCCTCTGCAGCCCGCGAGTCCACCGGGGGCGAGTGAGCGTGAAGAGGAAGAGGAAGAAGACGAAGAGGAAGAGGAAGAAGAAGAGTCTCACTGAATGACGCCGAGCGCCGTTTGACTTTCCGGACGTTTGCACTCGAGTCGTTATGCAGAAGAAACTTCTGAGTCCAAAAGAGATGAAATGAAAGGCAGGGGAATGATTTGAGGAAATGTGTGTGTGTGTGTGTGTGTGTGTGTGTGTGTGTGTGGGGGGGGGGGGGGGTGTTCCAGGTCAAGAACACAAGAAAAATATATTTGAAAAGAGGAGATAAATTGGGTGGGAGGAAATGGGAGGAAATGGGGAAAGGGGAGGAAAGGGGAGGACAATGGGAGAAAAATAGGAAAAAATAGGAATTGGGTGGAAATTGGGAGGAAGGGGGATTGTGAGAGAAATGGGAGAGAGGGGGAAATGGAGGAAATGGGGAAAAGAGAGGAAAAGTGAGAAAAATGGGAGGAGAATAGTAAAAAGGAGGAAATGGGGGAATGGAAGAAAATGCTGATAAAACCGGAGGAAATAGGGAGGAAAATGGGAAAAATTAGGAAATGGGGGAAAGTGGCGTAAAGTGGAGTAAAGGGGAGTAAAGTCGAGTAAAGGGGAGTAAAGTGGAGTAAAGTGCAGTAAAGGGGAGTAAAGTGGTGTAAAGTGGAGTAAAGTGGAGTAAAGTGCAGTAAAGGGGAGTAAATGGGAGTAAAGGGGAGTATAAAGTGGAGTAAAGGGGAGTAAAAAGTGGAGTAAATGGGAGTACAGGGGAGTACAGTGGAGTAAAGGGGAGTAAAGTGGAGTAAATGGGAGTAAAGGGGAGTAAAGTGGAGTAAAGTGGAGTAAAGGGGAGTAAAGGGGAGTAAAGGGGAGTAAAGGGGAGTAACGCGTGAACAGGGGATGAAAGGCTTCTCTTTGTTGTGACATATGGGTTGCTCTTCTTTCTCTCACATTATTTCAATCTGTTTCTTTAATGACGCTCTCCAGCAGAAGCTTTGAAGTCGTTTGATGGAGTCGACACGGCGGCTGCTTCACTGTGTGTGTAATCTCTGAAAGAATAAAATAATTTGAACTGTTGCCTCATTACCCCCCCCCCCCCCCCCCACACACACACACATAGTTTCCATTCGGCTCTAATAGCGATCTTTTTAAATAAATATTAGAAGAGGCACAAAGGGTTTCTCTCCCTCTCATCTTTGTGATCCCGTCTCGATGTGAAAGTGGCTTGAAGTTCATTTATCTCACTTTGGGAGGGGGCGTGTCTCTGGATGCCGTCGCCACGGAGATGAGCTTCAATTATTTCATTTGGGAGAAAAAAAAAGCCTCACGGAGAAGATGAAAGGTGACGGACACGCAGCTCTGAACCGGAGAGACGCGCTGCTGGGATACCGACACGCCGCCGAGATATTTATAGCACGGCAACCGGCAACCGGCAACCGGCAACCAGAGCGTTTCATGGTGATCCGCCATTCCGCCGATCCGTTTCACTTTTGACGAGAGACACGAGCTTCAGCTTTGACCTCGCCGGTGTGCTTTCTCCTCCACTAGCCCTCCTCTCTCCTCTCTCCTCTCTCTTCTCTCCTCTCTCCTCTCTCCTCCACTAGCCCTCCTCTCTCCTCTCTCTTCTCTCATCCTCTCCTCTCTCCTCTCTTTCCTCCTCTCTCCTCTCTCCTCCACTCCCCTCCCTCCCTCTCTCCTCCCCTCCTCCTCCTCTCTCTCCTCTTCCTCCTCTCCTCTCTCCTCCACTCCCTCCCTCCTCTCCTCCTCTCCCTCCCTCCTCCTCTCTCTCTCTCTCCTCCCCTCCTCCTCTCCTCCTCTCCTCTCTCCTCCTCTCCCCTCTCCCTCTCTCTCTCCTCCTCTCCTCCACTAGCCTCCTCTCTCTCCTCCTCCCCTCCTCTCCTCTCCTCTCTCCTCTCCTCTCTCCTCTCTCCTCTCCTCCTCCCTCTCCTCCTCTCTCCTCTCTCCCTCCTCTCTCCTCTCTCCTCCACTAGCCCTCCTCTCTCCTCTCTCCTCTCTCTCCTCTCCTCTCTCCTCCACTAGCCCTCCTCTCTCCTCTCTCTCTCCTCCACTAGCCCTCCTCTCTCCTCTCCTCCTCTCCTCTCTCCTCCTCTCTCCTCTCTCTCCTCTCTCCTCTCTCCTCCTCTCTCCTCTCTCCTAGCCTCTCCTCTCTCCCTCCTCTCCTCCTCTCCCCTCCTCTCCTCTCCTCTCTCCTCCTTCCTCCTCTCCCTCCTCTCTCCTCCTCTCCTCTCTCTCCTCCACTAGCTCCTCCTCTCTCCTCCTCTCTCTCCTCCACTAGCCCTCCTCTCTCCTCTCTCCTCCACTCTCCTCTCTCCTCTCTTTCCTCCTCTCTCCTCTCTCCTCCACTAGCCCTCCTCTCTCCTCTTTCCTCTCTCTCCTCTCCTCTCTCCTCCACTAGCCCTCCTCTCTCCTCCTCTCTCCTCATCTCTCCTCTCTCCTCTCTCCTCCACTAGCCCTCCTCTCTCCTCCTCTCCTCAGCTTAATACAGTGTTATGGGGTGGGGGGAGGGGTATTATACTAATATACAATATTCCCATGAGCTCGTTTACTCACATGCTGACATCACGTTGTCATTTACTCTGGATGTCTCTGGATGTCTCTGGATTTCTCACACTGACCTACCGTGTCATAATTATCCTGAAGCGATGCATTCTGGGTATTTTAACACCGATGGCCAACGCGTAGCCAGTATTAGTTTGTCTACTTCGCTCTAGAAGACCGTGTCTTTGTTTTTGTGTTATTACCCTTTAATTACAGGTTTTCCGAACTCGACCTCTCTGAGCGTAGTTTAATTATTTTAACCACACGTATCTCCGGCGTGACGGAGGTTAACCAGGAACATCACGCCATGGAGCCTCGTGATTACGCCTGTAAACACAGCGGCTTCATTAAGGCGCCGCCGTTAATTAGCCTCGCACCGTCTCGTCGCTATGGGAGACGGAGCGGGAGTTAATCACGGAGGAACGCATCTCGTTAGCGCCGCTTTCATCCACGGGTGGAGGAGCGAGGAGGGGGGGTGGAGGGGAGAGGAGGGGAGGTGGAGGAGAGAGGAGAGACGAGGGGTGGTGGAGGAGAGAGGAGATAGGACTAGTGGAGGAGTGAGGAAGGGGGTGGAGGAAAGAGGAGGGGTGGTGGAGGAGAGAGGAGAGAAGACTAGTGGAGGAAAGAGGAGGGGTGGTGGAGGAGAGAGGAGGAGAGAGGAGGAGGAGAGGAAGGAGGAGAGTGGAGGAGAGAGGAGAGGAGTGGAGGAGGAGGAGAGGAGTGGAGAGGAGGGAGGGAGGAGGAGGAGGAGGAGAGAGAGGAGAGAGGAGGAGAGAGGAGGGGGAGGAGAGGGAGGAGAGAGTGGAGGAGAGGAGGAGGGGAGAGAGGAAGTAGGGAGGAGAGGAGAGGTGGAGGAGGAGGTGAGGAGAGTGGAGGAGGAGGGTGGAGGAGGAGAGGAGGGGAGGAGGAGAGAGGAGGAGGAGGACAGTGGAGGAGGAGGAGGGAGGGAGAGGAGAGAGGACTAGTGGAGGAGAGAGGAGAGGGAGGAGAGGAGAGAGAGAGGAGTGGAGGAGGAGGAGGAGGAGAGAGGGTGGAGGAGAGAGGAGAGAGGACTAGTGGAGGAGAGAGGAAGGGGGGTGGAGGAGAGAGGAGAGAGGGTGGAGGAGAGAGGAGAGGAGACTAGTGGAGGAGAGAGGAGGAAAGGAGGTGTATTTCTGGTAAGAAAGATGCATTCAAATGCATCCGGGAAACAACAAGCGGCTCAAACGGCGACGTGTCTCAGCGTCGTGCGTCGCCTTGACGACTCCCCGTGAGGGGCGGAGCCACGGCCCTGAGAGCGGGTCATCAACAGGAAGAGGATGTTCTGTATTATCTTTTCCACAGGAAGCAGCTCTAGAGGCTCTGGAGCGCTAATGAGGCTGATGGAGAGAAGCTGAGCGTCAGAGTTCTGGAGTGTCAGTCACACACACACACACACACACACACACACACACACACACACACACACACACACACACACACACACACATACACACACACACACACACACACACACACACACACACACCCTTGGATCTCCTTGTTTATTGATGTGTCAATCACAACGCTCTCACTGGTCCCCGTTTAGATGGCGCTGCGAGATAACGGTGCGCCGGGTACACACACAACCTTGCACACACAGGAGGTGCACACGCACACACCGTGCAAACACACACACACCATGCACACATCGTGCACACATACACCATGCACACACACACCATGCACACACATACCGCACACACACAATGTACACACACACCGTGCACACACAGGAGGTGTACACACACACCGTGCACACACACACACCGTGCACACACACACACACACCGTGTACAGACACACCGTGTACAGACACACCGTGCACACACAAACCATGCACACACACACACCGTGCACACACAGGAGGTGTACACACACCGTGCACACACACACCGTGTACAGACACACCGTGCACACACACACACCGTCCACACACACACCGTGCACACACACACCGTGCATGCGCACACCGTGCACACACACACACACCGTGCACACACAGCGTGCACACACACACCGTGCATGCGCACACCGTGCACACACAGGAGGTGCACACACACACCGTGCACACACACACACCGTGCACACACACACACCATGCACACACAAACCGTGCACACGCACACCAAAATCAAAGAGCGTGCCTCAGTCCGTCTGATCTGAGCGTCTCGCTCGGCACGCCGGCGGTCCGTCTGGGCGGGGATGGAGTGACGTTTGTTTCTCCCCTCAATCGAGAAGCTTTTAGCAGCCGAACGAACAGCGAGGCGTTCGCTCAGCGCCGGACGCCTCGCCTGTCACTGAACACCTGGGCGATCTGTGTGTGTGTGTGTGAGTGTGTGTGTGTGTGTGTGTGTGTGTGTGTGTGTGTGTGTGTGTGTGTGTGTGCGGAAGGGACAAAATAAATTACAAAAAAAGGCGCTGGGGGAACTAGAGGAGCGAGGAGCGATGGGATCAGCGGGGCGAACGAGAAGGACGCCGCTGGAGAGAGAGAGGGGACGTTAACGCTCGTTCATAATTTAGTGGGAAAATCTCTCGGTAAAAATCCAGGAATACCCATACGCGTGTGTGTGTGTGTGAGTGTGTGTGTGTGTGTGTGTGTGTGTGTGTGTGTGTGTGTCCACGGAGAGCCAGAGGACGTATGCCGGTCAGCCAGCTGTCCTCCCCGCCGTCTCATCATGTTCTCTCTTTCTCCCTGTAGGGCGGCCATTACAGTGAGCCCCCTCAGGCCATGCCACAGCACACACACACACACACACACACACACACACACACACACACACACACACACACACACACACACACACACACACACACACACACACACACACACCACAGTCTCTTTCTCTCATGCCATCCATCCATCCAGCTCAGCTCGAGGGCCTTGGTGAGTGGGCTCCAGCCCCCCCACCCCCCCCTCCCCCCCACATCAGTGTCCTGGCGGGGCTTGGGCCGCTGCCGGCTAAGCTCCTCCCACAAGAGCTGGCGCCCGTTTAGAGAAGCTGGACGGCCTGGAAGTGGGAAGAGTCTAATCCGGTTTGTGTCCTCGGCCACCGACGGGGATTATGGAGACGGCTCTGCGTGTGTGATGTGTGTGATGTGTGTGATGTGTGTATGTGTGTGATGTGTGTGTGTGTGCATGTGTGATGTGTGTGATGTGTGTGTGTGTGTGTGTGTGTGTGTGATGTGTGTGATGTGTGTGCTCGCTGGAAATTATTGGATTTAAATGGCGGCAGGAAATAAAGCCGCGATGCCTCGGTTACATGAGGCCGAGTTAAGCCCCGTCACCGGGAGGTCACATGACCGCTCTGCGTTGACGTCCTCCAGGAGACAATAGCATCTCTGATCTCTAATAGTGTGACAGAGATCCATTTCATGTGAAACCTTCACAATAAAAGCACAGGATATCTTTGGGGGGGGGGGGGGGGGGGTGAAAAGGTGGTTATATGTCTTTTAAGTTGTCAGGGGCCTCATAAAATGTTTTTTCCCTAATATTATAACCGAAATCCATTTCACTTCAAACCTTCAAAATAAAAGCACAGGATATTTATTTATTTTCTCTTTAAGAAACGGTCATCAAATAACTATCAAGCCAGGAGCCACATAAAATGATTTTTTCCTCTAATATTTAAACATAAATCCACTTGATTTTAAACTTTCAAAATAAAAGCACAGGATATTTATTCATTTGGTCTCTAAGAAACGGTCATCAAATAACTATCAAGCCGTCAGGGGCCAAATAAAATGATTATTTTCCTAATATTTTAACATAAATCCACTTTGAAACCTTCAAAATAAAAGCATGATATATTTTCCTTAACTATCTTTCAACGTGATCATATGTCTTTAACGCCATCAGAGGCTACATCAAATTAAAATGTATCTAATATTATAACATGAATCCTCTTAATTTTAAACCTTCAAAATAAAAGCACAGTGTATTTTCCTTAACTATCTTTCAGAA
>CM070099.1:2157878-2160378 GCA_036178185.1 Liparis tanakae
GGAGGATGAGGATGGGGGGAGGAAGAGTACCCCCCCCCCATCCCCCCCAGGGAGACGGGCGTTCTGCATAGCGACAGTTCAGACCACAGAGCCTCACACACAACGGCCTGGAGGGGGTCTGTGAGTGTGTAAGTGTGTGAGTGTGTGTGTGTGTGTGTGTGTGTGTGTGTGTGTGTGTGTGTGTGTAAACGACACACCTAGAGCAGCCTGACCTTGGGAATGCTTCACTTTTATCCAGTCATTCTTTCTTTTAATCTTAAACACAGAGACACACACACACACACACACAGACACACACAGTCAGACACACACACACACACACACACACACACACACACACGCTCCCCAGCACTTATTGCCCGCTGCTCCTCCGAGTGCCCGTGGTGCTCCTGGCAGTCCGTTCCATTTGGCATCCCTCTCTGTATTTTTCTCATGTCACTCTAAAAAATTGAAGTGGGCAAAGAGACGAGAGGAAGAGAGTCTCCCCACTGAGACTCACACACACACACACACACACACACACACACACACACACACACACACACACACTCACACACACACAGAAGAAGAAAACGAGGACGCCGGCCTCCAGACTCCGCCTCCGTGCACATCGCTTGCAGGTGGAGGGGCGGGGTCAATGGGTAGGGTCACACACACACACACACACACACAAACACACACACACACATGCACACACACACACACACACACACACACACACAGAGAAGGTCAATCTTCCTTCTGTCTCCTCTCCTGTTCATGCATCTCTCTCTCTCTCTTACTTTCTCTCTCTCCCTCTCTCTCTCTCTCCTCTCTCTCTCTGTGAGAAGAATCCACAAGTGGTGAAGCGAGGCGTGAAACACGGACCCCTGTCTCTCTTTTCATGAGGGCAGTCGTGACTTCCCTCTCTATGTTTTCTGTATTTTGCTACGTGCTCTCTCTCTCTCTCTTCTGCGGTGGGATTTGGAAAAAGAAAAGAAAGGAAGAAGAAAAGAAGAAGAAGGAGAAGAAGAAACTCCCTAAACTCTCATTCTCGTTTCGGGCAAAAATAAATACATCAGGAGCCGAACGCATGACCGGACTGCAGAGAGGGAGAGAGAGAAGAAAGAAGAGAGAGAGACACTCATCCATTTTTCATGGCTGCTCGCTGAGAGAGAGCGAGGGAGGGAGAGAGAGGGAGAGAGAGAGAGAGAGGGAGAGAGAGAAGGAGTGAGAGGGAGAGAGGGAGAGAGGGAGAGAGAGAGGGAGAGAGAAGGAGTGAGAGGGAGAGAAAGAGTCCTCTCTTTGTGGTCCTCCAGCGGGTCGTGTCCTCGTGTTTCCGTGTCCTTGTGTGTGTGTGTGTGTGTGTGTGTGTGTGTGTGTGTGAGTGTGTCTCTCTCTGTCTATTTGTGTCTATCTATCTGTGTGTGTGTGTGTGTGTGTGTGTGTGTGTGAGTGTGTCTCTCTCTGTCTGTTTGTGTCTATCTATCTGTGTGTGTGTGTGTGTGTGTGTGTGTGTGTGTGTGCCACTGTAAATCTGGATAACCTTTCAGATGATAATTCTTTCTCTCTCTCATCTCATTACCATCCACCTCCACCTCCTCCTTTACCACTTATTTTACCACCTCCACCTCCTCCACCTCCTCCACCACCTCCACCACCTCCACCACCTCCACCTCCAGCACTAACAGATGATCCCGTTCCACCACCCGTGGAGAACTGAAGCTCCTCCTGAACCCCAGACCTTCAGAGTTCTTCTCCTCCGCCGGTCGGTTGCTCTTCCACGCCGTCACCTGGGAGGAGCCTTTGATAGCCGCCCGCTATCGCTCATCACAAAACGACTCTCGCCAAACCCAGACGCCGTTATCTGCATGTCTCTGACAGGCGGATCAGCTTGAAGCATCGCGGCGAGGCGGAGCGGCAGACGGAGCGCCGGCCGCCGGCTTCTCAGACGGATACTTTCACTTTCACGGAATGATGGAGCGAGGACAATGACGCCCCTCTGCTCTGTTAAAACCACCATGTGCCCCCCTCCCCCGTATCCTGGCAACCAGGAACTCATCCTGGGCTCCCACCAGTTCATCAGTTAATTAGTTCATTAGTTTATTAGTTTATTAACTGGATCCCCGTTAGCCGACGCCTTAGCGGCCGCTAATGTATTCTCCTTTTCAGTGATGACCTCATCGCCCTGGGGTCCACAGAGAAGTCAAATCAAAACGTGAAACAGTTCAAAATAGTACAAAAAGATCAATAATCCAGGACTATGACGGTCATTGTGCAGGAGATGAGTCACTTTGGATCAGACGGACAAAAAGTGACGAAAATATCAAGAGGTTGATGCTTTTAATTGTTTTTAAATGGTAAATTATGACCTGTATGCGATGCATGATGCAGGTGCGTCGGAGGAGGGATGTTCTTGGGGTTGAGTTCATCAAGTGACCTCTGGTGTTCCGTGTGATGTTATATCGGTTAAATAATCATAAATCCACCAGAAATTAAATCTAAACGATTAGAATGAAGA
>CM070099.1:2162878-2172878 GCA_036178185.1 Liparis tanakae
AAGAAAGAGTTTTGCTTTAATTGTAAAGAAAATAATATCGCCAACAGCGTCATCATCATCGTCTTCATCATCATCATCATCATCATCATCATCATCATCATCATCATCATCCTCCTCGTCCACAACAAAGGACCCAGGCACCTGTCCCTGAACGCATCATGAGCCCGCTCCACGTGGTCGAAGAGGGGGATTCTGGGACATATTCCTGCCTCCATAAGTTTGTAGAGCGAGCGATCCGCCGGCTGATCCGCGGTCGCCCGCGGTTACCGTGTGCACGATAATATATATTTAAAATACGCTTTCACAGCGACTCCACGTGCTCCGTCTGTGTTTTGTCAACGCGGCCGTCACCGCGGGCAACGAGCCACTCATTGAGGTGAAGCAGCGGCGATGTCTCTGTCCACGCCGCGATGTTGAACGTTCTTTATGTCTGACTACGGATGAGGTCATCAGAAGGAGCATGAGGTCATCAGGAGGAGCATGAGGTCATCAGGAGGAGCATGAGGTCATCTTAAGGAGCATGAGGTCATCATGAGGAGCATGAGGTCATCAGGAGGAGCATGAGGTCATCTTGAGGAGCATGAGGTCATCAGGAGGAGCATGAGGTCATCTTGAGGAGCATGAGGTCATCAGGAGGAGCATGAGGTCATCAGGAGTAGCTATGACCTCCAGATTGTGACCTTCAAACCGTCACATTCAGACCGTAACTATCATGCCGTGACCTTTAGACCGTGACACGGAATATTTCTCTGTTTCTCCTCCTCCTCCTCCTCCTCCTCCTCCTCCTCCTCCTCCTCCTCCTCCTCCTCAGGAAATGAACGGACGTCCTCTAGATGGAGGCGGAGGCTAAGCGGCCTTCAAGTCCCTCGTTCTCATTAATCCGCCTATCAGCCAATTAGGAGGCGGCTAATCAATTAAAATCCAATCATTGTCAAGCAAGCCACGACCAATGGGCTGCGTGATGGAGCGGTCCTCGCCTCCTCGCCTCCTCGCCTCGGCCATCGGGCTGTTCCTGTCGCGATAACAAGAAGGAGAGGAAGAGGAAGAGAGAGGAAGAGAGAGGTCGCTCCCAAGGACCGGAGAGAAGACGGGAGATAAGACCGGAGGGCGGAGAACACGCCGTGTGGATGTGGTGATGAGGCTCCGGACGCCGTCTGGAACCCAGCATGGTTCTCCAGGGGGACGCAACAGAAGAATCTTCGACCCTTTTTACACCCAGACTCCTCTGGTTGTATAGAAGTATATGCTTCACATATTAAAGCTGCATTCTCTCTCCTGACCACCAGGGGGCGACTACTCTGGTTGTATAGAAGTCTATGCTTCACGTATTAAAGCTCCATTCTCTCTACTGATCACCAGGGGGCAACTCCTCTGGTTGTATAGAAGTCTATGCGTCATTCGTTAAAGCTGCATTCTCTCTCCTGACCACCAGGGGGCGACTCCTCTGGTTGTATAGAAATATATGCGTCATTCGTTAAAGCTGCATTCTCTCTTCTGACCACCAGGGGGGACTCCTCTGGTTGTATAGAAGTATATGCTTCACGTATTAAAGCTGCCTTCTCTCTCCTTATCATGAGGGGGGACTCCTCTGGTTGTATAGAAGTATATCCTTCACGTGTTAAAGCTGCATTCTCTCTCCTGACCACCAGGGGGCGACTCCTCTGGTTGTATAGAAGTCTATGCGTCATTCGTTAAAGCTGCATTCTCTCTCCTGACCACCAGGGGGCGACTCCTCTGGTTGTATAGAAATATATGCGTCATTCGTTAAAGCTGCATTCTCTCTTCTGACCACCAGGGGGGACTCCTCTGGTTGTATAGAAGTATATGCTTCACGTATTAAAGCTGCCTTCTCTCTCCTTATCATGAGGGGGGACTCCTCTGGTTGTATAGAAGTATATCCTTCACGTGTTAAAGCTGCATTCTCTCTCCTGACCACCAGGGGGCGACTCCTCTGGTTGTATAGAAGATGTCTGGAGTCGTATGAAGACAATGAAAATAAATAAAAAAGCTCAACGAGATCATGAAGACGAGAAGCACACAACCGAGCCGCTTTTGATTGTTCTTAACGAGATGAATGGTTTCGAGGAACCCTAATGAGGTGTGTGTGTGTGTGTGTGTGTGTGTGTGTGTGTGTGTGTGTCGGTAATGAAGGCCGATCTGATAGGAGCTACGCGGGGAAGATTAAATACGTCGCGCTGGAGAAGCACAATTATGAAGTTGGGCTGCGTGACGGAGCGGAAAACAGAGGATTTACTTCATAAAAACGAGAGGGAGCGTTAACACTCACTTACATCCACGGGCGAGCACATGTGTGTGTGTGTGTGTGTGTGTGTGTGTGTGTGTCATTATACCTGGCGAGAGAGTCCATTAGGGGGTGGGAGTCGCGGCGTAATCCCCCTGATACCTCTGCTGCAGAATCAAATCACTTTCTCTCCCTTTCTGTCTCCCTCTCCCCTCATCCCTCCATCATTTTGTCTTATCGCTGCGGCGGCCTAACGATGATGAAGCTGTGGACTCAGCAGAGGAGTCAGAGGGAGCATTACCTGTGTTACACACACACACACACACACACACACACACACACACACACCGGGTGTAATGGTGCCGGGGCAAAGCAGTGTGGGTTTATGCTCCGGCTATCAGCGCCGCCTAATAGCTCAGTTAAAGCTACGTGATGTGTGTGTGTGTGTGTGTGTGTGTGTGTGTGTGACAGGATTATGGGTTGGATCAGAACCCGAGGGGGGGGGGGGGGTGTGGGGGGGGGCTCTGTCACATTTGTGTCCTTGGAAAAATAATCAATTCAAGGGGGAGGAGCCAGAGACAAGGGCAGACAGCCAAAGGGGCGGAGCTTATAGGCTCCATGCAGAAAGCAGAACTGGCAGGAGATAAATATATCTCAATATCACTATAGAGATACACATGTATTATTACTGTTACTGTTATTATGATTTATGAACACGCCAGAGCCTGAGGCCAGGGACACGCCGTTGTGATGAAGAGGAGGGAGGCGGAGCTTCGGGACCGACTGCAGCGTAACGAGCTCGCCATTCAAAGCGGCGGCACGTTGAGGTGCAGGTCGGATGTGCGTCTCATCGCCGTGGCGACGGTCGGATGGCCTCCACCGTTAAACACTCGTCTGCACTCGGCCCGCAGCGCCTCTTCAATTAGAGCCTCGCTTTAATGGCCGTTGATTGATTTAAATAATAACACATTTATTTGCACACGGTTGACAAAACATGATTAACTGCTAACTGAGGCGCCAATTATGGATATTATTATAATTGGAGGGCAGAAGTGAGTATCCATAAAGTATCATGATAATCACACACACACACACACACACACACACACGTGAATACAGGCTGTGCTGATGCAGCAGCATATGTCATCATGATGTCATCATGATGACATCATGATGACATCATGTTCTGGTCATGGTTTACACAAGTGCACATTATATTCTTTGGGATTTATTTGTGCTCTTTTTAATTAATTAGCCTTTTTTTGCCATATCTGTGCAGCCGTATGTATATGTGTGCGTATGTGTGTGTGTGTGTGTGCGTGTGTGTGTGCGTGCGTGCGTGCATGCGTGTGTGTGTGTGTGTCTGTGTGCGAGTATGAGTGTCTGTCTGTTTGTGTGTGTGTGTGTGTGTGTGTGTGTGTGTGTTTGTGTGTGTGTGTGTGTGTGTGTTTGTGTGTGTGTGTGTGTGTTTGTCTGTTTGTGTGTGTGTGTGTGCGTGTGTGTCCTGGTTCAGTAGAAGAGTTTTGGGAGGTCAACCATCTTTTTTTCCACATGCCAAAACACAGAGGTCAAATCCAGAGGTCATGACCTTGGGGCTCCTGGAATAAACACAAAGATGTTTATTCCATATGAATGTTGTGGGTGGAAAAAGAGTCACGCAGATGTACAGGTGTATGTGTGTGTGTGTGTGTGTGTGTGTGTTTATGTACATATAGACGTCTGATGTGAC
This sequence comes from Liparis tanakae, assembly GCA_036178185.1. Taxonomy (NCBI): domain Eukaryota; kingdom Metazoa; phylum Chordata; class Actinopteri; order Perciformes; family Liparidae; genus Liparis; species Liparis tanakae. Next base: position 2,166,850 of record CM070099.1, read on the forward strand.
CTCTTTTCATCTTTTTAAAAAAATAATTCCGGATAAAAAACACGTGAACGCGTGAGCTCATGCAATGTCCGACGAGAACACGTTAAAGCCGGAAAACCATCGCACGCATCCGGTTAAGAGTTCAACCCTTCAGCGCCAGGCGCCGCCATCGCCATCACTGTCGCCGTGGTCACAGTTGTTGTCGTCCCCTAATGAGTGGGCGGAGCCACGGGAAGCATCGGGCGGTCGCCGCGGGTAACGACACGTCGAGGGGAATGAAAACAAGCAGTTCCCTGACTCTGCTGTCTGCCTGGTGCTGCTGCTCTGTGTGTGTGTGTGTGTGAGTGTGTGTGTGTGTGTGTGTGTGTGTGTGTGTGTGTGTGTGTGTGGAGGTCTTCTTTGCTCGCTGGTAGTTTGACTCTATCGTCTGAGGCCTGGAGGGAGTCCTGCTTGGTCAAACTCTGTGAGATGTGTTGACCTAGTACTGAGTGTGTGTGTGTGTGTGTAGTTGTGTGTGTGTGTAGTTGTGTGTGTGTGTGTTAAATAGAGATATAGAGAGAGAAACACCACAAGTCTGGGTTTCTTTGAGTTACAGCCTGTGTGTGTGACAAAACTGTATTATATATCTGTGTGTGTGTGTGTGTGTGTGTGTGAATGTGCACGTGTGTGTGTGTGTGTGTGTGTGTGTGTGTATATATCCAGGCCTCAGAGCAGTGGGGAGCGGCATCATTCCATAACAATAAGCCAGAGTCATAACTAGCACACGCCTCTTCAAATGACATCAAGAGGATTTTCTATCAGACACTACCCCCCCCCCCACACACACACACACACACACACACAGGCAGAGAAGGACACACACACACACACACACACACACACACACACAAGAACACCGGATGATAGGGATGAAGGCGAGATGGCGATGATGGAGAGAGAAGGTCAACGTCAATGAGAAAGAGAGACAATGGAGACGAACGACCGGAGACACGTCCAGAAAGAGAAGAGAACAAGCAGGCAACCTCTGGTTGTATAGAAGTCCATGCTTCATGTGTTAAAGCTGCATTCTCTCTCCTGACCACCAGGGGGCGACTCCTCTGGTTGTATAGAAGTCTATGCTTCATGTGTTAAAGCTACATTCTCTCTTCTGACCACCAGGGGGCTCCTCTGGTTGTATAGAAGTCTCTATAGTGACTCTACTTCTCTTGATGTCTTCCCTCAGTAAACATTGTAAATATTAGTTCATGTCTCAGTCTCTAGTTTCAAGTCTTCTTCTATACAGCATGATGTCATCATTTATACTTTGTGGTCATGTAGAGTCAGACCATGAAGCAGGGGCGCTTTAGGGCGGGGCTACAGGTGATGGACAGGGGCGCTTTAGGGCGGGCTACAGGTGATGGACAGGGGCGCTTTAGGGGCGGGGCTACAGGTGATGGACAGGTCTCTACCTTGACATGTGTAGTGTAGTCCAGCGGGGACGGAGACACTGCAGCTTTTAGATTTATAAAATAAAAAAGCAAGAAATAAGTATCAGAGTGAGCGCTCCGTTCAGCCTCATGTGGACAAACGCTGACAATTACAACAATTGTGTAATTTATTCTTCAACCACCAGGGGCCGACTCCTCCAGTCTATGCTTCATGTGTTAAATCTGCATTATGTCCACTGTCCACCAGGGGGCGACTCCTCTGGTTGTATAGAAGTCTACACTTCATGTTTTAAAGCTGCATTCTCTCTACTGTCCAACAGGGGGCGACTCCTCTGGTTGTATAGAAGTCTACGCTTCATGTGTTGAAGCTGCATTCACAAATAAAGTCCAGAGGAAGGCCTGATTGGTCGAGTTTGTCACGTCGTTTTACTTTTTGGTGATTCCGCCAAAACCCCGAAACACTGAAATCACCACGGCAACGCTTCTCAGAGGCCTTTTGAGAGTCGTTACGGTTTCCCTCGCGAGGCGCAGACAGCTATTGTTATTCACACTCGCACGCCGCGTGTTCTACTGTACCGGCGCCGCATCGCTGACTCGTGAAATCGACTCATCAGTAATAGGTAGAGGAGAGAGAGAGAGAGAGAGAGAGAAAGAGAGGGGGGGGGGGATAAAAGGAAATTAAAGAAATGGAGACGGAGCGGCGAGCTGGATGATGATGTGCCCGTATTATGACGCTCGTTTCTTTTTTGTGAAAGCGAGGTGTGACACAGGCTGCAGGATAAAAGGGCGAGCTACAAAGAGAGAGAGGGGGGGGGGGAGGGACCCACACCTCAGACATCGCTGAGTATCTGAAGGCGTTGAAGAATTCATATCGATCGCTCCATATGTGCAACAGCTCAGCTCCGGGAAGTGTTGATCAGACACACACACACACACACACCTACACACACACACACTCGGGAGTCACTCGGGAGGTACCAGTCAGTGTGTGTGTGGCCGAGGTGCCTTTTCTCAGCTAGCAAGGTTCTGTGTGTGAAGTGGGTCATGAACACATCACAAGATTTAAAAGACTTAAAAACTTACAAGACGTCTGCTGAGGAATAAGAGAGTGTGACATCATCATCATTATTGGACATTAATAAAATTAAGTAAAAAAAAAAAAGTAAGCTACGACTAAGCTTTTATTGTGTGTTGATTTTGGCGGTCCCTGTGGAGAAACGCGGTACTGCATGTGAGCGCCAGACTACAGTTAGCAGTAAAATAATGGAAAAAAAACCTTGTTGGTTTCCGGAAGTTTATTTCCCTAAGTAGTGAGGGACTAACGAGGGAACGGGCTGCAGGTGAGACGGTTATGAGGATGAGCCCCCACCCCCACACCCCGCCACAGGTGACCCGATGCACACCTGTGTCCTCCACAGACCTCCACACAGTCAACACGGTGCAGAAAGCCTCGACTCTCTGAACCGCGTGACCCTCTCCTAGTCCCGTCAGCAGCGTGGGCGTTTGATTGAAGGGCCGCAATCAGGCCAATAAAGGCTCATTGTGCGTCAATGGAGCTGGAACTGCGTCTTTGTTCTGGGCGGGGGCGATTTGATTGCAGCTATGGTGTGTTGGATTGTAGGATTATGGGTTGGATCAGAACCCGAGGGGGGGGGGGGGGGGTGTGGGGGGGGGCTCTGTCACATTTGTGTCCTTGGAAAAATAATCAATTCAAGGGGGAGGAGCCAGAGACAAGGGCAGACAGCCAAAGGGGCGGAGCTTATAGGCTCCATGCAGAAAGCAGAACTGGCAGGAGATAAATATATCTCAATATCACTATAGAGATACACATGTATTATTACTGTTACTGTTATTATGATTTATGAACACGCCAGAGCCTGAGGCCAGGGACACGCCGTTGTGATGAAGAGGAGGGAGGCGGAGCTTCGGGACCGACTGCAGCGTAACGAGCTCGCCATTCAAAGCGGCGGCACGTTGAGGTGCAGGTCGGATGTGCGTCTCATCGCCGTGGCGACGGTCGGATGGCCTCCACCGTTAAACACTCGTCTGCACTCGGCCCGCAGCGCCTCTTCAATTAGAGCCTCGCTTTAATGGCCGTTGATTGATTTAAATAATAACACATTTATTTGCACACGGTTGACAAAACATGATTAACTGCTAACTGAGGCGCCAATTATGGATATTATTATAATTGGAGGGCAGAAGTGAGTATCCATAAAGTATCATGATAATCACACACACACACACACACACACACACACACACGTGAATACAGGCTGTGCTGATGCAGCAGCATATGTCATCATGATGTCATCATGATGACATCATGATGACATCATGTTCTGGTCATGGTTTACACAAGTGCACATTATATTCTTTGGGATTTATTTGTGCTCTTTTTAATTAATTAGCCTTTTTTTGCCATATCTGTGCAGCCGTATGTATATGTGTGCGTATGTGTGTGTGTGTGTGTGCGTGTGTGTGTGCGTGCGTGCGTGCATGCGTGTGTGTGTGTGTGTCTGTGTGCGAGTATGAGTGTCTGTCTGTTTGTGTGTGTGTGTGTGTGTGTGTGTGTGTGTGTTTGTGTGTGTGTGTGTGTGTGTGTTTGTGTGTGTGTGTGTGTGTTTGTCTGTTTGTGTGTGTGTGTGTGCGTGTGTGTCCTGGTTCAGTAGAAGAGTTTTGGGAGGTCAACCATCTTTTTTTCCACATGCCAAAACACAGAGGTCAAATCCAGAGGTCATGACCTTGGGGCTCCTGGAATAAACACAAAGATGTTTATTCCATATGAATGTTGTGGGTGGAAAAAGAGTCACGCAGATGTACAGGTGTATGTGTGTGTGTGTGTGTGTGTGTGTGTGTTTATGTACATATAGACGTCTGATGTGACCTCTTTTCATCTTTTTAAAAAAATAATTCCGGATAAAAAAACACGTGAACGCGTGAGCTCATGCAATGTCCGACGAGAACACGTTAAAGCCGGAAAACCATCGCACGCATCCGGTTAAGAGTTCAACCCTTCAGCGCCAGGCGCCGCCATCGCCATCACTGTCGCCGTGGTCACAGTTGTTGTCGTCCCCTAATGAGTGGGCGGAGCCACGGGAAGCATCGGGCGGTCGCCGCGGGTAACGACACGTCGAGGGGAATGAAAACAAGCAGTTCCCTGACTCTGCTGTCTGCCTGGTGCTGCTGCTCTGTGTGTGTGTGTGTGTGAGTGTGTGTGTGTGTGTGTGTGTGTGTGTGTGTGTGTGTGTGTGTGGAGGTCTTCTTTGCTCGCTGGTAGTTTGACTCTATCGTCTGAGGCCTGGAGGGAGTCCTGCTTGGTCAAACTCTGTGAGATGTGTTGACCTAGTACTGAGTGTGTGTGTGTGTGTGTAGTTGTGTGTGTGTGTAGTTGTGTGTGTGTGTGTTAAATAGAGATATAGAGAGAGAGAAACACCACAAGTCTGGGTTTCTTTGAGTTACAGCCTGTGTGTGTGACAAAACTGTATTATATATCTGTGTGTGTGTGTGTGTGTGTGTGTGAATGTGCACGTGTGTGTGTGTGTGTGTGTGTGTGTGTGTATATATCCAGGCCTCAGAGCAGTGGGGAGCGGCATCATTCCATAACAATAAGCCAGAGTCATAACTAGCACACGCCTCTTCAAATGACATCAAGAGGATTTTCTATCAGACACTACCCCCCCCCCACACACACACACACACACACACACACTAGGCAGAGAGGACGGACACACACACACACACACACACACACACACACAAGAACACCGGATGATAGGGATGAAGGCGAGATGGCGATGATGGAGAGAGAAGGTCAACGTCAATGAGAAAGAGAGACAATGGAGACGAACGACCGGAGACACGTCCAGAAAGAGAAGAGAACAAGCAGGCAACCTCTGGTTGTATAGAAGTCCATGCTTCATGTGTTAAAGCTGCATTCTCTCTCCTGACCACCAGGGGGCGACTCCTCTGGTTGTATAGAAGTCTATGCTTCATGTGTTAAAGCTACATTCTCTCTTCTGACCACCAGGGGGCTCCTCTGGTTGTATAGAAGTCTCTATAGTGACTCTACTTCTCTTGATGTCTTCCCTCAGTAAACATTGTAAATATTAGTTCATGTCTCAGTCTCTAGTTTCAAGTCTTCTTCTATACAGCATGATGTCATCATTTATACTTTGTGGTCATGTAGAGTCAGACCATGAAGCAGGGGGCGCTTTAGGGGCGGGGCTACAGGTGATGGACAGGGGGCGCTTTAGGGGCGGGGCTACAGGTGATGGACAGGGGGCGCTTTAGGGGCGGGGCTACAGGTGATGGACAGGTCTCTACCTTGACATGTGTAGTGTAGTCCAGCGGGGACGGAGACACTGCAGCTTTTAGATTTATAAAATAAAAAAGCAAGAAATAAGTATCAGAGTGAGCGCTCCGTTCAGCCTCATGTGGACAAACGCTGACAATTACAACAATTGTGTAATTTATTCTTCAACCACCAGGGGCCGACTCCTCCAGTCTATGCTTCATGTGTTAAATCTGCATTATGTCCACTGTCCACCAGGGGGCGACTCCTCTGGTTGTATAGAAGTCTACACTTCATGTTTTAAAGCTGCATTCTCTCTACTGTCCAAC
>CM070099.1:2177878-2180378 GCA_036178185.1 Liparis tanakae
AAAGTGGAGAGGAAAGAGAGACTGAAGTGTCCCGCAGACACGAGAGAGCCTGAAGAGGCTTTTAGCCCGACTCCTCATCGAGGAGCCCGTAATTGACCGGCAAGACAGACCCTCAAGAAGGGGAGTGCAGGAAGCGCCATCAAACTAAATACACCTGTGTGTGTGTGTGTGTGTGTGTGTGTGTGTGTGTGTGTGTGTGTGTGTGTGTGTGTGTGTGTGTGTGTGTGTGTGGTTATGGATCTCGAGGACATGCAGGATGAGTCCTCGAGCACCACTCCCCTGCAGATCTGTTATATTCATATATTCATCACATGTAGAGAACACACACACACACACGCACGCACACACACATGCACACACACACACACACACACACACACACACACTAACGGCACCTCTGAAAAGCTCTTTTCCAGCGAGAGATGTGAGCATATAGTGCTCAGAGACGGAGAGAAAACACGAGATGTTGGCAAAGCAGATGTCCTCTTCCTCTTCCTCTTCCTCTTATGACTCTAAACGTAAGCAGCGCTACACGTGTGATCCTCTCCAGAGCGACAGCAAGCTCAGCCACAGACACACACACACAAACACACACACACACACACACACACAAGCGCGCACACGGGAGAAAATATTCACACGCCGCATAATAAAATTATAAATACATAAATAAGCCGCCTAGCAGGGAGCCGCTCTCACATCAGCATCTGATGAAGTGGATGAGTTGTCGGGGGGGAGTGTGTGTGTGTGTGTGTTTGCGTGTGTGTGTGTGTGTGGACGGGGCACTTCACAATCACTTGCGACAGCATTGTGTACCCGTGAGTGTGAACAACGTGATGTCAACACTGTTTCAAGCGTGTGCTCAACGGGTTCATTGTGTGAAATACAGAAACACACGCACACACACACACATACACAAACACACACACACACACACACACACACACACACACATTTAAAAGCACTTCCATCCCTCCTCTCCTCCTCCTGCAGCCTCCGGCTCACACAGAGAGTTCATCTGCACATCTCACATGAAGTCCTTCCAGGGTGTGTGTGTGTGTGTGTTTGTGTGTGTGTGTTTGTGTGTGTGTGTGTGTTTGTGTGTTTGTGTATGTGTGTGTATGTATGTATGTGTGTGTGTGTGTGTCTGTCTGTATGTATAAGTGTGTGTATGTATGTGCAGAACCTGGACCACATTGGACTAAACACACAGGAGCTTCTAGGGAAGGTATCAGTGCTGAGGAGAGGAGGGAAGGAGAGAGGGAAGGAGGGAGGGAAGGTGGGAGGAGACGTCTTGATAACCCAGCTCCCCGAGAGAAGGAGAGCGGGGGAAGTCAAATAAAGCCCTCCTCCTGCTCTCCTTTTATCTCTCTCTCCCCACAGAGAGAGAGAGAGAGAGAGTGAGCAGATTGGCTCGCTCGCCCATCAGAGGAGAGGGAGTACATTCACCCGTCTCCTTCTGTCGGAGCGAGGGAAACAACGTGGAGGTGAAGAAAACACATCAGAACACCGTCACCGTGACAACGGATAAGATCCCAGAGACAAAAGTGTTGACGGCAAAACATTCGTTTTATTTTTTCCACTTCATATTTTCACCATGTGCATCTTCTAGAAGGTGAATCGATGGTCTGGGATCAGTTTCCGGTCCCCTGCATGAGGACGTGTCCATGAGGAGAGGAGGAGGCGTTCACTTGTTTGTTCTTCGCCTCGTAAACAATAAACAATAAACAACGTGGTTGTAAATAAAAGCTTTCTGGTTAACGGTTCCTCTCCCAGGACCTTCTAATAGTCTGGAGCATCCGGGCTGAGAGCTTCTGGTCTCCTTAATATTCCTCTTTCTTCCTTTGATGTTAACAAGCTTTGTTTAATTGCCATGCTGGAAGAAAGTTAATACCCCCCCCCCCCCAAAAAAAAAAGAGAGGGGGGGAGGGGAAGGAGAGGGGAAGAAGAGGAGAGGGTAGTGAGAAGAGAAGGAGAGAAGAGGGGAAGGAGAGAGACAGGAGAGAAGAGGAGGAGAGGAGAAGGAGGGGGAATAAAGAGGTTTATTGGTGCCGTTTGTTCAGGTTTCTGATTGGATGGTTTATTGATACAGCTCGGCCCGATGTCGGATACGGGAGGAGGGGGGGAGGGGGGAGGGGGGAGGGAGAGGGAGATTAATATAAATGTATATATACATATTACATATGTATATATATATGTACATAAATGTATATATTACCCATATATATATATATATATATATATATATTACCCATATATATATATATATATTTCCTCTCCTGACATCAAACCTGAATGTTTCCCAACTTTGGGATCCGAGACTTCTAAGAGTGTCAGATCTGAGAGGCGGCGTCCGTCAGCGAGAGGACAGGGAACAAAGGGTCGCAATGGTAATAACACAAAGAGCCCGGGAGCGGGGGACAAATGGAGACAGATGAGACCCCCCCCCCCCCCCCCCTGTCATTACCGGCTGAAAGACGGCGCCCGCTCAGAGAGGTGC
>CM070099.1:2182878-2192878 GCA_036178185.1 Liparis tanakae
AAAGTACACACATGTAAAGGTACACACCACATCTCCACCAGCGTAGGGTTTAAAATGTGAATATATACGTAGTAGAACACGCCTCGATGTAGTTCACGGGGCGTGTTGTGATTGGCCGATGGAGGGACTTTCCCGGAGGGTGTGTATTTAATTTAATTAATTTAATTTGATGTTTTATAATATGAATAGAATTGGTGGATCTGTAGTTTACGTCCAGAAGTTATCGTTGAATTGTCTTCTATTGATCTCCTGTGACCTCAGGTACTGACCGGTGGAGAGGAGGGGGGGGGGGGGGGGGGGATTTCAGGCTCAGTGGGGATGGGCGCCGCTTTAAATTCAAACGTCCCGTTTCGATGCGTCTCTCCACGCCGGCGCACTTGGCGGGAAAAATAAATGACCGCACGGCGTTCGCTTCGTCGGAAAGAAAAAGAAGACGTTTCCATTTTTTTACAAAATATCCCTTCGCTAAAAACTCAACAAGACCGTTAACCTCTTGACGTGAGCGAGCTGAGGACACACTTTACAGTAATTGCGAAAACAAGCTCCACCTGTGTTTACCATCCCACGCCGACACCTTTGGGTCCGTTGCCACGGCGACGAAACCCCGGCAGAACTCGCCTTGAACTCGCCGACGAATCGAGGCGCTCTCCGAGGAGTAATTAGAAAGACACGGTCCCCCGGGGGGAGGGGGGGGGGTAATGACCTCAGCATTGTGCTTCTGTTTCGCCGGACCAGAATCCTTTGGGTGAATGAAGCGCACAGAAAAAGAAATGATGGAATAAATATAATGTGAGACGTGCTTTAAAAAAGAAAAGGAGGAGAGAAAAAAAATGAGCCAAAGTAAATGTCGTTAGCAACGCCTTCTGAAGCGAGCTAACGGCCGCGCCGCGAGCGCTAACGGCCGTGAGCGCTAACGGCCGCGAGCTAGAGAGTCGTCGCTTCCGTTATGGAGTCTGTGTAACGATGCTTGTCGCTTTAATAAACTCTGTAAATATTACCCCCCCCCCTCTCCCTCCCCCCCTCCCCCCCCCCTCTCCTCCCCCCCTCCCCCGGTCCTGATGCTGAGTTTTCCCGTCTCTCCTCCTCTGTGCTCAGCTGAACAGAGTTGTGGCTTCTAGTGCGTTGTTGTTGTTGTTGTTGTTGTTGTTGTTGTTGATGCTTCTCCTCTCCACTTTGCTCATGCTTGCGATCGGGCCGGAGAACAAAGAGACGGGGAGAAGATGAAAGGAGCTGAAGTGCAGCCTCTGTTCTTCTCCGTCTCTCTTTTGTTTCTTGCTTTTTTTTTGTGTCTCTTTTTTTTTGTCTCTTTTTTTTGTGTCTCTTTTTTTTTTTAAAGCCAGCGAAACAATAAAAACGTTTCTTCCGTCAGGGATCCGGTCATAATCGCGGGGCTAGCTCGGCGCTAAGCGCTCCTTCTCCTCCCCGCGGGCCTCGATCCCCACGCCTCCTCAAAGCCTCAATCCGTGACGTGTTTCCTTCTTTTCCACTTTAACATTAATTCTATTAAAGAAAACATGAAAGCCCCCGTCTGTACGTCGGTTCAATCGAAGAGGAGGAGGAGGAGGAGGAGGAGGAGGAGGAGGAGGAGGGGAACCGCAACGGTTTCATGTTAGCGTGTTAGCGCTCGCGGGCCAATTAGCCGCTGTGGTCGTTTTTTTGACACTCAAAGTATCAAATGAAACAAGTTCAGGTTCAGTTTTTCTCCTTGAATATCACACGTCCTTCAATTGTTTCTTTTTCACATTTTCCATTAATTCTATTCAGAAAACATGAAACCTCACGTCTTAGTGTCGGTTCAATCTAGGAGGAGAAGGAGAACCGCACGGTTTTGCGTTAGCGCATTAGCGTGTTAGCGCATTAGTGTATTAGCGTGTTAGCGCATTAGCGTGTTAGCGCTCGCCGGCCAATTAGCCTCCGTGGTCGTTTTCTTTGCTCCACAAAGTAACGGTCCGGGTTCAGGTTGTTTTTTTCTCCCGGAGCCGAAGTTTACTCCGACTTCTCGGAGCGTGAAGTCTCTCTCGGCCCGACGCCGACGCCCCCGCGCTCCGACAGGTGCGGCGCCGTTAGCGGCGGCTCGGTCGTGAAGCCTGAACACCGAGCCCCCCCCCCTCCCCCGCCGTCGCTCCCACGAGTTTAATGCGGCGCGGCCGCTGACGTGCAATATTAAAAATGACACGCGGGCCTCGGCGGTTGGATTTACGGCGTGGAGACGGCGAATAACACAAATCAGACGCCGGCGAAAAACAACTCCGCCGGGAAGGAAGAGGGAAAGAGGCGGCGGACGCGATTAATCTTTCCCGCGTTAATCAGGAGCCGTAAAACTTTAAGCAACATCTGCGCCGCCTTCGTAAACAACGCCGCCGCAAATCCCTTTTCTCCGCCTGACTGACGGCGGGAGACGGATGACATCGTTACGGCAACGCCTCCGACGCGCTAACACACTTTCCATTTGACTTTGAGGCTGCGTGAGAAACAGAGAGGGCGGAGGGAGCGAGGAAGAGCCTCCACACGGATAAATATATAAATATATATATATATATATAGAGAGAGAGAGAGAGAGAGAGAGAGAGCCCCCTGGAGGTGTTAGAGGTCACTCAATCCTCAAGGTCACGGTGAGTCAGGACACCTTTTTCTACATTTTTCTCAGTCCAACAACACACACACACACACACACACGCACTCACACACACACACACACGCTCACACACACACACACACACACTCACACACACATGCTCACACACACACAAATGCTCAGAACACCCACACACACACGCTCACACACACACACACACGCTCACACACACACACGCACACACACACTCACACATATACACACACACACGCTCACACACACACACACGCACACACACACTCACACACACACACACACACACGCTCACACACACACACGCACACACACACACACACACACACACACACACTCGCTCACTATCTCCCTCATCGCCTCTTTTCTCTGTCACCAGAGTGAAGGTCAAAGTTCTTTTCTTTTTTTACTTAGTCGCCCAATAACAGAACAGCTTGTCCCTTCTGTGACATTGAGAGACACTGTGAGCGCCCCCCCCCCCACACCCCCCCCCCCCCAGACGCCCTGGCCGCCTCGGCCACAATAATAGAAACAACGCGGCGGTGACCTAGCGACACGCGCTAATATAAAAATAGACTAAATATTCCCACAACATTTGGGGTGAAACGGCACATTAGAATGAAAGTGACTTCAGTGTGTGTGTCTGTGTGTGTCTGTGTGTGTCTGTGTGTGTGTGTGTGGGGGGGGGGGGGGGGGGGATCACTCCGGGTGTAATGATTCATTATCCGGTAATAATATCAAATAGAGATCGTTGGTTTTCACGGAAACTGTGCGAGAGGAACATCGAGCCGCTTCTCTGTGTCGTTAAATCATCACATGGGCGAGAGGAGGGATGCTCTCTCTCTCTCTCTCCCTCTCTCCCTCTCTCCCTCTCTTTCTCTCTCTCTCTCTCTCTCTCTCTCTCTCTCTCTCCCAGCGGTGAGGTGGATTCTGAAGTCGTCTCCCTTCACACCTTTTACACGGCGATAACGCGACTATTTTACACGGTAATTAGCAAATTAGGCAGAAAAGCGATCACTCTTGTCTCGCTATCACTCTTCTTTCTTTCTTTCTTTTTTTTAAACACATTCCATAATTTTTTTCCATGAATGCAACTGACTGCAGCGAGAATCTCACCTTCGAGGAGAAAGACGCAACGTTTATGTCAAAGTTAAATCCTTATTGTCACATTTATGTCCAAATTCTTTAATGCACATTTAAAATGGGCACACATATATAAGTAGTCGACAGCAAATCGTTTATTTTGAGCCGACAGCTCGAGTGTCTGCAAGCTTGTTGTTGATGTTGTTGTTGTTGTTGTTGTTGTTGACATCGCAGAGTAAAGCGCTGGCTTTACAAAGCACCGTCACATGCAGCTTAACAGCCTGAGCGTGAGCCTTTTCCTGCACTCTTTATTATTTTCAGCAGACAGATGTTTGTGTACCCCCCCCCCCCCGTACTCGTGCACACCTCGACGTCTAACAGGAGATAAATCGTCTTCTTTCTTCTTCTTTTTTTAAACACCATGTTATTCCTGTTAAAAAAATAATAGTATAGTAAAATAAAGAGGCTGAGCCGTAATGAAGCTGGTGGTGTCGTACATGTCCGAGTAGACGTGGGATTCCCCCCCCCTCCTCCACCCCGTCCACCACCCACACACACACACACACACACACACACACACACACACACACACACACACACACACCCCACACACACACACACACAGAGGATTTCACCCATATTGCTCTTGTCGAGGGATTATTTCGTCTTTTAGCCCGACAGGCGACGGAATCTCTCGTATGTCCACAACCAGCTGCTGCAACCCGACTGCAAATAACACCAGATACACAAATAACACAAAAAACACAGAAAACACAAAAAACATAAATAACACAAATAATACAAATAACACAAATAATACAAATAACATAAATAACACAAATAATACAAAAACTAAAAAGACACAAAAAAATAAAATAAATAAATAACAAAATAAAACCAAAAAATAAACCCAAGAAACCAAAAAAACATAAATAACACCTCCATCGACGGGCCAATCAGACGACGTCGTGGACCACCAGCCCGGAGCCACACCCTCTTCTTCTTCGGCCTCCCTCCACAACTCAAAAGACTAAATTAATGAAGCAATCTCGTTGGGAAAACCTCAGAGTCTGAATGTTCTCAATATTCATTAGACTTTTATATGCATTAGCCCTTTTATTATAGATTATGTTTCATGGCAGCGTGGTGACACAACATATTTTGTTCGCATTCACCCGTTAAAGTTTTACTGAACACGAAAGTGGCGTTTAACAGGCGCAGTACCAACACTGACCACATCACGAAGACGCAGCTACGTGAGAGCTCGAGTTTCCCTGAAGCTCTAGAAGAGAGAAAGAGGAGCTCCATCTGATCCACTTAAGCCCCGACCAGATGTTCACATACAGCTGCTGAAAGATTCATAAATGCAGCAGCACAAACAGACAGAAAATGCTTTTAGAGGTACTTGCCTCCCCCCCCCCCCAACCCTCGAGATGGAAAGACATTGATTTTTTTTCTCCATCACTGTCATTTGGTAAAGATGGCGCTTGGTAAGCGACGCCGGGCCCCGGCCCCTCGGTGACCCGACACTCTTCCCTTTTTTTCTTCTTTGCCCTCCTCTTTGATTTCGGGTCGTTAGCCTCGAGATGTCGGAGCGGAGGACCGATCGATGGAGGGAAACGGTGACACCGATGTGACGGATCAATAATGTAGGCGGCGCCTGCAGATTGTTTATATATTTATATGTGTGTGTGTGTGTGTGTGTGTGTGTGTGTGTGCTCTCGCCCCGTGACATTACTACACCGGTGGCAGCATCACGCCCTCCATTACGCAGATCAATACCGATTTCACTCTCGCACGGCTTTTAAAAAAAAGTTGAAAGGATGTCAAAAAAAAAAAAGGGGCATTATGTGAAGAAGCGGCCGCGTCTCACACGGGGACCCATGGCGTGATTTATGGCGTGATTTATGGCGTGATTTATGGCGTGATTTATGCCGTGATTTATGCCGTGATTTATGCCGTGATTCATGGCATGATGCACACACGCGCAGGGAGGCGAGGAGGTGGAAAAAGAGGAAGAGAAAAAGCAGGTGTCATCCAAACAGGAGGGAGGCGGCTCTGGACACACACACACACACACACACACACACACACACACACACACTGAGATGTACAACACGTGGAGAGAGTGATACGTAAAGTGTAAACGAGCGACATATTTGCTCTCCATCACACACACACACCCACACACACACACACACATTCATACTTGTCTTCCTCCTCTGTGGGGTCCGAATTAATTTCATCCAATTGTGCGGCCCACCATCATAAATATCGATTACATTTATGAAAATGAAACACTTTTATTTCCTATGTTAGTATTTTTTCACTTTGTGGGGCTCCGTTCCTAGCATTGGGGTGAATGTTGGGGTGAATGTAGTTTGCTCAAACATATCTCGACATTCATAAAGAAGAAGAGCTTATTAACTTATCGAGGGAGGTGTCGTACGTGAGGATACGTTGAATTAATAACCCGACAAATTCCCCGTATCGACTTGAAAACACGCCTCTATCGGTTCTCGCGGGACAAAACTTCTGCTCGCTCAAAAATGTTCAACATATTAAATGCAAGACTATTTTTTAAGGACATTAAATACTGCCTTGAAATATCTGCTGTCAGCAATCTGCCAAAAATGCCCTCTTCTTCGTCTTGCAGGCAGCATTTTACGACCCGCGGTATCTGTTCAGAGACTTTGAACCCTCGGACATCGGGAGAGAGGGCTGGAAACGGCGTTACAGCCGTGTGGTTAAAGTGTGTGTGTGTGTGTGTGTGTGTGTGTGGGGGGGGGGATGTAATAACTGTAATCCTCCAAATAAAGAGCTCCTACTCGGTGAACAATAAGGCGGCTGACGGAGAGACGGAGCGAGAGATCAGAGGGAAAGGAAACGCTTCCCCTGCGTATCCGGCGTGTCAGACGACGTGAGGCATGGATTCCTTCCTTCCTCCCTTCCTCCCTCCCTCCTTTCCTCTCGTCTGAGTCCTCATCAAAAGGCTTCTCAAGAACTCCTCTGCCTCGCTCTTCCTCCGTATCTCCACGCTCCCCCTTCTCTTGCCTTCAGATGTGAATCAAAGGAGCAGATACATCCAGATGCATCCGTGTTTTACGTAACCAGGACGTTTGTTCCCCAGTTTTAGTTCCTCCCCTCCAAAGTGGATTCTCCCAGATGGAAGTGGCGCCCGTTGGAAGGGACCAATTATTTACAGCGTTCGCTCTGAAACTCGTGCACACGGACTTCTGTGGAGAGGAAGTCGGTGCATCGGCTCCTCAAGGGGTGGATGACCAAGGCCCCGATGTTCAGAGCCATGAGCCACATGTAGAGCCACATGTAGAGCCACATGTAGAGCCACATGTAGAGCCACATGTAGAGCCACATGTAGAGCCACATGTAGAGCCACATGTAGAGCCACATGTAGAGCCATGAGCCACATGTAGAGCCACATGTAGAGCCACATGTAGAGCCACATGTAGAGCCACATGTAGAGCCGCATGTAGAGCCGCATGTAGAGCCACATGTAGAGCCATGAGCCACATGTAGAGCCACATGTAGAGCCACATGTAGAGCCATGAGACACATGTAGAGCCACATGTAGAGCCATGAGCCACATGTAGAGCCACATGTAGAGCCATGAGCCACATGTAGAGCCACATGTAGAGCCATGAGCCACATTCAGAGCCACATGTAGAGCCATGAGCCACATGTAGAGCCACATGTAGAGCCACATGTAGAGCCACATGTAGAGCCATGAGCCACATGTAGAGCCACATGTAGAGCCACATGTAGAGCCATGAGCCACATGTAGAGCCACATGTAGAGCCATGAGCCACATGTAGAGCCACATGTAGAGCCACATGTAGAGCCATGAGCCACATGTAGAGCCATGAGCCACATGTAGAGCCACATGTAGAGCCACATGTCGAGCCATGAGAGCCACATGTGAGAGCCACATGTAGAGCCACATGTCGAGCCATGAGCCACATGTAGAGCCACATGTAGAGCCACATGTAGAGCCATGAGCCACATGTAGAGCCACATGTAGAGCCATGAGCCACATGTAGAGCCACATGTAGAGCCATGAGCCACATGTAGAGCCACATGTAGAGCCATGAGCCACATGTAGAGCCACATGTAGAGCCACATGTAGAGCCATGAGCCACATGTAGAGCCATGAGCCACATGTAGAGCCACATGTAGAGCCATGAGCCACATGTAGAGCCACATGTAGAGCCATGAGCCACATTCAGAGCCATTCCCGGGGTGAGGCAACGACACTAGGGGCGTATTCAACTGAACGAAGGGCGAGATTTCTCTCTGATGAATTCAACATGTTCTTCTGGAAGAAGAAGAGGAAGAGGAAGATGAGGAAGTGGGTAGGGATGAGGAAGTGGCAGAGGATAAGGAAGTGGGAGAGCGTGAGGATAAGGAAGAGGTAGAGTAAGAGGAAGTTGATGAGGATGAGAAAGTAGAAAATGATGAGGTAGAGGAAGTGAAAGTGCAGGAATTAGAAGAGGAAGAGGATGAGGATGAGGAAGAGGATACGTGGCGCCTCAACCTCGTTGACCCTGCCGTGCGCCTCCTCATCCAGACGAGATAAAGGTGGCGAGCAGCAAGCGGCAAAACTTTAGATTAAAAACGCCACGTCCCACTCGTCTGATAAACACGCCGCGGGTTCTTCTTCTTCTTCTACGGCGTGCGCCGGAAAAAGTTGCGTGGCCTGATAAATGTCAAGAAGAAGAACGGCGGAGGACTTCTGTTTATTAAAAGCAGCCCGTCGACTCAGAACATTCGTTTCTACGGGAACGCAACAGATATTATCTTTAAATGTGATTCCACAACAACGGCCGGCTCGCTTTCATCCTCGCCCCATTTCAATTTCCAGCCGTCAGTCAGCCGCTCGCCGATTGTTTCCTCCATTTCCTCCATTTCCTCCGTTTCCTCTGTTTCCTCCGCTGCCCTCCGGCGTCGGCATGCCGACGGTTTCCATCCTATTTATTATTTCATCCTTTTTTCTCGACGCCGTCTGTAAACAACAAAAAAACCTTCAGAGCCGAAAACCACGAAGCCGGGAACAAGGGGAGAGCTCCTGAGTTTACGTTTTTTATTCCATCCCTCTCTCCATCCCTCCTTCTCTCCCTTCCTCCCTCCCATCCTCCTTCCTACCTTCCTTCCTCCCTCCTTCCCTCTCACCCTTCCTCCCTCCTTCCCTGCCTTCCTCCCACCCTCCTTCCTTTCTTCTTCCCTCCTTCCCTCGCACCCTTCCTCCTTCTTTCCTCCCTCCATCCCGTCCTCCTTCCCTTCCTCCCTCCATCCTCCCTCAATCCCTCTCTCCCTTCTTCCCTCCAATCCTCCTTCCTTCCCTTCCTTCCTCCCTCCCTCCTATCCCTCTCTTCTCCCCTTCCTCCCTCCCATCCTCCTTCCTTCCCTTCCTCCCTCCCTCCCATTATCCTTCCTTCCCTCCCTTCTTCCTTCCCTCCCTTCCCTCCCATCCTCCTCCCCCCCCCCCTCCTGCATGGATGAAAGCGCCGACGACACTGGAAAAATTCATTTTCTACACGATGGAGCGAAAAAGAACAAAACACTCGGAGAGCAGGTAGAAGAGGAGTGAAAGGTGACGGGGGCCACGCACAGGTGAAGGAGTGCAATGTGTGTGTGTTTGTGTGTGTTTGTGTGTGTGTGTGTGTGTGTGTGTGTGCCTCTCTACAGGTGTCCGGGACCTTTTGGCTGCAGGCAGCAGGGAGGACTGTCACTATTCACACCGACGGAGGGAGACTCACCAGGGCGGAAAGTAAGGCCTTTCACACACACACACAAACACACACACACGCACACACACACACCCACGCACACAGCCATTTAAGATATGTTCTTGAGCCTCAGGTGGCCAACACTCACTCGAGTGGTCGAACACACACCGCCCGCGAAGCTTCAGAACACACATCTATTTGTTTGGAGACGCACAGCGTGACACGAGAGGAGAGGACTCCTCGGTATTTAGATGGTGGACGTGTGTGTGTGAGGGAGAGAGAGGGAGAGAGAGAGAGAGGGAGAGAGAGGGAGAGAGAGAGGGAGAGAGAGAGAGAGAGGCAGCAGCTGTGCGTATTGCAGGAGCTTTAAAGTGGGATCCTGAGAAGCAGCCGAGGATTACAACGTTGACGTTTCTTTGCATTACGAGGCGGAGAGATCTCACTTCATATCTCCTCCGTCTCATCGTACGACTCACTGGGAAGAGGGAAGGAAACGGAGACGGCGGGATACGTATTCAGCAAGTAGCGGTGTTACGATGAAACGCGTAGTTAGCGCTGTTACGAT
>CM070099.1:2197878-2252878 GCA_036178185.1 Liparis tanakae
GAGCTGAAGTCAAAAAGAGGAGTGGAGTAAGGATGGAGGGCGGTGTGGGTGTCACGTCAGTATTTCATCCCCCTCGGCTGATCCAGTCGTTTCACGGCGAGCGACTGTTCCTTTAAGAAAACTTTCCGAGGCCGTTAAACGCGAGATTCAAAAAGACGCTTCCGCGTTATTCTTCGCGGAGTCCATTAAATCCACTCAGTCGCACGTAGAGAACACCGGGAACGATAGCGCCGGCGTCAATTAACCCCGCCGCTTCCCCGAGGAGGCGGGAAAACAGGTTGAACAACACACTCCTGAAAACAGGCGGAGGGAGGAAAGAAAGGCGAGCGGCGGTGTTCATCTGGTGGTAGTAAAGAGGCACAGAGGGCCGCCGCCGCCGCCGCACAAAGGGCGGCAAATTAAAATGCGGCGCTCTGGTAATGAGCTATCTAAATTCAGAGTTCATACGACTCGGAGTTCCCGCACAAAGACGAGTCTCCGGGCGGAAAAGGAACAAACTGCACGGACGCTTCGGCTGCCGCGCGGTCGGGACCGAAGAAACCGCCACGCAGGGACGGCTTTTGTGAAGCGCATCCTTCTGCATAAAGTTGACACACACACATAATGAGACACACACACACATATATATATATATATATATATATATATATATATATATATATACACACATATACATTTATACATATATATATAATATAATAATATTATATTTTATATAAATTTATACATATATATATATGTATATATTATTTTGTATTTATATATAATATCTAATAATATTATATATATATATATATATATATATATACATATATATATTGTATTTATATTATTTGTATTTATTTTATATATATATATTATATATATAATAATACTATATGTATATATATATATATATATATATATACGTGTATATATACACAAGAATCCCGCCGTGGCGGTTAAATGGTAAAAGGCGGGAAAAGCTCCGTGTCCCGGAGACGCTGCAGCTCTTATTTCCTCCTGCGTTGGATTTTAACTGCACGGCGCGGCAGACCGGAGGGAAATCAATTAGCATCACGTTGCCCCCCCCCCCATCTCCCCCCCCCCCCCTGTTGAAAGTTTAAAAACATAAAATACACAATACACATACATGCAACTTTTCCTGCTGCGCCCTGCAGTCTCACACGTGAGAACTCTCGTTAATGCACGACGGCCTGCCGCCGCGGCGCGTGATGAGAGTGGCAATTTAAATGTAAATGCGTACAAGGCAACAGCTTGACCTCTGGGCCAGGGGTCACGGCCTCTAACGGCGCCATTAGCATATGTTGTCCTTCCACACACACACACACACACACACACACACACACGGAGTGGAGGACGACAGCTTATCCCACTGGCGGCTGGCAGACGTCGACACCGACAAGGTGTCACCTTGTTACTCGGCTGCGTTGAAAAAAAGAGAAGAAGAAGAAGAAGAAGAGGAAAAACAGCCTCCGTCTGCGGGGAGTTGATTAGCAGTGACCTGTTGCCGCGCGTGGCGGCGGCGGCGGCACGTGGCGAGCCGCTGGAGGATTGAGCGTCCCGCTGCACCGCCGGCCTAAAAATAGCTCGGCGGTGGAGAGCCGAGCGTAACCTTTTCGGGTCGTTAGTAACTCTTTTGGGTAATTCTTTATGTTGTTGTTTTGCCGTTTTTTAACGATCTTCGCTGTGAAATGTGAAACAGAAATTTTGCACGTGTGGCGTAGGCGTAGATATGATTCATCAACCCTCAAACGCGGCGGAGCAGCTGCTGCTGACGAGAGCAGATCTGATGATGTGTTCCTGCGAGATAAGTCTGGCGGTCCCGGCGCCCGCGGAGGAGGAAGAGGAGGAAGAAGAGGAGGAGGAGGGCGTCCACGTCGTAGCGCTTCGCTCACAGATTGATGTATTCATGTATTTATTATGGCGTTCACTCGTTCCCTCCCCGGCCACAAGAGAGATGAGATCTCTCACCGCCACACTCACGGTTAAATGATAATCTGGGCAATTTTTTTATCTGAAATATGCCACAACAAAATAATAAATTTTTAAAGAAGAGATATGGAAGATCCCAAATGCTGCTTCCACGAGAACACAACTTGAGAGATGATCCTCTCCACTTGGAAAGCCCGATGTTCCTCCAGCTCCCAACAAATCACCGTACACACGGTCGTGATGCCACATGAACCGAATGAATTGTGCCATAATCGTAACTCCCGGGGAGGCTGAGTGTTGCACACCTCCCTAAATCTTGAAAAAAACAAATAGCCTCAAGTGATATTTGGGGTTGTGCGGTGATACAGAGATGAATAAGTGCTCATGTCTCCACGAGTCCAAAAGAGCCACACTGCAGGAAAGCATCACACACACACACGCACACACACACACACACACACAGAAAGAGAGAGAGAGAGAGAGAGAGAGAGAGAGCGAGAGAGGGCAATCAGCACCATCAGTCAGATGGACGTGTCTCTGCGTCCAGGCTCTCCAGCCACGTTCTCTCTCTCTCTCTCTCCTCTCTCTCTCTCTCTCTCTCTCTCTCTCTCTCTCTCTCTCAGTAATGAAGCCGTGTGTGTGTGCAGCGCGCGCGCAGATGCGCGAGTTGCCCTTCACCTACCGTACCTTTGGTGCGCGCGGCGCTCAGCCCCAGGGCCACGACGGCCAGCACGCCGGCTATCCTCAGCATCTTCTCGGGTGGAGACGCAGCTCTACGCGGCCACTTCTCTTCCTTTTTCTCCTCCCTCTCTCTCTCTCTCTCTCTCTCTCTCTCTTTATCCGTCTTCCTTCCCCTGTCCGCCTTCTCCCTCTTAGTCAGCGCCTCTGGTTCTCTCTCTCCTCTCTCTCTCTCTCTTCAGTGTGGAAACAGTTCACCGTTATGTGGGACAAGCCAGGCAGCGTGCAGGAGGAGGAGGAGGAGGAGGAGAAGAATAAGAAAAAAAGCAGAAGTAGAAGAGGAGGAGAAGGAGGACGAAGGACACCGGGGGTGTCCGCAAAAACGCGTCTGTTCGCCGCACCGTAAGAAACGCGCGCGTCGCACCGCAGGTTGCGCGCGGACCGGAGGAGGCGCGGAGCGACTGGAGCGGCAACGGCGCGCAGACGGGACTGGAGGAGCGGCAGCGGCTCAGCCCGGGACCAGCGCGAGCGACGTCACGTGGGGGAGGAGAGAGAGAGAGAGAGAGAGAGATGGATTCAGTTTCTCTCTCCTCCTCCTCCCTCCTCCTCCTCCTCCTCCTCCTCCTCCTCCTCCTCCCTTCCGCTCTCTCTGGAGCTTCCCAGCCCACTTCCACGCACGAGGACAGTTGAGACGGGTATCTCGAGTCGGCGAGTTCGAGTTCCGACGACACGTGACGCCATTGAAGAGGCGCATTGTGTGTGAGTTGCATACCGCAGCTATGTGTTATAATTGGCTGAAGATGCAGAAATATGATCATCTTCATCATCTTCATCAATCATCATCATCATCATCATCATCATCATCATCACGAAACAGTTGCATGAATTGAATAAGTTCAGCTTCTTAAAGAACAACCTCATGTCTGTGTTTTATTGCTTTTTATTGCTTTTTTCAATAAAAAAAATAATAGTTGTTGTTATAGATTGTATTAGGGAGGGAAGGAGCATGGGAGGGAGGAAGGAAGGAAGGAAGGAACGAAGGAAGGAAGGAAGGAAGGAAGGAATTAGAGGGAGGAAGGGAGAAAGGGATGGAAGGAAGGAGGATGGAAGGAGGGAGGGAAGGAGGGAAAGAAGAAGTGAAGGAAAGAAAGAGGGAGGGAAGGGAGGAAGCAGGATGGGAAGGATGGAGGGAAGGAGAGAGGGAGGGGGAGGGAGGGAGAGAGAGAAGTAAGGAAGGAAGGAAGATGGGAAAGAAGCAAGGATTGAGAAAGGGATTGAAGGAAGAAGGGGGGGACGGAAGGGAAGGAGGGAGGAAAGGAGGAAAGGAAGGGAGAGAGGGAGGAGAAGGAAGGAAGGGAGCCACAGGAGATGGGGGTGGGCGTTAATACTTTCTGAGTATAATAAGTTTCTTTATTTTATTTCCATCAGTTCGTTGCTGCTGGTAATGGACATTTTTTGGGGACATTTTTCTGCCTCTTCTCTCTCGAGGTCCAGCCCATTATTGACCCACATTGAGCCCACCGGGCCCCGTGCCCCCCCCCCCCCCCCCCCCCCCCACACCACCACCACCACCACCACCACCACCACCCTGCAGAGTGTATAATGGAAAACCATAAAGCTAATGTAATATCACACTGTGTCCGGGGAGGAGGCGGAGAAAGAAAATAGAAAGCCAAAAGTTTCTCTCACGCTGCATTGGTGTGTGTGTGTGTGTGTGTGTGTGTGTGTGTGTGTGTGTGTGTGTGTGTGTCTGCGTGTATGTGAGTGTGTGAAGCAATCTGACCTGGCTGAGCAGTTTAATGTGCGTTTCACCTGCAGCCGACGTGCGTCACGGTTCAGGTTTCTACGATGATGAGAGAACTAAGAGATGATGTCATACGTAAATGATGTGAAGGATTAAATGATGCGTGACGCCAGGAGGCAAGGAGACCAGGAGACAAGGAGACCAGGAAACAAGGAGACCAGGAGACCAGGAGACAAGGAGACCAGGAGACAAGGAGACCAGGAAACAAGGAGACCAGGAGACCAGGAGACAAGGAGACCAGGAGACAAGGAGACCAGGAAACAAGGAGACCAGGAGACCGGGAGACAAGGAGACCAGGAGACAAGGAGACCAGGAAACAAGGAGACCAGGAGACCGGGAGACAAGGAGACCAGGAGACCAGGAGACAAGGAGACCAGGAAACAAGGAGACCAGGAGACCAGGAGACAAGGAGACCAGGAGACAAGGAGACCAGGAAACAAGGAGACCAGGAGACCGGGAGACAAGGAGACCAGGAGACCAGGAGACAAGGAGACCAGGAAACAAGGAGACCAGGAGACAAGGAGACCAGGAGACCGGGAGACAAGGAGACCAGGAGACCAGGAGACAAGGAGACCAGGAAACAAGGAGACCAGGAGACAAGGAGACCAGGAAACAAGGAGACCAGGAAACAAGGAGACCAGGAGACCAGGAGACCAGGAGACAAGGAGACCAGGAAACAAGGAGACCAGGAGACAAGGAGACCAGGAGACCAGGAGACAAGGAGACAAGGAGACCAAGAGACAAGGAGACCAGGAGACCAGGAAACAAGGAGACCAGGAGACAAGGAGACAAGGAGACCAGGAGACAAGGAGACCAGGAAACCAGGAGACCAGGAGACCAGGAGACAAGGAGACAAGGAGACCAGGAGACCAGGAGACAAGGAGACAAGGAGGCTCGGAAGTCGGAGGTCGTCAAGAAACACGTGCGTGTTCTTCGGCGCCGTGGAGGAAGTCGATGTCGCCGTTTTGTCATCATCCCTCTCTCCCTCCTTTCTTCCTTTCCTCCCTCTATACTTCCCTCCTTCTCTTCCTCCCTCCCCCTCTCTTCCTCCATCTCGCCCCCCCTCCCTGCATCAATCCATCCCTCCCTCCTTGCCTACATCTCTCACTCCATCCCTCTAATGCTCTCTCCCTCCATCCCTCTCTTACTCCCTACCACCCCACACCCCCCTCTTCCTCTCCTCCTGATGCCTCCATTGTTCTCCCCATTCAGGCATAATCACTCCACTGTCACTAAACTCAGTTCTCTCCATTCACCTCTCTTCTCTGCCCGGCTATCCAGCTAGTGTGTGTGTGTGTGTGTGTGTGTGTGACAGAGTGCAGCGCCCACGCATACTCCCACTGACAGCTGGAAGGGGGGATGAGAGGAGGGAGAGAAAGGCAAAGAGACAGAGCATTCTCCCTCTGGCGGCCCCCCTCTCTCGTCCCCTCTTGATCACTTGCTCTCGCTTCCTCTCTCTCTCTCTCTCTCTCTCACTCACTCCCTCTCTCGCTGTAACTATGTCTCGATCCCCTGCTTTCTCCCTCTCTCGCTCCTTCTTTCTCTCTCCCTCTCTCGCTCCCGATCTCTCTCTCTCTCTCTCTCTCTCTCTCTTTTGCTCCCTTACTCCTAAATATATTTAAAAGGAGCATCCATTAAGAAGAAAGCCTTTGATAATAGTGTAAGTTCATGAACTGAATTGTCCATATGTTATATATTATAAGTTATATACTGAGTATACAATATTTGTTAAACCCAAAATGCTTCCCAGGTGTTACATCACCTGATAAAGGTTGAGAACCAACGGACCAATCAGAGAGGAGCTCACTCTCTCTTCCCCCCCCCCCCCCCCCTGAATGCACCTTTTTAAAAATGTTATTTATGCACCTGCTAACATGTGTGTATACTCGGGAAAAGAGAAATGAGAGAGGAAGACAATGACTGTGTGTGTGTGTGTGCGTGTGTGCGTGTGTTAGACGTGTGTGTGTGTGTGTGTGTGTGTGTTTCCTCTGTTCCACCTCGGTGGGTTTGAGGGTCAGCTGACCGTGTCGAGCAGACACCTTCAGGCCTCAGTCGAACCTTCCTGCTCCCTCCATATCAGTCACACACACACACACACACGTACACACACCCGCACACACTCACGTACACAAACCCACACACACTCAGACACACACACGTACACACACCCGCTCACTCACACACACACGCGCAAACCCACATACAATCATATACTCACCCGCGTACACACACTCACACACTCACACACACACTCACACTCACACACACATGAGCAGTCACTTACACACATAAACAGTGAATACAGCGAAGCCTGATTTTTACTTCTGAGACCATTTATTTGTCTCCTCACACAAATCAAGCCAATTTTCAACCGCGTACAGAAGCAATCCGCTCGGCGTGGAATGAAGGCCGTCGCACACACACACACACACACACACACACACACACACACACACGCACACACACACACACACACAGACACACAGACACAGTTCGGGCACGAACATGTATCCGACTTGGAGGCTTGTAGGCTCTCTTTATTTTGGAGGCTCGTATATAAACGAATGGTAAAGTTGTCACTGAAAAGTAAAGTGAAAGTTCAGGCCGCAGACGTGAAAGTAAAGTAAAGTCCGCAGACGTGAAAGTAAAGTAAAGTCCGCAGACGTGAAAGTAAAGTAAAGTCCGCAGACGTGAGCTCCGGCACGAAGGCACAGGAAGCCGAGCGGTGGCTGTGGTCGGACTGCGCTGCAGATACGTGATGAACGAGCTGCAATGCCGTTTTGAAGACGAGGGTTTTTACTGCGAGGCCTAATTGTCAACAGCGAAAGGAAAAAAAGAAAAAACGTCCAGATTCAACATCTGGAGCTTTTTAACTCAAAAGCCTTTTAGGATGAAAAGCGTCTGAGACTCGAGAGCCGCCGACACACAAAGAGGAAGAAGAGGAAGACACGCGAGTCAAATGGTGTGAAGAGTAATCAAAAGAAAAGCTCAAAGGAGGAAGGAGGATAATGTCTCAACCCTGAGCCGAAGCTGGGGTCGGGCTTTTATGTTTCATGTAGATACGTCTTTAAATGTTCTTTAGATTTTTTTATTGGATGGTGTATTTTTATTAATTTATTGTTTATTTGAATACATTATTCGGTGACAAACACACAAAAATGCAACGCTGTCCCTTTAAGTTTGTTTTATAGAAACCAGAACACGCCACATACGTCCTGTACATTCTTCCCAGCATGCACCGTGGGAGCGTTACGACTCTCCAGAGATCTCCTGAATGCATTTGGTCAAAATATATAATCTTAACTCAATTTTATTTTTTTTTAAATCAGGGGGACTTTTTATTAAAGTTATATCGGCACAAATATGTCAAAACATAAAATATTTGTCTTATATAATATTTTGCATATAATATTTTTAGCAGATGGACTCTTATTAGTTAAGAACAATAAAACTGAGACTTTTTTTTAATTAATCCTTTATTTAACCAGGTGAGTCCCAGAGAGATTAAAAAATTATTTTTCGAGGGTGACCTGTAAAAAAGGTCACACTCAGGTAGCAACATATAAACACAGTTATAAACAAAGAAACACAATAAACACAGTTATAAAGAAAAAACATAAGTAACACAAAGTTACAAATATAAGACACAAATAGTTATAAACAAAAAAACATAAGAAACTAAATTATAAACAAAGAAACACAATAAACAGTTATAAACATAAAAACACCATAAACATAGTTATAAACAAAAAAACATTAGAAACACAGTTATAAATTAAAAAAAACATAAGAAACACAAAGTTACAAACAAAAACACACGATAAACCAATAGTTATAAACAAAAACACAAAACACAGTTATAAACAAAGAAACACAATAAACACATAGTTACAAACAAAAAAACACAAGAAACACGTAGTTAAAAATAACAAAACAGTTATAAACAAAAAACACAGAACAAGAAACTAAGACTTGTGACATAACAGTTCATTTCATGAACATTGTCTTTATTTTGGGAGCGGCTCCGTGTCTTTGAGTTCATATTCAAAGCATCGTGTGGTCGGTCGTCGTGGTTTCAGACCCCGGCGCCGTCGTTCTCTCGCCCCGTGCGTCCCGCGCCCTCGCGCCGCTCTCCTCCTCCTCCGCCTGGCTCCGCCTGGCTCCGCCTCCAGAAGCCGTCGAAGGAGAAGTAGTACAGCAGCGGGTCCAGGCAGCAGTTCATGCTGGCGAGGCAGATGAGCGGCGTGGGCGTCGGCGCCGCGTCGACGAAGAACACGACCAGCGACACGGGCAAGAAGAACACGGCGAACATCGCCAGGTTCACCGCGAAGATCAGGACGACGTTCACCTTGTTCTTCACCCTCGCCGAGGCGGTGAGGCGCGAGCGCAGGGTCACGCACACCGTGACGGTGGACGCCACGTTCACCGCCAGCATGGCGAGCACCAACACGGGCGAGGCGTACGCCGCGATGGACCTCCGAGGCGCGCCGGAGAGATCGTAACAGCCGGATTCGTTGGAGTCGTTCAGGAAATCGGCGAAGTTCACACTCTCGGGGACGTTCACCGCCATCACGAAGAGCCAGACGAGCGCCGCCGCCTTCCAGGCGTTGGCCGCCGTCCGCCGGTGTCGCGACCTCAAGGGGTAGACCACCGCCAGCAGCCGGTCCACGCTGATGAAGGTGATGAAGATGGCGCCGGAGCGCACGTTGTTGAGGAAGAGCATCGTGAACCAGACGCACGCCGCAACGCCGAGGGGCCAGGCGCCCGCGGCGTAGAAGTAGACCCTCGTGGTCAGGGCGGCGACGAGCAGCAGGTCGGAGACCGCCAGGTTGACCATGAAGACGACGCTGGGCGACTTGAGGTTGTTGCGGGTGAGCAGGATCCACAGCGCGGCGGCGTTGAGGGGCAGGCCCAACGCCACCACGGCGCCGAACGCCGCCACGTACGCCGTGCTCCTCGAATCCTCGAAGGTGGCGTTGAGCATGCTCTCAATGTTCCTGAGAGTGCGGGTCGGGGGGGGAAATAAGAGCAGCAGACACAGGGGACGCGCAATAAGCCCCGCCCCCAATCCACAGCGAGCGAGATCAGCAAGAACAAAGGACGTTTCAGACGGTGGAAACAGGAAGTGACATTTTTAAAACGAGCTTGAGGTTTCAAGTGAAACTGAAACTTTAGTCGTGGGAAAAAATAACCTTTTTTTTGTTTTAACCACAAGCCGGCGGTGACTCGAGGGCCACGCCGTCACGCCGTCACGCCGTTGAAAAAAAATCATGTGACCAGGTGATTATGCTAATGAGCGCAGCGTGTCCGCTAATTAGCGACTGAGCAAAAAGATAATGAGCATAATTCCCGTTTGTCGGGATGACGGATGTCGGACGTACCTGTCGTACGCGAGTGTCTTCAGAGAATGTTTATCTCAGCTTAATCACTCTAATTACTCCGGTTTGTCCACATTTATTTATTTTTACATTTTTAGGAAAAGCCTCGTGGAGATGTAAAGAATCCCCCGGCCAAGACAAGCTAGTAGCACATTACACAAAGGTCCACACATACGACAAAAAACAGTGACGGACGATATACTCGCTATAATTCCCGGATACGAGGATTTATACCGCTATCTGCCTTGTTAGCTTAGCTTAGCATAGGGACAGAAGGGAAACCAGCTAGCCTCTACAGTGACAAAACCCACGTGAAAAACCAACAAGCGAGATATGAAAGCTAATTAATGAGCTTTAGGCAGCTAACTGTTTCCCTTTTCTTCCAGTGTTTGTGCTAAGCTAACTAGCATCCGGCTACACGTCATATTCAGATACTCATCCAACTCTCTATACGTATAATTCCTAAAATCACAAGTTGAATGTAACAATGGGATATGTCTGCACGAGTGTGACAGTCAATCTGTATTCAAAGCCACGTCACAACAACAGGCACAAACTACAACCGGCACTCGGTAGAGCGCATACCTTCACATATCACAAGATTGAGCATTGAATTATGAACATTTTGGCATTAGTTACATGCAAATTGGATATAAATTGGTAAAAAGAAAATGTTGACCTTTTCATGACCTTGACCTTTGACCCGATCAATCCCAAAATCTAATCAAATGGTCCCCGGATAATTACCAATCATCCCACCAAATGTCATGCGATTCGGTTTAATACTTTTTGACTTATGCGAATAACACGCACGCACGCATCCAAATACATGACAATCAAAACACAACCTTCCGCATTTTCAATGCAAAGGTAAACACCGATATCCGTAAAACACATCCGACTAGAAACGTCACTTCATTATCATCACAGCGTTCGACGAGAGCGCGACGGAAAGCGCCGAGCCGGAATTACACCTATTAATCTGAGAGTATATTTTTAAACGTAGAAGTCTGCGGAGACACCCGAGGTGTGCAATCGCACCAAAGCAGCGCCGCCACCTTCACGCCTTTCAACTTATCTCTCAATCACCAATTTACCACTTACCTCCAGTCTCTCTCAGCAAATAACCTTTTGAAAGATTCAAATCCAAATGGCTTCTCGAGCGGCGGCAATTATGTGATGTTTTTTTTTGCGTTTCGCCCGACTCGCTCAATTAAATAGAAAGGTGGGGACGTGGCTCATCAAAGTGGTCGGGGGGGCAAAGAGAGCACATTGATTTCCTCTGGCAAATAAAAGAGGATGCTATTTCTTATTTTTTTCACTTGGCCTTAATATTTAGGAAACTTTTGAGTGTTCCTCAAGACAGCATCTCTTTATTATTACTTTTTAAACGCCTGCTGCTGCTGGCGTCAACAGATAGACGGACAGCTGTTTGTTTTTTACTGTTTGTATGCAGCAGGGCAAGTAATAAAATATAAATTGTGTGAATAATCTGTTTTTCTTCGTCTCCCCTCGTTATTCCTATTCCACTCTATTTTATTATGTTGTGTTGTCTGACTGTCTGTTTTTCGGGGAATCAGTGAAAGTGCGATTTCATTTGAAAGTGATGGAGCAATAATGACCTCAAGAGTACTTTAATAATAGTATTATCCTGCAGATATAAGCCTGCAGGAATAAAACTCTCACTGATAAACTGCTCTTCTGTTTTTAAAGGGTGCTGCACAAGTTGTGAAAGAGACACACACACACACACACACACACACACAGACTTGAACTTGTAGACCCGTGAGGACCTGACTAGGAGGTGTCCTGTGGGGACACCATTTTCTAAATTGAATAACAGCATACTATTGATCACAGACATCTTTGGGGGGTCCTGGGAACCCAAATATTAACTCAAGTATAAAAAAATACTAATTTAATAAGCTTATTTAAGCATTTTGACAGGTTTTTCTATCCCTCCGTCGCACTATTGTGTCCGTCAACAAGCTGTGTGTTTGTGAAAGGGATGCACACACACACACAGACAGACACACTCACAGACACACACACACTCACACAGACACGACAGAAGGAAACTCGATGGTTCGACTTCAAGAGCTTCAAAGTAGTTTGACCTGAGGGTCGATGCGTGGGTTAAACGCTGAGCCGGAGTGGACTGAGGTCAGTGGATGTGTACTCACCTCTCCCCCTAACACGGGCTATTACACCACCCCCCCCCCACCCCCCTCCATCTCTAATGAAATCACTGGGCCATGTTTGGGCCAGCGTGGGTCTAAAGTGGCGTTCCCCCACGCGGGGGAGGAGCGTCGAGGAGACGACCACCGGCGCCGCTCACTTCATTACAATTTCAATCTTCCGCACCGGCAGGAGTCACAATGAGCGTGTGTGTGTGTGTGTGTGTGTGTGTGTGTGTGTGTGTGTGTGTGTGTGTCTTCATCAGTATGCAACGGGTGGTTTTGAAGTGACCCCGTAGGGCTGGTGGGATGTGTGTGTGTGTGTGTGTGTGTGTGTGTGTGTGTGTGTGTGTGTGTGTGTGTGTGTGTTTTGTAAGCGCGTGCAGCGGGGTAGTAAGTGTTTGACGAGCTCAGATCGTTGAGGAAATGGCCAAATTATATACCCGCCCCTCCCCTCCCCCTCCCCCGCTGCTCCACTCAGGTGAACAGCCCCGTCGTGACCACGGCGAGTCGATACGGCGGTCAAGCGCGGCTTTTCTTTTTCTTCCCGAAGAGGATTTGAAGGAGATTACCTGCTTTAGACGACTCCTCCGCCAATTAAACCGGCTCCACGCGCTTCATCCGAGACCAAAACAAACAAACACGAGGTAATCCTCGGCGAGCGGCTGGGACCTCGCCTCATCGGTCCCGCGCCGAGAGAGGACGCTCAGAAAGGTGTTTTATTGCCTTTTTATTCTCTCCTTTTACAATAAGTGTCTGCCATGTTGGACCCTACCAGGTTGTGAGAGTCTGATTATATGCAAATGAGCAGAAACGCTCTAATAAAGCTGTCAACCCGGAATAAAACGGGTTTACCGGACAGGAGCGCCGCAATCTGCTGCTTGTAAGAGTGGAATGGGACGAAGGTGAGTTTTTAATGATTGCACCTGCAGCACCGGATCTGTGTGTGTGTGTGTGTGTGTGTGTGTGTGTGTGTGTGTGTGTGTGTGTGTGTGTGTGTGTGTGTGTGTGTGTGTGTGTGTGTGTGTGTGTGTGGTTCTAAAATGTGAGCTGGTTTCTTCTTCCTGTTGGTGTGCAGCAGGTAATGGAGTCCTCTAGATGTGGATATTTGAAGAGCCTCAATGGACCTTGAACCCTGGATCATGAACCCTGAACCTGAACCTGAACCCTGGACCTGAACCCTGGACCCGTAACCTGAACCTTGAATCCTGAACCCTAAACCCTGGAACCAGAACCATGGATCCTGAACCCTTAACCCTGGATCCTGGACCTTGAACCCTGGACCCTGAACCTGAACCTGAACCTGAACCCTGAACCCTAATCCTGAACCTGAATCCTGAACCCTGGATCCTGAACCATGGATCCTGAACCCTTAACCCTTAATCCTGAACCTGAACCCTGGACCATGAACCCTGGATCCTGAACCCTGAACCTGAACCCTGAACCCTAATCCTGAACCTGAACCCTAAACCCTGAACCCTGGATCCTGAACCTTGGACCCTGAACCCTGGACCTGGACCATGAACCCTGGATCCTGAACCCTGAACCCTGAACCCTGGACCTGGACCCTGAACCCTGGACCCTGAACCCTGAAACCCTGGATCCTGGACCCTGAACCCTGAACCCTGAACCCTGAACCCTGGATCCTGGACCCTGAACCCTGAACCCTGGACCTGGACCCTGAACCCTGGACCCTGAACCCTGGACCGGCCTCTGTAGAGCCGTCATCCCGCCGCGCGGCTCTCCCCCCGTGTTATCTCCCGCGTGGGGAGAAGGAGACGTTCAGAGGTTCCTTTCATCTTCTTTATCGGTTGTTTTCCTCTCCACTAAAAGGCTGCAGGACTGTGCTGCCCACTTCCAATAACCAAATAAAACGATTCACCGTCGCGTGAACGACTTCCATCAGCCGAGCCGATCGCAGACGCTGGGATGAGAACATGTGGCGCCGACACGGGGGTGGGGGGGGGGGGGGGGGGGTCACTTAATATACAGAAATCAAATGAGCGCTGGGAGTCAGCCGGCAGGGCGAAGGCTTTCACTTTGCTGCAGGAACATCATTCGATTAACATGTTGTGTTTCCATCCGCTCCTCAGGTGTGTGTGTGTGTGTGTGTGTGTGTGTGTGTGTGTGTGTGTGTGTGTGTGTGTGTGTGTGTGTCAAGGCTTGTATTAGTGGGCTGTCGTTTCCCCGGAGACATTAATAAACACGCATCAAGAAGAACATCCCAGCGAGGCCGAGCTGGAACAGGAGGAACGCCACGAGGACACGGAGCCTTCAGGACTCTAGAAAAGAAAGGGGGAAGAAAACAAGTTCTCTCCACCCGCTATAGAGAGAGAGAGGAGAAAGGGGAGATAGAGAGAGGTGAGAGAGAGAGAGGGTGAGAGGGAGGACTAGAAAGGGAGAGAGAAAAATGGAGAGAGAGGGAGAGAAAGGGATTAGAAAGAGAGGAGAGAGGGAGAGGGAGATGGAGAGAGAGGGAGTGAGAGTGAGTGAGTGAGAGGGAGGAAGATATGAAGGTAAAGGGAGAGCGAGAGGGAATGAAAGGGAGGAGAAAAAGAGGAGAGGGAGAGAGAAAGGAGAGTGAGAGGAGAGAGAGCGAGGAGAACGAGAGAGAGAAGGAGAAAGAGGAGAGAGAGAGATGGAGAGAGAGGGAGTGAAAGGGAGGAGAAGAGGAGAGAGGAGAGGAGAGGAGAGAGATGAAAAAACACTGCACTGAATGATTAGAAGAGAGTAATAAGAATAAGGAATTGCATCGAGGAAGGGAGGAAGGAAGGGAGGTAGGAAAGCATGAGGAATGGAGGAAGGGAGTGAAGAAGGGAACAACTGTGGGCTGAGGCAGCAACGGTGTGAAAGCAGAAAGAGGTGATATGTGTCAACAGAGAGAGAGAGAGAGAGAGAGAGAGAGAGAGAGAGAGAGAGAGAGAGGAGAGAGAGAGTGTGAGGGGCGAGAGAAGAATTGCAGCACTGAGTGACAAGTAGAGAGAAATATAAGTTTGGGGTCGTTGAGGGAGACGGAGAGAGAGGAATGATCGAGGTGATCTACCTGACGTGTCCGGGGTGTGTGTGTGTGTGTGTGTGTGTGTGTGTGTGTGTGTGTGTGTGTGTGTGTGTGTGTGTGTGTGTGTGTGTGCTGGAGCTCACACATTCCTTGTGTTTGGTGGAGTTGATATCGTTCTATTTTGCTTTTCCGTGTTGGTGAAGTCGAGTTTGTGAGCGCTCACAGAGGACAGCGTGGGTCAGAGGTCAAAGGTCAAAGGTCAGAGGCCAGAGGTCAAAGGTCAAAGGTCGGGCTGTTGAGTTTTACAGGACAATGAGCTGTTGGGATGTTGGCGGCCCCTTGAGGCCAGAGACTGTTTTTTTAAGTTTCTTTGAGACCCCTTTAGAGGTTCTTTGAATAAGGCACCATTTCCTGTTCCACAAAGAACCTTTCAAATCAGGGTTCTTCAAAGAACCATTTCCAGAACCATGTGTTGAAGGTTCTTTGAGACACCTTATTTGAAGAAACTCTTTAAGGAATTTGTTCTCAAAGAAACCCTGGTTTTAAAGGTTCTTTGTGGAACCAGATATGGTTCTTCTACGGCGTCTCTCTGAAGAACCATTTTCGGTTCCAGATGGCACCTCCATGTTTCTGTGTGTACGCTCTGCCACTTCCATCCATGACGCCAACGCCGCCTTCAGTGTCGGCTGGGAAAAAAGTACATTACAGAGGGGGGGGGGGGGGGGGGTCATGTCTATTAGAATCTACGGAGAGGAGAAGCGTAGGTTGTCAATTACACATGTTCCGCCGCCTCCGCTTCCTCCGCCCGCCGCCAGCGACCTGGACCGAGACCGACCCGCTTCCTCCGCCGTCTGTCTTTAAACGCATCGCCACGTTGCCATGCAAACACACGGCCGCCCACGCGGATGTCGAAAAAATAACGTCACAACCGAACTCAAAATATTCTGACAGGTTTAAATCCAGCGTGTTAGGGGGCATCGGGGGGGGGGGGGGGGGGGGTAGGTCTTCATGCAGATGCCTCTATAAATAAACAACCTCGAAGAGAAAGAAGAAACTGGTGCAAAGCTTTTGCCTCCAATAAATAGAAATAAGGTCTTCCCTTCATGCCAAGTGCTTTTTTGAAGTGATTTATTTATCTATTTTTTTTTCTGTTTTGTTTTTTGGGGGCTTATCCATGCAGTCACGAGCAATATCACTCAAACCCCAGGTGCTTCTCAAAACACAAAATAAAAATACTGATTTTCCTGGAACCGAAGTGACGAACGCTTTTCTCGCCGCATTAAACCGCGACGTGCCCAAAGGGCCGGTTGCTATAAAAAGCGGAGGTTGCTACCTGCGTCTCACCTGTGTCGGCCCAATCGGGACCTGTTAGCTCATTTCCCTATATATATATATATATATATATATATATATATATATATATATATATATATATAAATATATTTCTCTATACTGTGTATATATATATATATATATATATATATATATATATCTTAGCTTTTTTCCGATAGCTTATTACTAACAAGCTTTCCGATAGGCTTGTTAGTAATAAGCTAACGGAAAAAAAACATATCACAATGCCTGTCTCGGCGAGTGGAATGAGCCTCATATTGTAGTTGCAACATGTCAAAGAAATACACATATTACACTTAAATTATCATTTCTAAAAAATTAATAACAACAACGAGGCAGAATGCTAAGAGCCGGCAGCTCTACGTGCCTCCCCCTCTTCACCTCGTTGTCTCTGGAGTAAGCTAACGATATATAAAACGAGTGACTCCGAACTCACTCTTTCTGGAGGTGAGGTCATCCTACTAATATCCATAAATCCATTTTAAACATCTGATTAAATTTTCTTTAAAAAGCGGCGATTCTTGAACCTTCAGCCTTGGTTTAAAAGTGTTCTCTTTTCTATAAAAGGTGATTGTTTCCTGTGAAGAGCGATGAGGAACCGCCATAGCAACAGAGTTTTCCACGGGGGCAGATTTTCCACAAAAAAAAGGTCAAAGGAACAGATAATATAGACGAAGAAATACAGATAGAGAGTAGAGAGGTTTCAAACAGGCAGAAAAATAGAGAAACATCTGCACCGAGGGAGCTGTAGGTGTGCAGTGAGGTGGGAGGAGCCAAGGTCAACCGTTGGCAGGAGAGATTAAAAAACGTGTCACGTTAAAATGTAAAAAAAGAAAGAAAATCAAACTGACTTTAAGAGCCGATGGAAAACGTTCGTCAATTTGAGTTCCTCTTCTCACTCTCTCCATTGTTGACTGTTATTATTTATTGTCATGATAAACACTTTAAAACAATTTTGGGCCTGTACCCATTCCCACCGCGAACATAATCGCATCTTAAATGTCGATTTGGGGTTTCTTAATAGAGCTCTAATGAGCGACTATGGCACACTTCTTTTCTTTCAACGTGAGATCTACGTTTTTTTCCCTGCCCTTCTTCCATCACATACACAACTTACCGTCTTCAAAGAGAAATCGTGGAATGAATCCCAATGAGCACAGTTACAAAAAAACAACTAATGTATTCCACCCATGCATTTAATACTCGCACATCTTTAATTTAAAGCGTTTTTCTTTTCATTCTACAGAGGAATAGAGAAAAGATCACGTCGTATTGTTTGATAAATGGAGGTACCTGCCTCAATTAGTGCAATATTTATATGTTTTTGCAAACTCTTGCATTTTACCGTGAGACGAAACAGCCTTCACCGGGGATGGCGGATAAAAAAGCGGGCGGTCTAGACGATTGCCGACGGCCCCGCGGGGCGTACGCCCGTTCACCCCGCGGTGTAAATGTGATTACAGAACGGTGAAGTAAATCCACAGCGACAGACACTTTCACCGGCTTTTACCGCGTCACTGCGAGCAGCCTCGACCTTGAGCCGCGGCGAGAAGCAAAGAAAAACGAAAAAATAAGGAACGAACTGTAATAAGCTGAGGAATTCTTGATATGAATGAAGCCGCCTGCATTCCTCGCGGTGACTCGAAGGCTCATCAGAAGTCTGGTGATTAACGCCGAGGAGTCACCTCGACGTGTTTGGTGAGAATCGCTCCGACACGAGCGTCTGTTGTTGGAGAGCGACGTGTAAATATATGCAAGCGTGAGAAGACACGGGGAAATGTTTTCTCCCAGGATTTACACTTCAACACGTTTCTGAACGCTACACTTTTTGGGTTTTTTTAGGTTAAAAAAGAGAATCACATCCAAACAAATATTTCTGGCCCTCCGTTTTCAAAAATAACGTTGTACACACAAGGTCGTTTTCAAAAAAGTTTCTGTTTCTATGAACCCGCATAAATACGGCGTCCGCATACGTCCCATAGGACGCTCACATGAAGTGAAGCATCTTTAGTCGCACA
The DNA here is from genome assembly GCA_036178185.1 of Liparis tanakae. NCBI lineage: Eukaryota > Metazoa > Chordata > Actinopteri > Perciformes > Liparidae > Liparis > Liparis tanakae. The sequence goes on from CM070099.1 coordinate 2,216,220, forward strand.
CTGTGACGTTTGACCACCTAAAACTCTGTTTGACCTCGTTCACACGCAAACACACAAACAGAGTTTTCAGAAATCTCCACTTTGGCCGCAGTTTTTAGAAATGATCGTTTTCCGTGAAAATAAACTCTGTTTCTGTGTAAAATAAAGGCCAAAACGCATGGAAATATATGCGTTTCCCCATCGTGTAAACGGGGTCTTAGAGCCTCCATCTTCATCTGCATGTTTTGAACCTCCAAAAAACTAGCGTTTAGTCGCTGAGTGCGTGTCAACGACGCCACGTAGCTGATGTGTAACTCGGGCTACGTGGAATTAGTTACAATAAAAATACAGACTCTCTCACGTCTGTATCCGACATCAGCTGACCTCCTTTCCGTTGTTATCACCACGGCCACTAGAGGTCACTGTCGTCTTCGTCCGTGTCAATGCATGATGACGGTTTTCTGAAACTTCGTAGCTTACTCCGTTAGCCGAGAGCCTCCCAACCGCCGTTGACGGCCATTCAATCGGCGAATAACATTGGGCGGACAGATCGAGGAAAAAAACTAAAAACGCTCATTTACATAGAGATCACACGTTGGCACTGGACGTAAATCACTCGGCGGGGGGGCCAACGATAGACCGCTTCCCTAAATATAGGCTTTCACTGCTGCTGAGGTGTCGCGAATACTCAGACTCGGAATCCATCAAGTGCACAAAGCTGTCTAGTCCTTGGCTGAACATGAATTCCAGGTAAACCGAGGACTCAGAATATTTTTCTCGGCGATGAATACATTTAAAATAAAACACGTCACAGCACTCTTTGAAAAACATTCCCCGTCGACAATGTTGTTAGGTAAACATAAATTACTCGCTGTGTTTACTCCTCTGCGAAGACTTCCCCTCGCCGAGGGTGCTCACCCCTCCACCCCCCCGACGTCGATAAGTATCACCTCGCGTGCATCCGCCTCGTCCTTTATTAATTTCTCCTTAAAGGGGGGGATGATGACGCAGGAGAGGACGGATGAGTGGGCGAGAGATTGACAAGAGGCGAAGGAAGAGAGCGGCGTGTGTGTGTCACTCATCAGTGCAGCCATCGCTCTATTTACAACACGCCGTGTGAGTGCAGGATTCCAGCTGTCGGCGGGTGATAGGCTCCCTTCACAATAAAATAATAAATAAATAAAACCCTAAGCCCCCCGAGCTCTTGCCGGCAGCCGCGTCTTCCTTTCACATTTCGCAATCTTCGAGCGAATTCCGGTGAAGAGGGGGGGGGGGAAGTGTACGGAAACGAGGTGTTTCTGCCGAGCGAAGCTTCCACTGTGTGTGTGTGTGTGTGTGTGTGGGGGGGGGGGGGGGGGGTTTGAAAACGCTGAACTCATCCGCCGATTTCACAGTGGAAGGAGCAGGATGGCTGCCACCACACAGGGGGGAATTGTTCATTACAGTGCTAATGCTGGTGTGAGTCACATCCCAACCGGTGCACGTCTGTGTGTGTGTGTGTGTGTGTGTGTGTGTGTGTGTGTAGGCCTTATTGGATCCATATCCCTGCAGCATGTACACCGTCTTAACGATCTGCCACTGGGAAGCTGGATCCGGCCCCGTTGTCTGGCCCGAGCGCCGCCAAACACTGATTCGCCGGACCTCGACCTCCTGCAGCCACACACACACACACACACACACTTAATCAATCGGACTACCTCTACGGGCACAAAGACACAATGTGGTGAGCATCGATCGCGGTGTTTGGCTCATATCACTAATAGATGTTCTGTGGTCCTGTGTCGTTTCCAAATGATCCCCCCCTCCCCGCCCCCCCCCCCCTCCCCCGTTGGTCGTGACACTAAATAGCCAGTACCGAAACCACAGGCATGAATCCTCTCCACCCCCCCATCCCCCGCTCCCGGCTATCCGCTATTGGCGTTATCCATCATGGCGGCGCAGCTACGCCTCTAATACCCTTCACGCCGGCTGGAACCATTCCAGTTCCTAAAATAGTGTCCGGGACTCGGGAGAAGTTCCATCGGTAAAGGGAAAACGAAAAAAGGGGGGGGGGGAGACATGACAGAGTACGAAATGGAGGAGAAAGGACCGCGGTACGGCGAAGTAAAGAAGGCTCCTATTAGGGCAGTGGAGGGAGAAATATTGGTCAGAGTAGCCCCCCCCCCCCGAACCATTTGTGTCCTCGTCAGGATCTTAAATAGAATTGGGATCAATTATTCAGAGGGTCTATAACCGGCAATAAATGTTGGCGGCCCCGGGCAGCGAGAGGCAGGACGGTGGGTTAGGAGCGGTTATTGAGGGTTGAGTTTAAAAGTCTGGACAGAAACAGCCCAACGACCAATTATAATTTAAGCCGAGGAGTGACATTTGAAAAGCCCTTTTGGGCTCGTTTGATGCGGCCGCTTCAGCTGCACGACAACACGATGCGGTGAAATCAGCTTGGGGAGCGCACGTACCCGCGCCCTCGGAAAATAAAACCCGCCGCTTAGCCCCAGAGTGCTGCTTCACGCCGGGTTGAGGGGAAGTCTGTCGGGACTTAACCCTTTAAGCCCCAAGGGACCAAATATGGTCCTTTTAAAAAAAATATATTAAACTGTGTTAAACATTACAATAATCATGAACAAATATATTGATGCTACACATCAAATTAATCAGGAGAACCTGGGCTACAATAATTAGTCAGCCATTTCAACACAACTCAAACACCTACTAAAATAGTTATTAAAACATCATAATCATAATTTTGCATGAGTCAGCCCACTCGGCATGTTTCCGGAACTAGAAACCTGTAGCTTGGTGCTATCAGAAAAAAGAAGATGTCAAAAAGCAAGACAACTCCACACAGATTCCAAATATATTCAACAAATCCCTCTGCTCCTAAGCATCATTGAGTTATGAACCAAAGACACAGCAACATCAATCGCTCCATTGCTTATGAATATTGCAAATATTGTATTTTTCTTTTAGCCAAAAACTGAACACCATAAGTGTATTGAACATCATAAATAATATACAAGTGAAATATAAGGTTTGGTACATGAGAAAATGCAAATGGGGTTAGGGTTAGTTAAAAAATATTCGCCTGAATTCTCTCTGTACTAAACCCTCTCTAACTTTGTTCTGCTTCACTTTTTCAAAGTCAAACTTTGCAGAGGGAAGGTTTACATATTGTGTTATGATTTTGGAGAGAGTTAGACCTTAGTGAAACATCATTTCAAAGAGATAATCATCCTGAAAGTGGTTTTTTTTATATTCGGACTTGAAACTTCTATTTTTGCTGTGTTTCAATATTAATTTACACTCTTAACCAGTAACATATGTACACATCTAAACAAAAGCTCACATGGGTTGCCTTTATTATAACACCAACATTATTCAAATAGCCCTTGTGGTTGCAGAGATACAACCTTTTTAGGTTGGGTATGCAATTTCGAGCAGAATCCTAAAAACTGCCATGGGGCTTAAATTGCATTTTTCTCAGAAGGATGACAGGTTAGTCCACCGTGATGAGGATGGACGAGGGAGTCGTTGATGGATTACTGAATTAATGACATCAGTGTACACAGAAGAAGAAGAAGAAGGAGAAGAAGAAGAAGGAGAAGAAGAACAAGAACAAGAACAAGAACAAGAACAAGAACAAGAAGAAAGTAGAGGAAGATGAAGAAGGAGGAAATGTAGACAAGGACGAATAAGGACAAGAAGGAGGATGAAGATGAAAAAGAACAAGAACAAGAACAAGAACAAGAACAAGAAGAAGGAAAAACAACAAGAAGAAGAACACAATTATGGGTCAATGCTTCATGTGTTAAAGCTGGCATTCTCTCTACTGACCACCAGAGGGCAACTTCTCTGGTTGTATAGAAATCTATGCTTCATGTATTAAAGCTGCATTCCTTCTCCTGACCACCAGGGGGCGACTTCTCTTATTATATAGAAGTCTATGCTTCATGTGTTAAAGCTGCATTCTCTCCACTGACCACCAGGGGGTGACTCCTCTGGTTGTATAGAAGTCTATATAAATGTATCCACTTCTCACCTGATTTATTCCCTCAGCTAACATTAGAAACAGGAGTTTGTGTCTCAATCTCTGGTTTGAGGTTTTCTTTAATACACCATGAGGTTCATTTAGTACATGATTGTCTATCCAATCAGACCTCCAGGTGGAGCCTGCTTCAGGGCTTACTGTTTGCTTACTCTTTGGAGATTCACCGAACATAAATTTAATTACGTTTATTTTGTTTAGGCCAGGATCACAAATTACTAATTTGCTTCAGAGGGTTTTACAATCTGTCCGCATCCCCGTCCCACCAAATTACCGTGTGCCTCAAGTGACTGCCGAGATTTCCAATCTTTTACCAGGAGACTGTGTCTCTAACCGAGCGCTCATTAGCATAACCATGACAAATGTTTCATGCCCCATTGGCTACATTGGAATATTGTTTTGCAAGAGCAGATATAGTAAGAATACCTTTCACAGATACGCCAGGTTTTATCAACATTTAATCAAGAAGCGTTAGCAAATCTATACAATACAATATATAAATATAGTCATAATAGAAATATTGGGAAATCAAACAGGACTGAAATGGTTGCGATGGTAATCATTGAGAGACTAAATGATGAGACCATACAGTGAGAGCTGAATGGTGATTTAATGACAGCCGTATGTGTCGTAGAATACCTGCAGAAATTCTGATTGCTTTTCTATTCCAAGAAGTTTAACACAACGTGGGCTTATTACGAGTTCTCTTCCGGGGGTCGACTGCTGCTACCGAGCCTTTGTTCCAACAGCCGATTGTTCCGAGACCCCAATGGTCTGAAAAATCTCCCATCGGACCGGAAAGCCCATTTGTCCGACAGCCAATTGCGCCAAAGGTCCATTGTTCTGGAAATAAAGACTCTCCCTAATAGAACAGAAGCACGAGTGGATAATTATTATGACGAATGACATTATCAGAGATCCCAGTCCGATGTTTTGTGTTTTTTTTACTACTTTAGAGTGCTGCGGGGGTATTGTTGTCGGCATGACCGCAATCACCAGAAAAAAAGAGCTAACGGAGTAGTCGCGTGATGAGGTTTTATAGCCTTTTTCTTGACACGTTAAAAGCTTTAAAGTTCCCCGAAGGTTTTATTCTGTTGTAGTTTTATAAACTACAACAGAATGGTCCGTGGTCAACCCTAGTTGACCACGGACCATTCTGATTCAGGCTTTGCCATAGTAGGAAATAAGATCGTGAGATGACGGTTGTGGAGTGAGTGGGTATTTTCTGAGTATAGTGGGCCTTCTGGAACAATGGGCTTTTTGGGGGATAACAGGGTATCAAGAGAAATGGGCTTTAAATCCAATTGGACCATTTTGGGGATTATTGGGGTTTCTGAAATGTCGCCGAGATGAGATCGGCAACAGATGGCGGAAGATAAAATGTATACGGCAGCTGTGAGTTCATCCAATATTATGAATTTACAGACTGAATGGCAATTATATATATACTTACTCACTCACGCAGTTACGCCAACATGTGCAGATCAAAATGTCACCATCAATGTATATATATATTTTTTAAACATCAAATATTGGCTTTACAATAAAAACACACCGTCCATTAGTCACCGCACATTTACCGAACGCCGCTACCTGCACGGCATCGCTCGAGCGGAGAATTCTCCCGTCGAGAAAGTCCCTCGTGGACCCGACCCGGCGTGGCGGCGCCGGCCCGAGGCGCGCATTACCACGCGGAGGCAGTTCTGTTGATAATTGAGTGGAGGGATGCCAGGCGCTCGCACGGAAACACTCCACCGTGCATCTCCAAATGGCTTTACAGAGCTAATGGCGGTGTGTGTGTGGGGGGGGGAGGAGAGAGAGGAATGAGCTCACGTAAGGCAGGGGGGCGAGGTAATGTAGCTTCCAGCTCAGCTCATTTTCTCCAAAACGAAAGAGATAATCTGGACCCCCCCTCCCCCCCCGGAGGCTCGCGAGATTGAAAGCCACGCCAGCGGAAAAGGCCAAAATAACTAAGAGGAATTAGACGCGACCCCGGGCCTCGGTTTCTACATTCCACTCCCACGCCTCGCCTCCTGAGCCGCGCCACGAGGAATAAACGCAAAGTATAGCAATCAAGCCTTTTATTATGTTCCCTCCATTTCTTGTTACTTTAATTTCCTTCCCTCCTGCCTTTTCTCTCTCTCCTTCTGTCATCACCCCATCAGTGTTTGTTACAGAGTGTGGGGGCAGCAACGCAGACTGCTCGTGACAACTGGAGCACTTTCCATCTCCAGATGGGCAACCCGAGAGGCTCCGGAGGAGAGGCTTTCACTCCCACAGCTCCTCTCCTTCCCCTCACCTTCTTCCCCTCTCCTCTATTCTCCTTCCCCTCTCCTATCTTTCCCCTCTCCTCTCCCTCCCTTCTCATCTCCTTCCCCTCACCTTTCCTCTCCTTTCCTCAAAAATTAATTATTGAACATGTTTGGATTTTTTTTTAAATACTTAACTTCATTATTGCTAGTTGTCTCCCAGCTGAGATCTCACCGACATGTATTCATTAAGTAATTTTGCAATTGAACGCTACATCTTTTTTTCTTCCCGCCGCGTCATTTCATGGATGGATTGTTAAAACAAAGACGTGACTTTCACCTGGGAGACCATGGTTTGAGTCCTGCGGCGACCAGAAGACTCAACTTACGTACGTGACTCCATGTATCCAACAGGTCGTCCACATTCCAACCCAAAGTGTTTTAATCCTCAACGATAACCACGCGTTGAAAGACGCTCGATCGGGTTCTTCTTCATCTACGACACTTCAGGCGTCCCTCTGGCTTCCTAGCGGCGACGGCGTGTCAGAAACAATAACACGCACGAAAAAGTTATTAATATCAACAGTTTCTTCACTCGCCCGAGGTGAGAGAAAAAAAGCTGGTGTCACGATAAAAGCACACAGGACTCCGACTTTGAGAATAAATCGTGGAGCTTTCGGTGCAGCGAAGAGACGGAAAACAAAGGACAAGCCGGTGACCTTCCTCAAGAACGAATATGTGACGCAAGACATAAGATAACGTGTTAAGTGGGCCTTCGTCGATATGTTGTGAATATTGCGAGGTGTGGTTCAATCGGGAGAGACGAGTCAGAGGAAGAAGAGATTTAAACAGATGAAACGTGACAACGAGGTCTCGACAGAGTCTTCGGTGATCGGACTCGATTTGTAGGATTTGAAGACACCGCGTCTGGTTCATGAGAAAAGCCAGAATAATAACAACTTATATTAGTGTTGTTGTATCTGTAGCACAAACAAAGACACACAGGAGTGAGTACGGGGCAAAGTAACAACCCTTCGCCCATGAAATGGGATCACAAAGTCTCGACGGAGTCTTCGTTGATCGGACTTGGCTTGTAGGGTTTGTAGACGCTGTGTCTGGTTCATGAGAAAAACCAGAATAATAACAAATAAGAGTTTTGTTGTATCTGTACTAAGACCACAGACACACAGGAGTGAGTATGGGGCAAAGTACCATACATTCCACACATGAAAAGTGATCACAAAGTCTTCACGAAGTCTCGACAGAGTCTTCGTTGATCGGACTCGACTCGTAGGGTATGTAGACGCCGCGTTTGATTCATGAGAAAAGCCAGAATAATAACAACTTATAGGAGTGTCGTCGTATCTGTACCACAAACACAGACACACAGGAGTGAGTATGGGGCAAAGTAAGAACCTCCACCCATGATACGTGATCACAAAGTCTTGACGAAGTTTCATCGAAGTCTCGACGGAGTCTTCGTTGATCGGACTTGACTCGTAGGGTTTGTAGACGCCGCGTCTGGTTCATGAGAAAAGCCAGAATAATAACAATTTATCGGAGTGTCGTCGTATCTGTACCACGAACACAGATGCACAGGAGTGAGTACGGGACAAAGTAACGTACCTTCCCCCCCACCCGCCATCTCCTCCACTGCAGAATGCGAATCCAGACACCCTTTCCCTCGGCTGATCCCTCAGGACCCCACAGCCCTTTCCAGCTGCGCATAGAAAGCCCCATACATTATGCATCACCGTCGCAGGCCTATTTTCTGAGCAGAGAAGCAGAGAAACGAGAGAGAGAGAGAAACATAGAGCTTCCCCAGCTCCCTCAATCAGTCCCACGGTTGCTCCGTGTTTCTGCGGAAAAACAAGGTCTCGTTCCGACCGTACGGAATTACCAAGAGGAAAACATGAAATATTTAAGCATCGTCATCCCCCTTCATTCCCCTCGCTTATTACCCAGCTCAAACTTCCCAGAGTCAAGGAATATAAATACAAATAACTTTCTTGTTTTTTTACGGTATGTTTTCCTTCCACTTGATTGGGTGTCTCCTTCTCCCGAGGGTTGGCGGTGGGGGGGGGGGGACTAGTGTGTAAGCGACTTCTTCCCCCCTCTGGACGGGATGCCACAAAGGTGGAACATGGGATTTGGAGTTATGCTCTGTGGAAGCAGCGGTGGATAATGGGCGCGGTGGGCGCACGCCGGTGGGGTATACCGGTCGGATCACACAACCGGTGTGCAGGACCGCCATTTGGCAAGTGTAAAACGGACAAACTATCGGGAAAAAAGGCAACCGCACCGAGCCCACAGCTTCTTCTCTGCATTCTTTCTGTTTGGAGTGGCAACACAAAGACGAGTGGAATAAATCTCCACAGGTGCTGTTGACGTCGAGGTTGTCCGGCAGACTTGGAGAGCTGCAAACTATTTCTCTGCGTCCTTGTCATATGAAAAGCACAAATATGGATTGCCTCTCACCTGGCTTTTGTCCACCTGTCTGAGAATTGAAAAGACTCAGGAAAAGAAAACGATTTTTTCCGTGTAAAAACACAATAATACATACATTATATATATATATATATATATATATATATATATATATATATATATATATATATATATACACACACACACACAAATATATATACACACATATATATATATATATATAATAATATATATATATATATATAATATATATAGAAAAATATATACATGCTATTATATATATATATATATAATATATATTTATATATATATTATAATATATATAAATATATATATATATATATATATATATATATATATATACACATATATGGCATGTAGTCTTTCTGTGTCTGCAATCTCTTCCAACATGGCTATTTTTCATCTTGTACTGATGCGTTTAACACCACTGCTGTGCTTCTGCTTCTGTTTCTTCTTCTTCTTCTGCTTCTTCTTCTTCTTCTGAAAGGCTTCCACAAGGAGTATGAAAGCAAAACTCATTCGACTGTGTGGGAACACTGGGGCCCTTTCAATTCCCACTGGGACATCAAAGCACACAGCGAGACGCTGCACTATTAGAGTCCATGGGTGGGACGGGAAAATACATTACAGATGCATCTACTCTCCCTCTCCCTCGAACTCCAATGACCGGCTTTTTCATTTGTCTTGCCTTAAGTATCGTGATTAATCTAACCTTTGATGTTCCCGAAAACAACGGGGAGGAGGAAAGAGATGGGAGCGATGGGGGGGGGGGGGGGGTCGCCGCACGGGGATGTAAAGTCTTAGCAATGCGCGGCTTGGAACGCCGTGCTAATGAAGCAGATTGAATAACACGGAATGGTGAGGCCGCGTGAAAAGGCGCAACAACTCAACGTTAAAGGATTAGAGATAGAGGGATAGATATAAAAAAATGCAACTCTCGGAGGGAGAGGAGGGGAGAAAAGAGTCGTGTCGGAACGTTGTTATCTCGACGTGTACAACTCCGCTCTTGTTAGAGATTAGAGGAGTGGTGGGAGTCGTAACCAGGATGCGCAGCAATGGGGGAACGGCGTTCGACATTGACGGCGAGCGGCGATTGTGTATGCATGCTAAGGGAGGAGGTAAGGGGGCGGTGGGTGGGGGAGGGGCGGGGCGGATCGCTCGTGCAATGCCTCCAAGGTTGCGTGTGTGCAGGAAGTGCCATTAGGTGTGAATTAGGCGGGATTGGAAATGAATCCGCTGTCATGCATTATTAAAACTACCCTAATTGCATTTGCATAAGTCTATGAGATGCGGCGTACGTGCGGCGGCGTGTGTGCGTGCGAGAGCGGATGCGTTCCCGTCGCAATCACGGGGATTACTTGTCCTTTTCCAAGTCGCTCAGGTGAAAGCGTCCCATATCTCGGCGGCCTCGTCTCCCGCTCGGCGCTCCTCTTTATCTCGTTCTCACCGCGTCACACGCCCCACGTGACAAAACCCCGGCTAACGGCGGTTAGCAGATGTGCCCGTGTCGCCTCAACTTTGATAACGGCGTGTACGGCGTGCGCCGAGCACAAGGCATTGCTCCGTCCCGTCATGAGGGAGCTTTGGCTTGGACTCGTGTGCAGCAACATCGCCCCTGTGTGGTGGAAGGGAAGCACGACGCCCACCAATCCTGAGGCTGAGTGTCAGACTGAAGAGAGACATCCCTGTTCCTAATGTAAATATGGAGGTCTTAAGGCGGGGTCAAGTGGATTTTTGTCATGCAACTGGTCTTAGTCCCAATATGTATATCTGATTAATTAAGCAGCAGTCAAAGTTCAGGGAAAGAGTTTAACAGGCTATCGCTAAGCTAATTAGCTTAAATCGTGACTGTGTTGTTTTTGGTTTTATATAATTTGACAAACACATTCACATAATAAAAATAGCCAACCAACTGCCGTGTTCTTGACTCAATACTTGACGTCCCCATATCCCAAGTGTGCTCCACTTCAAACAAGCAAACAAAGAGCACACAAACAACAACAAAACTAAGACAAAAACTGGTTGTTTGGATTTTTTACGGCCATCGACAACTGCTTTTATTTTCAGCCGATAAATAGAAGTGTTCATATTTGGAAGGGCTGACGTAGAGACGAGAGACCTGTCAATCACCTTAAGCCCCGCCCCTAAAGCGTCCCCTGCTTCATGGTCTGTGTGACTCTAATTGACCATAAAGTATAAACGGTGACATCATGGTGTATAGAAGACTTGAAACTAGAGACATAAACTCATGTTTACAATGTTTACTGAGGGAAGACATCAAGAGAAGTAGAGTCACTATAGAGACTTCTATACAACCAGAGGAGCCCCCTGGTGGTCAGGAGAGAGCATGCAGCTTTAACACATGAAGCATAGACTTCTATACAACCAGAGGAGCCCCCTGGTGGTCAGGAGAGAAATGGCAGCTTCATATACTCTGCAATGAGCTTTCCACTACACAACTTTTTTAAATGTCTTGATCGCTCTCCTTTCATGCTCAATGTTGAGCTCTTATTTTGAAGGGCAACAGCAGCAACGCCGATCTCACAGAGGCGGGATGTCGCCAAGTCGCCATGAATCTCGTCCGTCAACGGCTTCACCTAAACATTTACACTAAAGTGCAGGTCTTCTCTTTATTTATTATTCTGTGTACTTTGTGATATGTGAAGTTCTCAATAAAGGTCTTCAAATGAAAAAAGAAGAAGTCAGTTCAGTAAACAGGCACACGACGCGCGGCTCACCCTCGTCTGCAGAACTCGCTCCACGCCCGTCGCCCGCTGCCTCTCTCACGACTGGCGACAAACTTGTGTCATCAAGGAGTTTGATTATTTCCGCGTAGCTTCCTCCTTATTCGCCGCATCCTCAGCCAGCGCGGGAAAATAGACTTCTATACAACCAGAGGAGTCGCCCCCTGGTGTTCCGATTAGAAATCGTGTCCTTCAATTTCTGCAACCGCAGAAGGCCCCAAAACGTAGTCTCCCACAGTTCGTAGTTATTTTCGTCTCCGTCGAGCTCGTACGAGGTGCCGGCTCGTATTCGAACGTTCAAACAAACATTCAAGCTTCTCACGCCGGACGTACCGACTCAACACAGATATAAACTTGGGAGGACAAATACACTGGATGAAAGTTTCTGAGAATGAAACTCAAGCTCTTTATTTTCTTCTTCTTCTGTGGTGTTTTACGGCAGCTTGCATCCTTTTAGTTGCACTACTGCCATATTCTGGTTCCTGACTCCTACACTTTTCCCATCAGTTCTGTTGCTCCCAAAAATTGCATGAAGCCCCCTCAGACCACTAGACCCCCACTCCAATATACCTCCTAGCTCTCTTCCCTTCATCCCTAGTCTCTCCATTTCTTTCCTTTCTGACGTGTATCCAGTGCATGATGTACTGATTCTGGTGCCTGGCAGTGCTCACAGAGTCCACTTATCTTTATGTTCTGCAGGTGCACCAGCTGATATAGACCTGGTCACATGACACACACACACCTGAAATGCATAAGCAATCAATCAGTCTCAATTGTTCAATTAACAACGCCCCGCACACTGACCGGATTCTCCCTCTTGCCAATATCGAAATATTGACCGGCGTTGCCTTTGATGTTGCATCGCAACTTCCACTCGGCGCCGGTGAACGACTGCAAGTCGAGATAGCGATCGAGGCGTCGCCCGCTAACATGAAGTCGCTCGTTGCCAATCAGTGCCTCCTTATCACCTCTGATACAACGCGACGTGCGCCTTTGACCCTCCACGTGCCACCCCGTCTCCTCGGATCAAACGGGTGTCGGTTGCGTTCTTTGAGAGCAAAACGGTATTGATTATGGCTGCAGCTGGAGAGAGAGAGAGAGAGAGAGAGAGAGAGAGGGAGAGAGAGAGAGGCCGATGTCCGAGATAGAGAGCAGAGAGGTATTAGAAGGCAGCTCCAGATCAATTTCCCATTTCCTGAACATAAATAATGAACTGGCGGTAACATCGGTGCAAGTCGACCCTCGGCGTCTCCGCACTAACCGACAACGCTTAAGAGGCTCTCGAGTTTCACACGCCGCGCCGATAATAGGGCGAAGCGATGAACGTGCGGCTGGCCGGTTCGTGTGTTTAGAAAAAAATGCTGACTTCTCAAAGAGAAATCCCTCATCCCAAAAAAATGTTTTCTTTAACGATGAATTCTGCAGTGGGAGTCGAGACGACGGATTCTCATCCCCTGAACTTTGAAGGTTCCCTCAATATGAAACCGGAGGAGGAAATCTCTCCAAGCGTCGGGGAAAAGGTGGAGGCGGCTCATCTCCATCCCCCCCCCCCCTCCTCCATTACCGTGCGAGCGATTGCTTCGTCCGGAGGAGAAAGACTCATTAAAGTGCATCCACGTGGTCGCGTGGCGCCCGTACGTACACGCACACACACGTGGCGAAGGAGTGTGTCGACGACGTACAGTCGAGCTGGACTTGTTATCATACAAACAAACACACACACACACACATATACACACATACACACATGCACTTTGTCCAGAGGAAATATTATCAGCCAGACCCTGGCCTTGGGTACACACACACACACACACACACACCCTCACACACACACACTTGCATAGTGGAGTGTATAAAAGGGGTTGAGCCTGCGCCGCCTCTCTTAGTGTGACAGGCGAAGAGGAAAATTCATAACCTCCACTCTCAATACCCGGTAAACAAAAATGCCCGCCGACTACAACGGACGCTGGGAGATGGTGAGCAACAACAACTTCGAGGACATCTTGAAGGCCCTCGGTGAGTCGCCCTCTTGGTTTTTATCGTGGGGGTGGGGGGAGGTGGGGGGGTGGGTGGGGGGGGGGGTTAGAAGGTTAGCCGAGTACAGTAAGGGGAAACTGGAGCAAAGCATTTCGATTGAGCGGGATAGAAAGAGAGAAAGGGAGTGAGGGAGGATTAGTGTATTGGGGGGGGGGGGGTAAAAGGGAAGGAGGAAGAAGAGGGATGATGTGGCACAGCTTCATTTCCCCATCGAGCCGCCGTCAGGCCGAGTTAACCTCCGCTCCCCGGCGGCGGTTTGCCGTCTGTTAGCGCGCCAAATAAATATTGATTCGCCGCGTTCTGCATTTTCATTTTCCCGATCCGCCGCCGCTGCCGCTGCCCCGGGACGGGGAGACAGGACCCCGACCGCGGGTCAGGCTTTTTTTCTTCTTCATTAATACGCATGGAAATAGAACGAGATGGAGAGAGAGAGAGAGAGGGAGGGAGAGAGAGAGCATCGCCCCGGCTATTCCCCCTGTTGACGCGCCATTGATCAGGCCCCCAGAAACACCTTCATTATTCACGACTCTCATCCGCAATTCAGAAAACAACCCCCCCCCCCCACCCGGTACACTCAAGCTCATGAAGAAATTTGTGATATCCTGAACCCCCCCCCCCCCCCACCACCTCATTTACATGGAGTGGATGTAGAAATGCCATCCTTATGGAAATGGGTAAACATATTATTTAGATGGGTAAATACAAGGGTGTGTGTGTGTGTGTGTGGGGGGGGTGGGGGTGAAGAGCGAGGGCGGGGGGGGGTTTTCAACGTCAAGGCAAATGGGGTATGAATAATATGTAAACGGTCGTGGGGGGACTCATTGGACTCGAGAGCGAGGTCATAGCTAAAGGGTGAATGAGACTGTCGAGAGGGACCAGGAGGAGAGGGATCACATGACAAGTGTGTGTGTGTGTGTGTGTGTGTGTGTGTGTGTGTGTGTGTGTGTGTGTGTGTGTAACGTCCGCTCTCCCCCCTTCGCAGACATCGACTTCGCCACCAGAAAGATCGCCACCCACCTGCACCAGTCGAAGGTCATCGTGCAGAACGGAGACGCCTTCGAGACGAAGACGCTGAGCACCTTCAGGAACTACGAGGTCAACTTCACCGTGGGGGAGGAGTTCGAGGAGCACACCAAGGGCCTGGACAACCGGAAGGTCATGGTGAGGCGGCGGCGGACTAAACCTGTGGCGATGAACTTTTTAGAATGATGAGCATGAACATTAACATTGTTTTTGTGTGTGTCAGACGCTGGTCAAGTGGGACGGAGACAAGCTGGTGTGTGTTCAGAAGGGGGAGAAGGAGAACCGCGGCTGGACTCACTGGATCGATGGAGACATGCTACACCTGGTGAGAGGGGGAGGCGTGGCGGCGTCAGGAGAGTCGTGTGAAATGGGTTCTTTAGCCAGGAAATTAGATGTTAAGCAAGAAAATTAACAACGAATATGTGCTAGTCTTTATATATATATATATATATATATTGTATTCCTTCATATATATATATATATATATATATATATATATATATATATATATATATATATTATAAATATTACTTCTTTTTTTGAAACAATTTTAAACTTAAGGTTTTCTCTTATATAATATATAATATATATATATATATATATATATATATATTTCTTTATATGTATGCATATATATATATATTTCTTTATATGTAGATATATATTCATATTTCTTTATATGTATATATATATATTTATTTATATGTATATATATATATATATATATATATATATATATTAAGACTTGCACATATGAGATGTAAGAATATGGAAAATTCGTTCTCAATAATTCAATTCAGTATATTTTGAATAGCCAAATATCAAAAATTACGATATACCCCCCCCCCCCCCCCCCCGGGAGCTTTACAATTCTTACACATACGACATCCCTGACCTTTGACCTTTCACATTGGATCAGGAAAAACTCCTGAGAAATAGATAAAAAGTCAAGAACCCTTCAGGAGAGCAACAGAGGAGGATCCCTCTCCAGGATGGAGAGAAGATGTCATGTGACCAGACGGAAGCATTACACAAACACATTAAATAAATATGACAGAGCCAATACACTTGAAGTAATATATTTCCCAACCATCAATTATATCTCAAGACTGTATCGCAAGAACAATAAACAAGATAGTCGCTATCTGAAGCTGTGAGCGCTCCACGGTTGTGTAACTTAGAGAGGCCTTCGTGGACTCGAGGTCTACAGGTTTGTGTTCTCTCTTCTCAGGAAATCACCGTGCTCGACAAAGTGTGCCACCAAGTATTCAAGAAGGCCTGATGGAGACGGAGGAAGAAGCTCGTTGCATGTTGCTGCCTATTTTATGATGCAATAAATTGAAGGAAGTTGTTTTTTAAATGTTGTTGTTGTTTTTCTCAGAATATTCAAATCTGTCTTACAATGGAGAGTGCTTTCGGTAGCCGTGTGGTTAGAGTAGGAACTGCTGACAGGTGGAGAACGTGGTCCATCCCCCCCTCCATTACTATGTGATATGCTGTGATATGCTGGCTGAATACATATACATATATATATATATATATATATATATATGTAATCTTTTTCTATTGATTTAAAAAAGAAAATCGTTAAAAAAGTCACCTTATACACATTAACTTAGTTTCTATCACTATATATATTGATGGCAAATATATATTATTAAAGTTTTTTTGTCTATAAAATAAAATCTTTAAAGACAAAACATGTTTAACTGAATGTGTTTTCTTATTTAAAATGCTAAATAAATATATGTATATATTAATTCCTTTATGTATATACCTAAATAAATGTATATATATAAATATATATATTAATATTGATTTTATATATATATATATATATATATATATATATATATATATATATATATATATATATATGTATATATATATATATATTAAGACTTGCACATATGACACGCATCTATTTAAGTATGTAAAAACTGAGTTTTCTCCTATGAAGTTTTCTCTTGCATTAAATGACGTGAGCAACATCTGCCCAGCAGAGTGTCTGATGACGTCATGCAAAACAATGTCAAAGTGGAACTAGTTTGACTAGAGATTTGCATTCGACCAAAAACCAACGGGTCGCTTTAAAACAGCTTAGTGCCGTGTGCAGCGTGCCGTGGCGGTTCTGACTTCAACGTGTCTGACTTCCGGTCCGTTCCTGCGGCGCAGCAGCGGCCCACAGGTACAACATGTTCTGCTGCTCTGCCGGATCTGGATCTGCTCGCACAGGAAGCCCTGCAGGATCCACGTCGCCAAAAAGGAGCTGCGCACAAGTCAGGCAGCGGCAGAGAGATCAAAACCGGAAACGGGGCATGTTGTTTACAAAATAAAGTCCTCAGGATAGTAAAAACGATAATAGCTGCATATCTCTCTCCTTTCTTCTGTTCCATTCTCACACAGCTTATGTGACATTTTTATTATATTTTTTAAACTAAAGAAAAAGTAAAATTACCATTTTCTTTTAATAAAAAAAAGCACATGATAGCTTAAACTACTGTCCACACAAACAGATCCTCAAATCCACTCAGTATTCGTAGACGTTACCAGTTTGACCTTTATGTAGTTATTGACCTTTAAAGAATGTTTTTATTAACTACTAAACCATCTGCTATACACTCTTTGAACTGTGTCCATAAAGGGTTCATCAACAAAGCCTGGGACCCCCACTAACTAACTAACTAACTAAGTAACAAACTAACTCATATACCCCTCGGGTTTAATTTCAAACATCCTTGCACATCCTTTCTTCTCTTATTAAAACACACTTGCCCCTTTTATTTTTTAAATATATACTTAATTTGTCTTATTTTCCTAATTTTAAAGCACTGTTATATATTTGTTATTCACCATATGTATCTATTATTCAACTTTTTTTTTAAATATATTTTTTATAATTCTATTCTTTGTCTGTTTTTATTGTTATGCACCTTTCACCCAGTCAAATTCCTCTTATGTTTAATGTACAAATAAATACTTCTCATTCTAAAGAGCACGTAAAGTCACTCGTCTAATTATTAAAATCATCATATTTATTTTACTTTATTTTTAGAATTAATAGAAGACACTGCAAACAAATAATAGTGTCCAATTAGATATTTTTTTTAAATTGTCATTTGCTTCCGCTGTATTTTTTTTTATTGTGAAAAACCACACCGGAAGTCGCTCCGTCCTTACTCCCGTTCACTCGGGATCTCAAAAGTTTCTCGCGGAGTTGAACGGTGGAAGCCCGACGAGGGCAACAGGGACGCCGGTCACTTTACTGGACAGCACCGCGGAGAGAACCGACGTGGAAACATGGTAGGCTCGGCGGGAGAACCGGCCGCCGGCCGCCGGTGGCCGGTTGTTGTTGTGTCGGTTCGCTAGTTCGGGAAACGTAACCGCCAGCTGCACGCGCAGCCGTGTGGCGTTCAATGACGACACATAAGTCATTCTGAGATAATAGGAAAACACTCCATTCAAAAATCTCGGGTTGAGTCGTCGCCTCGGTGCAATAACTACAAGAATAAACACCGAAACACGGGGGAAGTGTTTATTATTTAGAGGAAACACTTTATTTACACGTTGTGTGGTGACACCGTGAACAATTTTAGTTTTATTGTAGTTGTTGTTGTTTTTAATATGCCACAATCTGAATAAAAGTATACAAATAATTAAAAGTAATATTTGGCCTTTGACGTGAGTCGACTTGAATGAGTCCTGCGTGTGTAACGTGGAATAGGAAGTATCAACAGGCACGCCCCCTCCCTTTGAACCGTCTACAAAACCTCAAATAAAACACTCTTTTATATATGTAATATTAAAAATAACTTAATTTTTCCTAGGTATATATATTTTCCGATGTATATTATATATTTTTTAATTGTATTTCCAAGTTTACAAGATGAAAATTCACAAAATTAAATTAATTTTGAAGTTGTTTTTTTTACCGTCTCAAAAACCTGAAATAAAACATTATTTTATACATATAATATTACAAATAAAATGTTTTACTATGTATATATATTTTCTGATGTATACTATATCTATTTTCATTTTATTTCCAACTGACAAGATGAAAAGTCACAAAATTAAATGAATTTTGAAGTTTTTTCTTTTGAACCGTCTCAAACCTGAAATAAAACATTATTTTATATTTATAACATTAAAAATAAAACATGTCCTTTGTATATATATTTTCCTATGTATATTATATATATTTTCATTGTATTTATAAAATGAAAAGTCAAAAAATTAAATGAATGTTTAGGTTTTTATTTTTGAACCGTCCAAAACATGCAATAAAATACTCTTATAAATATAACATAAGTCACAAAATTAAATGTTGAATTCCTTTTGATTTATAATAATATTTTCTGGCAAAGAATATTCACCGTTGTTGAGATGAGGTGAACAATTAACCCATTTACACTGAAAGCGGATCATATTGCTCTTCTTCTTTGGTTTATTCGCCTTGCTTTTTTATCCTCCAGCCTCTGCGGCTGGACATCAAGCGGAAGCTGACCGCCCGGTCAGACCGGGTGAAGAGTGCCGACCTGCACCCCACCGAGCCCTGGATGGTGGCGAGCCTCTACAGCGGCACGGTGGTGGTCTGGAACCACGAGACGCAGGTCCCTAAACCGGCCGCTCACACACTCCATCACTCCCCCCTGATCCATGTTCTAATGTGTGTGTATGTGTTTGTGTGTGTGCGTGTAGATGATGGTGAAAACCTTCGAGCTGTGTGACCTGCCCGTCAGAGTGGCCAAGTTCGTGGCCAGGAAGCACTGGGTGGTCGCCGGAGCAGTAAGTGCACGTCAAGCTCGTTTTTATAAAATCTCTTTTCAGTATCGTGTCTCTGAATGAGCTTTAAAAATAAATAATTAAAAGACTCGTTAACCCGGGAGGAATCACCTGGGATAACGAGTCTTCTTTCTATCTTTTTTACATGGAGAAATTGTTTGAATTAGATTAGTTTTTTCAAATTGACCAGGTTAAAATGAGTCTAATTTGGGTCATTTGAGAACAACACACACACACACACACTGGCCAAAACGTTACCCGGTACCCGTGAGTAGAAAGCTCTTGGTCCACCAATCAAATCCAAGACACTCCGCTCTGCCTCCTCCTTTTTTAAACTGAAAGAATAAACTAATAATAAATCCAAAAGTCTCGGGCTGGATTGGCGACCCCGAGATCCGTGGATTTTTGTTGTTGTTGTTGTTTCTATTGTTTTTGCTCTGGACCGAATTTACCCCCCCCCCCCCCCCCCAGGACGACATGCAGATCCGCGTGTTCAACTACAACACGCTGGAGCGGGTCCACATGTTCGAGGCCCACGCCGACTACATCCGCTGCATCGTGGTGCACCCGACGCAGCCCTACATCCTCACGAGCAGCGGTACACACACACACACACACACACACACACACACACAATGGCTGCCTCGCCGTGTGCAAAGGGGCGTCTAAAAAGTGTCTCTTTGTGTGTGTGTGTGTTTCAGACGACATGTTGATCAAGCTGTGGGACTGGGACCGGAAGTGGGCGTGCAGTCAGGTGTTTGAGGGACACACTCACTACGTCATGCAGATCGTCATCAACCCCAAAGACAACAACCAGTTCGCCAGCGCCTCTCTGGACCGAACCATTAAGGTACACACACACACACACACACACACATATGGAAACCATTGGTGTGTGTGCAGCTGTCGGGGTCCAGACACACACACACACACATGCAAATGCATGGAGGATCACACACACACATGCATATCGCTCTGGGGCACAAACTGAAGAAAGGTGGCTGCCGTTCTTCCAGTTTTAAATGACAGAAAAGGATGGGGAGGGGCGGGGGCGTTTTCCTCCCAGGGGCTCATGGGTAATGTAGTCACCTGGAACCGCCCCCTCCTGTCGCTTCTCTGCAGGTGTGGCAGCTGGGCTCCAGGACCCCCAACTTCACCCTGGAGGGCCACGAGAAGGGGGTGAACTGCATCGACTACTACGGCGGGGGGGACAAGCCGTACCTCATATCGGGGGCCGACGACCGCCTGGTGAAGATCTGGGATTACCAGGTGACTTTGGGGGTTTTTGCTCTCTGTTGCGTAACGGTCTAATGAGGCAATGGCAGTTTTTTAATTGGTTGTTTTTTATTTTTCCCCGCGGTATTCGTCTGCATGTAACACATTAATATGAAAAGGGGAACATCGGTTGGTGGATTACTTCTATACGCTCTTAAATAACTCATGTGGAGGAACTCCAGATGAACCGTGTTGTGAGGAACTGGGTCACGGCGTAAGTTTATTCTGTATATTTTCTTCTCCCAGGCCGCCTCATTAAAATGTTTCATTCTATGTGGAGTAGCCGACTCGGCCTTTGTGCATCATCCAACGCGTCTCGCTAAAAAAATTTAGTGTTGCACACAGATTCTAGGAGGACGACGGAAAAGAAAATTACTAAACAGCATATTGGAGTTTACCCACTTTACTTCTATTATATAGAAACGGTTCAGTTAAGATGAACTTCTGTCTGTTCGCCAGCTCTCCTCCCTAGGAAGGCAAATCATACCATAACTGAGCTGGTATTACCTTCATATACATATATATATATATATATATATATATATGTGTATATTGTATACACACGCACGCAGATATATATATATATATATATATCTGCGTGCATATATATATATATATATATATACATATATTATATTTATTTATTTTAGAGGATCATGTCTCATATCCTGTGTCTCACGTCCTCTGTGTGTCTCATGTCCTCTGTGTGTCCTCTGTGTCTCGTGTCCTCTGTGTGTCTCGTGTCCTGTGTGTCTCATGTCCTCTGTGTCTCACGTCCTCTGTGTGTCTCATGTCCTCTGTGTGTCCTCTGTGTCTCGTGTCCTCTGTGTGTCTCGTGTCCTGTGTGTCTCATGTCCTCTGTGTCTCACGTCCTCTGTGTGTCTCATGTCCTCTGTGTCTCGTGTCCTCTGTGTCTCGTGTCCTCTGTGTCTCACGTCCTCTGTGTCTCGTGTCCTCTGTGTCTCACGTCCTCTGTGTCTCGTGTCCTCTGTGTGTCTCGTGTCCTGTGTGTCTCGTGTCCTCTGTGTCTCACGTCCTCTGTGTGTCTCATGTCCTCTGTGTGTCCTCTGTGTCTCGTGTCCTCTGTGTGTCTCGTGTCCTGTGTGTCTCATGTCCTCTGTGTCTCACGTCCTCTGTGTGTCTCATGTCCTCTGTGTCTCGTGTCCTCTGTGTCTCGTGTCCTCTGTGTCTCACGTCCTCTGTGTGTCTCGTGTCCTCTGTGTCTCACGTCCTCTGTGTCTCACGTCCTCTGTGTTTCTGTCTCTTCCAGAACAAGACCTGTGTCCAGACCCTGGAGGGTCACGCCCAGAACGTGACCTGCGTCTGTTTCCACCCGGAGCTGCCGATCATCCTCACGGGCTCCGAGGACGGTGGGCCACAAACACAAATACGAACCTCCACCGATCCCCTGAACGCACCACGGTCTCCCGTTCCGTCCTCTAAGCGCTCCGCTGTGCGTTTCCCCCCCCAGGCACCGTGCGAGTGTGGCACTCCAACACCTACCGGCTGGAGAACACGCTCAACTACGGCATGGAGCGGGTGTGGTGCATCTGCGGCCAGCCCGGCTCCAACAGCGTGGCGCTGGGCTACGACGAAGGCAGCATCATCATCAAGGTGTCCCCTAAAATAATGGCCTACTTCATTTTTTTGACGAATACAAATTAATGTGCATAAATCATCTCATGATAGTGGCCACCTCCGGTAGCACCGCCTCCATCCTTAGTAGTATAAATATATCACAATATCATTTATAGATTAATTTATTTTATTAATTTATTTTATTAATTTTATTTATTTATATATAATTTATAAATGTATTATTTATTTATATATAATTTATAAATGTATTATTTATTTATATATGATTTATAAATGTATTATTTATTTATAAAGCTGTAAAAATGACTTATAATCCATCGTTTAGGAAGGTGAGGACATGTTTCCAATCTTGAGGTGAGAAGGTTAACGCGTGTGAATAATAATATCATCACGGCTGATTACCGACATTTAAGGCCATCGTTTTTTTTTGCCTCGCACGTTTTCTGCAAATGTGTTTGAAATATGCAAATGAGGCATCATTTATCGCTAAGATAATAATAATAATAATAATAATAATAATGCATTATATTTTTATCGCCCTCTTCCTTCAAGTATCTCAGAGGGCCACACAGATAGTAAAAAACAAATAAAACCGATTAAAACATAGTTAAAGCAACCCATAAAAAAAAGAATAAAAAAAAAGTAATTAATAGATGGAGAGATAGAGAGAAGTGACAGATGAACCCCTGAATGTGTATTTTGGAAGACACACTATAATGCCCAGTGCATCTGGTGTATCTGTTTTCCTTATTTCACCACGTGTGACGTGACCAATGACAACGGATGCAAAGGTCAAGGGGTCGCGGTCTCGGCTAGGCATCGTTTCCCCCCCCGATGGAGCGACTATTATGCAGCGGGTTGCATGGCGTGATATTAAAGCGCCGGCGCCTCCTCTCCCTCAGCTGGGCCGCGAGGAGCCGGCCATGTCCATGGACGCCAGCGGGAAGGTGATGTGGGCGCGGCACTCGGAGGTGCAGCAGGCCAACCTGAAGGCGCTGGGCGAGGCCGAGCTGCGGGACGGGGAGCGGCTGCCGCTCGGCGTCAAGGACATGGGCAGCTGTGAGATCTTCCCCCAGACCATCCAGCACAGCCCCAACGGGAGGTGAGCCGCAGGGTTACGGCAGATTGACTTCATATGCAGAGGTTCTAGGGGTCGAGTCTTCCCCCATTCACTGAAATCAAGGAGCATTTAATAAAGAAATTGAGGCACTTTTTGAAACTTGTCAAATATAATTTAAGCTCTATTTAAATATACTTATTTAGACTTATAAGATATGAGCAAATGTCATAAAAATGGCAATAATAAGACTATTAGGCAATAATAAGACTATTATGCAATAATAACACTATTAGGCAATAATAAGATTATTATTCAATAATAAGACTATAAGACAATAATAAGACTATTAGACAATAATAAGATTATTATTCAATAATAAGACTATAAGACAATAATAAGACTATTAGACAATAATAAGACTATTACACAATAATAAGATTATTATTCAATAATAAGACTATAAGACAATAATAAGACTATTAGACAATAATAAGACTATTAGACAATAATAAGACTATTAGGCAGTAGTCTACATATTCAAAGTGTTTTATTAGATTTGTTTGACATAAATCAGACAATTATATTATTTCTTTGTGGCTATTTCTTTGTATACATTTTTTTTTTTACAGCTATTAACAAATGTATTTTTATAATTCTAAATGTTTTATATATATATATATATATATATATATATATATATATATATATATATTATTTGTTGTGTGTATATCTAGTACAGGCAATAAAAATGGGACACACACAACAAAGAACAAAAACAAAAAAACGGCATTAAATTAAATGATCATAATTGCTGGAGGAATATATGAGGTCATTGTTTCCTGTGACGACATCAGGGCGTCATCATATTTCTCTGGAGCGGTTTGTGTGTCTTCCTCCCGAGTCGAAGTTGAATCCTGATGTTTTCATGGTCTCCTGCAGGTTCGTGGTGGTGTGCGGCGACGGGGAGTACATCATCTTCACCGCCATGGCGCTGAGGAACAAGAGCTTCGGCTCGGCTCAGGAGTTCGTCTGGGCGCACGACTCGTCTCAGTAAGACCAGAGCAGCAGATTAAAACATGTTTAATTATTTACTCTGTACAGATCGGGCTATTCCCTTTGCTTCAAGCCTTTTAAATGATGCTAAGCTAACCGTGGCTTAGTTTATATTCCTCATTCGATGTCTCCGTGACCTCTGCCCTCCGACGGGGCGGAGCTCACGGCTAACGCAGCGTGAACCTGGTCGTCATAGATACGCCACGAGGGAGAGCAGCAGCATGATCAAGATATTCAAGAACTTCAAAGAGAAGAAGGCCTTCAAACCCGACTTCGGGGCCGAAGGTCAGTGTGTGTGTGTGTGTGTGTGTGTGTGTGCGTGTGGATACTATGTGTATGTGGTGACAATGTGTGTGTGAATACGATGTGTGTGTGTATGGATGTGTGTGTGTGGATACGATGTGTGTGTGTGTGTGGATATGGTGTGTGTGTGTGTGTGTGTGTGTGGGTGAGTGTGTGTGTGTGCGCGACTACGGTGTGTGGATATGGTGTGTGTGTGTGTGACTACGGTGTGTGGATATGTTGTGTGTGTGTGTGACTACAGTGTGTGTGTGTGTGTGTGTGTGGATATGGTGTGTGTGTGTGTGTGACTACAGTGTGTGTGGATATGGTATGTGTGTGTGTGTGTGCGACTACGGTATGTGGATATGGTGTGTGTGTGTGTGTGGATATGGTGTGTGTGTGTGTGTGCGACTACGGTGTGTGGATATGGTGTGTGTGTGTGTGTGACTACGGTGTGTGGATATGGTGTGTGTGTGTGTGACTACGGTGTGTGGATATGGTGTGTGTGTGTGTGACTACGGTGTGTGGATATGGTGTGTGTGTGTGTGACTACGGTGTGTGGATATGGTGTGTGTGTGTGTGTGTGGATATGGTGTGTGTGTGTGTGCGTGCGACTACGGTGTGTGGATATGGTGTGTGTGTGTGTGACTACGGTGTGTGGATATGGTGTGTGTGTGTGTGTGTGTGTGACTACAGTGTGTGTGTGTGTCTAACTGCTGCTGTCCCTCAGGTGTGTTTGGAGGCTTCCTATTGGGCGTGAGGTCCAGCAGCGGCCTGGCCTTCTACGACTGGGAGAACGGCGACCTCATCCGCCGCATCGAGATCCAGCCCAAACACGTGAGCCGCCACGCCCCCTTCCTCCATCTTCCTCCATCTCTCATCCCTCGTTCTTCTTCCCTAACGCCGTCCGCTCCTCTTCCTCAGATCTTCTGGTCGGACTCCGGCGAGCTGGTGTGCATCGGCACCGACGAGTCGTTCTTCGTGCTGCGCTACCTGTCGGAGCGCGTGGCGGCGGCCGCCGAGTCCAAGGAGGAGGTCACGGAGGACGGCATCGAGGGCGCCTTCGAGGTCGGAGAGAGGGAACGATACTGGGTCCTTAGGGTCATGGGAAACTGGGAAGAGTCATGGAATTATAATCTGGGTATTTCCAGGCCTGGAAAAGTGGTTTAAAAAAAAAAAAAAATGAATCACAAAAGTTTGGGAAAAGTCCTGGAAATTATATTATAATCACATGTTCATCTGGGCTGAGTTTGAAAGGAAGAAGCTTTAATTTAATTAATTAATTGAAAAGTTTGTTGGCCATAGCAACATCAGCTCAGGGATAATCCCCTATCATGTACTGAGTTCGTACGGTCATGGAAAAGTCATGGAATTATAATCTGGGTATTTTCAGGCCTGGAAAAGTCATGGAAAATATTTAATCGTAAAAGTTTTGGAAAAGTCAAGGAAATGTGTTATAGTCACGTGTTCATTTGAGTTTGAGTTCATGGAGTTTGAAATAATTAACGTACGCTACATTTTCTAAAAGTTTCATGTTTATACCGAGATTTCAGTTTGGTTATGAAAATTTGATTTAAATTCCTGGACATCCATCGGTCAACATGAGAACCTTGAAATATAAAAAAAAAAAAAAAATGAATTTATTTAATCTGATTTGATTTGGTGCATTTCCTCCCCCGGCCACCAGGTGCTGGGCGAGGTCCCGGGCGTGGTGAAGACCGGCGTGTGGGTGGGAGACTGCTTCATCTACACCAGCTCGCTCAACCGGCTCAACTACTACGTCGGTGGAGAGATCATCACCATCGCTCACCTGGACAGGTAACGCCCCCACCTTATATAGCCACGCCCCCTCGCCCTGCGGCATGCTGGGAAATAAAATGTAATAACTAAAGTATAAAACGCGGGGTCTGTCCCGCAGAACCATGTACCTGCTGGGCTACATCCCCAAAGACGACCGTCTGTACCTGGGCGACAAGGAGCTGAACGTGGTGAGCTACGCGCTGCTGCTGTCGGTGCTGGAGTACCAGACGGCCGTCATGAGGCGCGACTTCGCCACGGCCGACAAGGTGCTGCCCACCGTGCCCAAGGAGCAGAGGACGCGCGTCGCCAACTTCCTGGAGAAACAGGTGAGCCTCCTCGTCCACCTGGTGTGAGCCGTTGCCACGGCGATGCCTTTAGTCAGCGTTTTCATCCACCTGGTGTGAGCTGTTTTCCCTGAAAACTCTCACTTTTATTTCTTAGATAAATTGCGAAATTAATATAAAATCTAGTCCAGACGTTGACGAGGTTATAAATAATGATTTTTATTGTAAATATAAATGTTGTTCTTCTTGTGACTCAAAGGAAGGCCAGTTTTAGAGCTTCTCTCACCAGCATAACTGTTTTCAGCTGCGCTCACATAAAAAGGGTTTAAAGGGGTTTCTACCCCTCCGCTAGTCTTCTAAGGCGAAAACACAACGTACCACTAGAACAAAGGTGTCAAACACAAGGCCCGAGGGCCAAATCCGGTCTTTCCTTAAAGAAATTGAAGCAATATTTCCCATGCTTTTATTTTGAAGGTTTCAAATAAAATGTATTTATTTTGTAATATTAGAGACATTTTCTTATCTACATTATGTCTACACTCAAATAAATAATAATCAAATGCAAAGAGAGTTATTTAAGTTATGTTCGAGGAGCTTCTAAAGAGTTTCCGGCCCTTTAAGAGGGCGGCCATGATGCTGCTGTGGCCCTCGGTGAAAATAAGTTTGAAACCCTGCACTAGAACATGGAGATGGGCCTCTACACACTATGTAGAGACTTCACTAACACCAGAGAATAATCATTACACATTAACTATGTAGAGAGTTATGATTCATTTAATGTTATCTTCATTATAAAAACAGAGCTTTACTTTGACATTTCTACGTGACCCCGTACCTTTGCGTGGTCGTGTCCCTCCTCGCGTTGAATAACGTGTTCCCGTGTCTCCCGTGTTCCCGTGGCGCCGTGCAGGGCTTCAGGCAGCAGGCGCTGGCCGTGTCCACGGACCCGGAGCACCGGTTCGAGTTGGCGCTGCAGCTGGGAGAGCTGACGCTGGCCCACGAGCTGGCCTCGGAGGCAGAGGTCAGCACACACACACACACACACACACACACACACACACTGCTGTTGTTGTTGTTGTTTTGATTGATTCTCTGGCGTTAGAACCCGTCCTCCGTCCTTACTCTCCCCCCCCCCCCCCAGTCGGAGCACAAGTGGAAGCAGCTGGCCGAGCTCGCCACGGCCAAGTGCCGCTTCGGCCTGGCCCAGGAGTGTCTGCACCAGGCACAGGACTACGGGGGGCTGCTGCTGCTCGCCACCGCCTCGGGGAACGCCGCCATGGTGGCCAAGCTGGCCGAGGGGGCGGAGCGCAGCGGCAAGACCAACGTGGCCTTCCTCACCTGCTTCCTGCAGGGAAGGTGAGGGGGTTGGGGGGGGGGGGGGGGTCCTGTCTATCTATCACCTGTCCTAGTAGGTACGCACAAAAAAAATCAATAAATATCATGTGAAATTACACAAAAATTAAGAAATGAGTGCTAATTGTTAATAGGTGTTTATGAAATGTAATAACAATAAGTAACCACAAAGTAATACGAATTTAATTGAATATGATTTTCTGATTTATTTTTTCTGAAAACACTTTGAATCTTTAGACTCCTGACTAATAGTCTTATTATTGCCTAATAGTGTTTTTATTATTGTCTAATAGTCTTATTACTGTCTAATAGTCTTATTTTTATTGCCTAATAGTTTTATTAATGCCTAATAGTCTTATTATTATTGCCTAAGTCTTTTTATTGCCTAATAGTCTTATTATTGCCTAATTGTCTTATTATTGCCTAATTGTCTTATTATTATTGCCTAATAGTCTTATTATTGCCTAATTGTCTTATTATTATTGCCTAATAGTCTTATTATTGCCTAATTGTCTTATTATTATTGCCTAATAGTCTTATTATTGCCTGATGGTGTTTTTATTATTGCCTGATAGTCTTATTATTGCCATTTTTATGACAGTTGCTCGTATCCTGTAAGCCTAAATAAATATATTTATTATTTTTGAACAAAGGTTAAATGTTTTTTCACAAGATTTCCCTCAATGTATTATTTTAATGCTCCTGGATTTCAGTCAGGGCCCTTAAAAATATATGTAGTTTGAAACCGACTCGTCTTTCTTATTAATTTATTCGTGAATGTTTCCCTCGTCTCGCCCAGAATGGACAAATGTCTGCAGCTGCTCATCGACACCGACCGGCTGCCCGAGGCCGCCTTCCTGGCCCGGACCTACCTGCCCAGCCACGTGTCACGGTAACACCTGGCGCCCCGACCTGAGGACGCAAGAGACTCGCCGTGTTGTTATGACCATCACGGGAACATCTGTACCCCCCCCCCCCCCCCCCCCCCCCCAGGGTGGTGAAGCTGTGGAAGGAGAGTCTGTCCAAGGTCAACCCGAAGGCGGCGGACGCGCTGGCCGACCCGTCCCAGTACGGCAACCTGTTCCCGGGCCTCCAGCAGGCGCTGCTGGCCGAGGGCTTCCTGAAGGAGACGCACGTCGGGGTCCGGCCCGCCGCCGAGTACCCGCTGGTCACGGTCAGCCGGCGCCGCCATTCATCATCTGACTCACCGCTTCATATTGATGAGCCTCGTGTTTGAGATTATTTTTTTACTCATCTCTCTCTCTATCTCTCTCTCTCTCTCTCTCTTCCTCTTCCTCAGCCCAACGAGGCCCGTGACGTTCTGACGGAGAGCGACGGCTTCGAGGCCAGAGGAGAACCCGCCGGCTCCGAGGTGAGGACCCCGCTCGCGTCCCCCCTCGTTGAACTATGCCGACAGCGGCCCCTCTTTTTTTTGTTTCTTGTACTTTTTAATTGTGACGCTATACCTTTAAGAGAATAATGTGAATGTTCTGCAGGGAGGGGGGGGCGCCGTCACGGTGGCGGCGGCGGTGGCGATGGCGGCGGTGGCGGAACCCATTCTCCTAAAACAGGAGATGGTTGATCCGGTTCCAGCAGCAGAAGAGGAAGAACACATAGAAGAAGAAGAAGCAGCAGTAGTAGAAGAAGAAGAAGAGTCCATCCCAATGGAGGCCGCCGCCCCTCTGCCTGTCACAGTCACAGAGGATTCTGCATCTTTAGAGGAAGAGGAGAAGGAGAAGGAGGAGGAGGAAGAGGCGTTGATCTCTCTAGAGGACGACGTTGTGGAGTCAACCGCGGAGATCCCCCCCGCCGAGCCGGAGATGGTACGGCCCGGTCCCGTGGAAGACGTCCGGGCCGAGCCGGGTGTTCAGGAAACCGGCGTCGCCGTGGAGATCGTCTCGGAGGCGGCGGCGGCCCCCGTGGCCGTGGAGCAGCTCGTCTCCATTGAGAGCGCGGACTGGCTGGCGCTGGAGGCGCCGGTTCCGAGCCGGGCGGCCCCGGACCCGAGCCCCGAGCCACTGGCTCCGCTCCAGGTCCCGGCGCCGGAACGCGCCGCAGCGCTCCCGGTGGAGCCGGAGCTCCGCCCGGAGCCGGCAGTGGCTCTACAGGCGGAGCCAGAGGGGAGCGCAGCGGAGGAGGAGGAGGGGGCGGGACCTAAGGGGGCGGAGCAACCTGCAGAGGCTGTCGAGCACGAGGCGAGTCTGGTTGTTTAAATTATTCTATGGCAAAAAAAATTGCATGATTTGGGATTTTAATATATATATATATATATATATATATATATATATATATATATATATATATATATATATATATAAATAAAACATTTAAAAAAAAATCTTTATAAATCTTTATATGAATATATTTGTATAATTATATTTATGTGTGTGTGTGTTTCTAAATATATAAATATATATATGTATATATATATATATATTTATATAAATATATTTATATATACATATATTATTTAATATATATATATATATATATATATATATATATAAATATGATTATATATGTATACATAAATATATGTATATATATATATATTCATATATATTATAAATAGATATATGTATTTAAATAATAAATACATATATTTCCCTAAACAATGCCTTTTGTTCTCCACCTGTAGATCCTGGATGATCTGGATCTGGACAATTTTGACCTGGAAGACATCGACACCACGGACATCAACCTGGACGACGAGTTCAGTGACTAGAGCGCTCGCTTCTGTTCTTCTTTTTCTCTCCAGTGACCAAAGAACTCAAAGTGTCTTTCAGATGAAAGCGTTTCGCTTTCTTGGTTCTCGGACTAAATTGTTCAGAACCAACGAGGCCACGGCCTTAATTACCCGCGGGCCGCGCCCAGGCTGCAGTTAAACTTAAACGGGATCAAGAGAAGTGTGTGTGTGTGTGTGTGTGTGTTGGGGAACATGTGTGTGCAGCAGCCTGTTGGGACCTTTTTTCTCAACACTACAGATCTGCTATCGAAAAACAAAACATTCACTGATTTAAGTCAGTTTTTTAAATATAAACTCCATATTTCAGGGATGCTCCTCGTCTCTAGATGCTCCGTGACGCCGCTGTGGGTGAGGGTGTCTCCATTTAGTTTTGACATTCCAGCAGATACCAGCTGCCTAATCGTGATGTTTTATAATCAAAACGTTGCGCAAGCCCCGATGATTTGAGACATTCAGTTACATGCGATGTCTTAAAATACCTCTTTGAATGTTATGAACATGTGGAAAACAAGTGCCTTACAATGTGTGTTAAAGGAGAACTGGCAGTGTATTGGGGGGAGGGGGGGAGGGGTTAAAAGTGTCAATCAATAAAGTCTTCCATGATAGAGAAAGTTCTTTTTTACAAGTACAAAGATCTTTATTGTGGTATGTACATCAATGCTTTGACTCTGAGGTTCAAATTAAATACACAGACAATAGAAGAGTTTCTTTTGTTCCCTCTAAGACGAACTTTATGCATCTAGCAAATACTTTCAAAGCCGAGTCCGTGACTCCTCCCCCTTTCAGTCGAGCGGAGCGCCGTCGCTCCCGTCCTCCGCCTCAGTCCGCGGCGCTCCGGGCCGCCAGCTGCTCGTACGCCTGCAGCGCCAGCTCGATGTAGCCCGCCTTCTGGGACTCCTTCTGCGCGTAGATCTGCCAAAAGAAGAGAGGTGAGAGGTCACGCTCGGGACTTCAGGCGGCCGACGGACACTCGGCTGCTCGGCGACGCGTGACTAACGGAGAGGAGCGAGCGCCTCTCCCCTCGCTAACGCTTCACATTAAGCGGATGTCACTCTCGATGCCCCGCCCCCTTTCTCTCGGCTCAGGGGCTGCGAGCGCTAATGAGAGCTGATGTGTTCCCACGCTGGAGACCGAAACCCGAAGCTTCAGGAGAGACGACCTTCAGGCGACCTCGAGGAGAGCTTCACTGACTCTGGAGATTTACTCCCAATCTACATCACGGACGACTGCTGGCTCGGATGGAGATAGATCTCACACACACACACACACACACCGTCACACACATATTTCCAGTTTAAATGTGCGTGGCTCCAAACCTTCAGCAGGTCGGCGCCGGCGGCCCGCTGGCCGGCGGCCTCCTGGGCCGACTCGCTGTGGGGGTGGACCATGTGGAACAGAGACACGAGGCTCACCGCGTCCTGCAACCTACACACACACACACACACGCACACACGCACACACACACACACGCACACGCACACGCACACGCACACGCACACACACGTTGACCAATAGGGTTCCAGGACTTTAAACCAAATGTCCATGACCAAACATCTTGTGAGATTTTGATGTAAACATGAAAAAGTGATAAAATGTCGTATTTAAACTAACTGAGAATACCAAAGCACACAGTAAATAATAATAATGACGAATGAAAGAGAGACAATAGTTTAGATTAAAAGAATAAAGCTTCACGTCTTTTCAGTGACGGTGCGTTCACTTGCAGCGAGGAACATTTGCAAGTAAGAAAGAGTTTATACAGCTTATATTTTGAGCGTCATTCTTTTAAGAGCATATTTATTATTTAAGACTCAGCGTAAATTAACATATGAATATATTATCCAAAAGCTTGAGGGATTTTCTTTTCCAGGCCTTGAAAAAAAACATTTAAATATTCCCAGGTTTTCCATGAGCGTACGAACCGACTGCATAAGATTCTCCAGCCTCAACATTGGATGCAAAAATAAATAAATAAAAGCAGCCTCACACATATACTACACACACTCACAGATCTCTCTTCAGCATGTCCACCAGGAGCCCGTCGGCCCTCCGCCCCCCCAGCAGGTACCAGGCCAGACCCCCGAAGTGTCGGGTGGAGCGCAGCAGATCGTACTTGCCGTGCTTCTCCAGGTCCTCGTAGGTGGCGGCGTGGACCTGGAACACAGAGGGCGACGCGGCCGTGATCCTGAACTCACCGCGCGCCGCACATTCACAAACTTCCATCTCGCGGTCTCCAGCGACCCGGAGGGGATTTCACGGTGCAGCGAGTTCTGAGCGCTCGACAGGATTCCAGCGCAGGTCAGAATAACATTGAGTAGGAGGAGGAGGGGGGGGGGGGGGGGTTACAAAAATATCAATGTCATCTCACCCTGATGTAGTCGGAGGAGTCCGGTTCATATTGGACCAGACACAGGTCCAACACGTCCTCGTGGCGGTCCTGGGAAAACACCATCTGACGGAGGGGGAGAACAAGTGAGGACTCAACCCACATTCTGACTGATTAGCCCCTCTTCCTCCTCCTCTTCCTCCTCTCTAGTCTCTATTGGAGTTCAAAGAACTCGCATGACTTGTTTAAATAAAAAGAAATAAACTAAAAACATACGATGGTAGACACACACTGACCCTATATATACACACTATACACTACACACTACACACCAAGCCAGCCGACTGTGGTACACGTCGTTACTGACGACATGAACAGCGGCTCAGTTACATTGTGGACACTTTGTTTTCAGGGTATTTGTGGGTGAGGCTCGCCTGGATAAAGAAAGGCCTGGAAAAGGAAAGTGGTTGTAATAAAGTTACAGGAAGATCTGGAAGAGCAGCAGCAAGTTTGCGTTCCTCTTCGTTTAATTGACTGTGGCCCCATTTAGGAGTTTGATTGACCCCCAACCTCGTGATTATTCTCTCCTGAAAGAATTTAGTGGCTTCACACATTTCTCAGCATTACAGGTTCAGCCAAAAACAATAGAAACGTGCCTGAAGACTAATTCAGAGCCAAAGCTGGCTTCAAATGCAAAGATATAAAATAAAAACATGTCATAGAGGAGAAGTGCCCAACATAACAGGCCGAAGATTTAAAGCAACGCTGACGGTTTGATATTCACGTCTTAAAACAACAAAATCTGTGTAAACAAACGTAAAGTTTCATCCTCATCTCTACGTCACCAAAGGAATCAGATCAGCTCAGTTGAACCGGAGGAGGCGGGGATACACAATAAAATAAATAAATACCAATAACCTAGCGTTCATTACACCTACCCTGAGGTTCTCCTCCTTGAAGACGAGCGGCGCTGTGATCTTGCGGCCGTCCTTGGGGAAGTAGACCTGAACCAGCCGGTCCCTCTCCTCCCACGACGCCTTCCTGAGGGTCCCGTCGGGTTCCCGCACGACGATGAACCTCTCCTGTGTTTTAGGGGGGGGGGGGGGGGGGAGAACACACACACACACGTTGAAGCAGAGACCTCCTTCAGAGCCGGTCGGCGGGGCGCGCCGTGCCTACCCTGTGCGGGATGTCGTAGGTGACGTCCGTGAAGACGTATTTGGCCGTCTGCATGCCGCTCAGGATCTCGTCCACGGACAGGACGTCGTCGACGGGCTTCCTCTCCGGCAGCACGGGGGGCATCTGCAGCAGCTTCCTCGCCTGCTCCGTGGCCATCTCCACGGCCTGCAGACAGACAGACGGGCAGACAGACAGACAGGCAGATGAAACACGGGCTGCTGGGACTCGTGAAAACGGCCTTTGCGGTTTATGCGCCGCACCTCCTCCAGCTGCTGGTCCGTCATGAGCTTATACGTGGGCGGCTTCAGCTCCTCTTTGACTGGTCGGAACACTTTCTGCAGGTCCAGGCCCGTGATGCTGGTGAGGAGGTCCCGCACGGCCGGGTCGGAGAACTGGGGCCTCGCCGAGTCCGAGGGGGCTAGAGAGAAAACAGTTACACAGGGCAGGTAATAATGGGGTTATTACACATGTTGACCAGTAGATTTCCAGGACTATAAACCAAATGTCCATGACTGATCTGAACTCTGTGTATACATGAACATTTTTGAAAATGTTGTATTCAAATAATGAGAATTACAAAGCATACAACACACCGTAAATGAAATGAATTACATTATCCCGACCGCTTCCTGAGCTACTGTTGCTAGGGTCAGCAAACTTTCCAGTTAAGGTGCGTTCACTTACAACGGGAACAAATAATAATTGCGCTAATAGTATAAGAGCGTATGCCAAAATATTTTAAACTCGACATAAATGAACATGTGAAAATAACACATTTCCATGACTTTTCCAAAACGTTTATGATTTTATTCAGGCCTGGAAATGACCCATTTCAAAATGTCATGACTTTTCCAGGTTTTCCACCGACCGTACAAACCCTGTAATAATTATATTTAACCTTCCTATGACCTTTGTGGTCAATTTGACCCCATTCAATATTTAGCATCTCTAAAAAATTATATTAACATTATTTATTTTTATTCATATTTCATGACTTTTCCTTATTTATTGGGGACAACTGGGAAAACATAAAAGTCACATGATGATACGTTTTCACTGTCCTGAACAAGTTGACCTCAGGCTGTTTTTCACTATGTAAAACATATAAGAAATATCAACTTTTTTATTTATTTAAAGAGCTATTTAGGTCAACAAACAAACAAAACGCACCTGACACTTAAACTTGGGGAACAATATTAATTTGAATAATTTTCTGGAGGTTTTAATTGTAACAAATGTGGCCTTATTTGAATGTAAAGTGTGTGTGTGTGTGTGTGTGTGTGTGTGTGTGTGTGTCTATGTGTGTATCTGTCTATGTTTGCGCGTGCGTGTGTGTATGTGTCCATCTTCTTCAGCACGCTAGTCATGCAGGCAGCTAGCTCTTCATCCACTATTAAATTAGCTATTTAATACAAAGTCGTCATCATTTTACTACCAGACGTGAGGCCGAATTCACCGTTAGACTTTAATCACGAGTTACACGTTAACACGTCGCTCTGCGGGTTTTACGTAACGGCTAAATAGGTACGGCGATATATAAATGGCAGGTTTGTGGAGCTAGTTTTGCCCCCCGCGATGCTAACGATGCTACAAGGTCAGCGGCACGAGGATGGAGACCTACGTCACTACGATGACGTAGGTCTCGTGAAACACACCGTTGTGTCGCGTCCCGCCGCACAGCGTCCTGACGCCGCATCGCAGCCCCGGCTGACGGCTCTTTGGGACGGTTTTCACCCGCGAGCAGGTCCGCAACAAGCAGCGCGCCGCTCCGAGCGCCGCCATGTTTGTTGTGACGTCTTCTTCGTCTTCTTCTTTTGAAGTTTACTTGGTAAACTGTTTGGCGCACTACCGCCACCCACTGGTACGGAGTGTGAATCAAGCTGTCTTAAACTTGCATTGCTAATAAAAGAGAAATATAAAGAAATAACAAATAAGAAAAAATAATAAGGAATAATTAAAATAATAAAAAATAAATAAACATACATTAAAACATTAAAACATGTAAAACCCACCTACAAAAATTATATAACTAAATAAACATAGGGCTCATATGTTCCCAATAATATTCGCAATTCGTAATAAAGCACTGA
The DNA here is from genome assembly GCA_036178185.1 of Liparis tanakae. Classification (NCBI taxonomy): domain Eukaryota; kingdom Metazoa; phylum Chordata; class Actinopteri; order Perciformes; family Liparidae; genus Liparis; species Liparis tanakae. The sequence goes on from CM070099.1 coordinate 2,252,595, forward strand.
TAAAATGAGTTATTTAAATATGCTGTGTGTTATTTTCCTGTATTTTCTTGGTATTTAGAACTGAACTTACAATTAAATATCAGTAACACATACATCTTCTTTGACCACTAGATGGCGCTGTGGTACCAATATATCCATAAACCTGCAGCGCCTCCAACAGAACATCACCAGGGATTTGTTTAATCTTGAGATCGCGGTGAGATCGGTCTCGTTTATATATATATGTTTGTATGTGCGTGTGTGTGTGTCTGTGTGTGTGTGTGTGTGTGTGTGTGTGTGTGTGT